>JAGFMF010012103.1:1239195-1390380 GCA_019455555.1 Galemys pyrenaicus
TGAGGGACTGAGGTGATGGTGCACTGGTGAGATGGTGATGGGGAATACATGGGGATTACAATTAATGGCAAGTATATATAAATTTTAAAATATTTTAATTAAAAAAATAGTTGTCAAATAAACTTATTTTTTATTTTATGGAAAGTATAAGGATCTCTCATTTTTTTAATGGAAGTAAGAAGTGGCACAATGTGATCAGTTATCATCCTACCTTTCCAAATCAAATGCTGTAACATATTGTTGTATTTTTTTTTAATTAAAGAAGTAGATTCCCTTGCCAGTATTTGCCTCACCAAATACAAAGCAAATCTTAAAAGACAACTCAAAGAACTGTGTCAAGGGAAAACGCACTATTCTCATTCATCATGGGACATAGAGCTGGGTCTCTTTGATTCTCACAGCCTTTCTAGAGAGGGGGCTACACCTCTTTACAGGTTGGGGAGTAACTTCCCTTCTCTTTGCACCAACCCTACAAACTAAGGTTTTGGTATGTGAGCCTTGGTTTTCCCTTATGCAATTCTCGGCAAGGATCCATCTTTGAACATAGTTTAAAAACACCTCTTCTGCCACCTCCTCCAGTTCAATCCCGGGAATTAAGCAGCTTTCCTGGAGGGAGACCGAGGTCCCCTTAACAGCACCCTCAGTGAACAGGATGCCCTGAAAAAGGAGAACAGCCCGCTGCTGGGATATTTCTGGGCCCAGTTCTGTTTCAGAGGAGCTAGGCTGAAATGCAACAAGATTAATAGGCATGTTAAAGAAATCTAAACACTGGCTGGAGGAGTGCCACAAAAGTCATTAGCACATGAACACACACCAATTTTCTCTCTCCCCCTTCCTCCGTGCCATCAGATTCCAGATGAATTTCCATTTGTTGTTGCTCAAAATTGGATGAGAATGGCATAGGAAGATGGATTCTGGGGTGTCTATACAGGTACAAGATTCGTGGTGCACACCGGACAATAAAATTGCCTGCTCTGTGCAAAGATTATTACAAATTTCCCAGTGGGGTCAACAGGGCATTAAGCCAAGTGCAGGGTCTGCATAAGCGTGGGGTCCAGTGGAACGCATACCCCACACACCCATGCAGCCTGCATGTGTGATTCATGTTCCAGTTTTAGGAGTGTGCTTTGCATGTGGGAGCTCTACTTTACTTTCTTTAAAATAACAGAGTAAAGATAGCCTATAGTGAGAAAGACTAGTAGGATACTCACAGACCTCCACCTCTAAAAAAGTTAGCTGTTGATCAATTCAGGGTCAGGAATTAAACCAGCAAGTGACTGAGACAGGGAAACTATTGATTGTTATGTTGTCAGTTAAGAAAAGATGAGTAATTTGACTTCTTCCAATCCTTTCCTCAAGTCTACTCTTTTCCACACTCTCTCAAGGGAGAGAGGGCCCACTTGGGTTTCACTTCTAATGCCTCCAAGGCACATAACACAGTGTTTGGCACTCCCCTGATACTGAATGAATCAATTCAGGAATAGCCAGAGTTTCAGGGGCAAATGGAGACACAACACCTTACTTTTATTTAAAAAAAAAAGGAAAGAAAGTTAAAAATACAGGAAATGTTTCTTCACTGTGCCCAGGCCAAGCAAAGAGAGAGACACAATTGAGCTACATTCAAGCTTCAGTGGAGAAGAGTAAACACAGGAGAGATTATACATAATTATAGACAATCATGTTTCAGGGGATAAACAGCAATCAAAAGCAAGGAGGTGCCGAAGCCTGGCCCCTTTCCAGTTTCAACCAGGACTGGGAGGCTGTGGAGAGCAAGCCCTGGATAGGGAAGACACCCCTTCCCCCACCTACCCTACTAGCCCCCCACCCCACTACCCCCTGTCACCCCCCCCACCCCCGAAAAACTGTTTTCAGCTACTTAGGGGATGGTCTGTTGAGCTTTTTTGTGTTGTTTGGATATTGCTTTTTGTGCCCAGGGGTGGGGCGGTAGTTATGGAGTTACTTTGGCATTTTGGAGTTGATTTTTTTTTTTTTTTTTTGGCTTAAGGCATTACCAAAAGAAAAAAAAACAACTCTCCAAAAGGAACATTAGAGCCAAAGCCAAATCATTTGAAATGCTTGGCTGGTACACAGGAAAAAAATAATTTCTGAACCAAAATCTCCCCATTTGTTTAACACATCATAGCACAACACATTAAAATGTATATTTACAAAAACAAACAGAGACCTAGTTTCTGCAAGATCTCAGACAAGAGACAGTGAGATTTTTGATAACTTAGGTCTCAAAAATTTGAGGGAAAAAATACTGCATTTCATTTGGCACATTTTGTGGTCAAATTATCCAAATCATTACCCTAGACCTCTGCTGGGTGTTATCTACAGAGACTCACTATCTTTTTTTCTGAGCTTAGGCAAACTAGTGGCATTAAGAAGACTTAATTGGATGCTGTAAAGACTGACTTGGGAATCAGGAAAGCCCAAATCTTCAGTGTTCTCCAGGCACCAGATGGCTATAACATAAGCCTAGAAAGGAACAGTTCCCAAGCCCTGCTCAAAATCTGCTCTGTACACCCTTAGGCCCCTGAGCATCATCAGGGTAATCTTTGTCTCTGTGCTTAAATTAAATGTGTATTTCACACATAATTATAGGGTTCTATGGGACTTCCAAGATGGTATCCTCCTGAATTAATCATGTTAAGCTTCTACACAGGCAATTAACCAGGTAGAAATAGCCTGAAGCATAGAAATAACCAAAACTGCTTCAGTATTGGGACATTGAAACACCTTCTGAGGCCTAGCAAAAGTGAGGCACTGGAGACAGTGGTTCTGGAAGCTTCCCTGCATTAGCATCTTCTGGGGAGCATGCAAAAATGCAGAATCTGGAGCTGCACTCTCTAAAAGTCTAAGTGGATGAACAAGGGTTGGGTGCATTAATCTGTGTCTGAAAGCCAGGTGACTGATGAAGGTGGTCAGAAGCTAGTGCTTCAAGAAGTATGCTGTGGGTTCTCAAACTTGGGCATGCATCAGAGTCACCCGAAGGACTTTAAAACAATGCTGGGCCCCAACCCTGAGTTTCTGATTCAGAAGGTCTGGGGTTCATATGAAGAAGTTGAAGTTCTAACATGTCTGGACATAACACTGTGAGATCCACTGCTTGAGACCCGAAACATGCAAATATAGAAACCAGGAGCATTAGCAACCGATGAACCTTGTTAGAAATGCAGACTCTCAAGTGGTAGGATCTGCTTTCTACTAAGACCTCCAAGATATTCAAATCACAGTTTGAGAGGTGTTGACTTATATTACAACAACAGTTTGCAAGCTAAAGTTCTTATTGAAGTAAGCTGGGAAGCTTTTAGAATGTACCGGTAATGGGACTCCTGGTTTCATTACTCTGGATGCAGTTGATGAATTGAGACTTTTTTTTTTTTTTGCTATAACTTTGGTTTACATCATTGTTTGTGTATTAGAAGTGTTGTCACCATGCCACATCCACCACCAGGACACCAGGAGTCCTTCACCATAGTCCATCGTACTCCCTCCTCACTTGCTCTTGTCCTTTCCTTCCCCCTTCGCCCTCTGCGGTCAACTCTCTACAATAAGTTCTTAGTTTGGCTTTATATGGCCCTTTGTTTGGTTTCTCTATATCCCACATATACATGACCTCATCCAGTATTTGTCTTTCTCCTTCTGATTTATTTCATTTAACATAATTCCCTCCATTTCCGTCCATGTTGCTGCAAAAGGCAAAAGTTTATCTTTTTTGATAGCTGAATAGCATTCCATTGTGTATATATGCCACATCTTCATCTTCCTAAGGTATTGGAAGTTTTAAAAAGCTGCCTAGGTGATTCTAACATGCAGCCAATGTGGAGAACCACTGCTTAGAGATGGAAATTTCCAGCAATACTGGGGCGATATCATCACTTTAGCAAGAGTCTTCTTTCTGTCCAGTTGCCTTTCTGCCTAGAGAGTCCCTCCTCACACTCAGCCCTGACACCAGAGGCCACAAAAGAGGAAAAGACTTAGGATATGAGTATTCTGGGCACACACAGAAATGAATACAGAAAAAAAGAACATTAAAAAGCTCACCTCTAATTAGTATTCTCAGTGAGATTTAAGAGGACGATGCAGCACTAAAATAGAAAAAAAAAAACTGTCATGAAAAGGGAGCAATCTGAGAACAATGAAGAGTTCTTAGAGATGAAAAACATTGTTAAAACATGAAGCTCAAAAGAGCCTTAAGCAGCAAAATGAATATTAAAGAATGAGGGCTTAGTGGATTATAAAAGTAGTTTCCAAGTAGCCAACTAGTTGAATTAAAGTTGCTACCCTATCGTCTAGAACCAGAATCATTAGGTGGTGGCTGGGAATTCATATCTTTAGCAAGTGCTTGGACTACCAGGTTTTGGAACCACTCAACTGAATGACAGGGATTCTCCCAAAATGTCCAAGAAAAGCCAGAGAGAAACTTTGAGAAACATCAAACAATAAGGGGTACAGAAAGGGCCATAATGTTGCAATTATGGGAGAGGCAGTGGCTGGGAAGGAAGATGGTATACCTTGATAGCTGAGTAGTATTCTGTTGTGTATTTATACCATATCTTCCTAAGGGAGCAGGATTTTTAAAGTTTCCCTAGTGATTTGAATATGCAGTCAATGTGGAAAACCACTGCTTAAAAGATTGTGAATAAATTTTTGTTGGGTGCTTTTTGTTGGTGACCATTTACCTCTTGTGAGTGGTGGCATCCACATTGTGTGATGTTGTGAAGGAAGGACAGATATTGGATAGGCACTATATGTAACAAAGCTCCAGAAGGAGATAAAAAAACAAGCACAGATTGAATGATCAAATGAATAATAGAAGATCATCTTCAGATCCAAAGGAATACCATTTGAGAGGTTAGTTTTACTTTTTCTAGCAGTTATGTTGAAATATACCCTAAATATCATACTATTTGCCCATTCAAAGTGTACAATTCAGTGGTTTTTACTATATTTACAGAGTTATGCAACTATCACCACTATCTAATTGTGGATCATTTGCATCACCTCAAAAGAAACCACATACTTATTAGAAGTCATTTTACATTCTCTACCTCCCACTGTCCCACCCCCAAACTTAGGTACCCACTAATTGCTCTATCTCGATATATTTACCTATTCTGTAAATTTGGCATAAATGAAATCATACAAAATTGGTGTTTTATGACTGCCTTCTTCAACCTAACTTGTTTTCAAGATCTATCCATGTTGTAGCACATATCAGCATTTCATTTCTCTTTATGACTGAATAGTCCATTGTACAGATAAACCACATTTTATTTATCAATTCACTTTTTGGCTATAATGAATAGAGGTACTATGAACAAGTTGTGTGGATATTTTCATCTTATTTGGGCATAGCCCTAGGAGTGGAATTGCTAGATCATATAGTAACTCTATTTTTAGCATTTTGAAAAACTGCCTACTGTTTTGAAAGTGGCTCTACCCTTTTACAATCCCACCAACACTGTGTGAGTACTTCAATTTCTCCATGTCCTCACCACCTTACTTTTGCCTATCTTTTAATTTTAACTACCTTAGTGAGTAGGAAGTAATACTTCACTGTGGCTTTCATGGCTAATGAGGTTCAGCATCATATCATATGCTTTTTATCACTTGTATATCTTATTTAGAGAAATGTCTATTCAAATCCTTTGCCTGTCTTTTAATTGGGTTGTTTCTCTTTTTCTTACTGAATTACAAGAGTTCTTTCTATATGCTAGATATTAGATGCTTTTAATATGTATGATTTTCAAACATTTTGTACCCTCTGTGGGTTGTCTATTAACATAAACATTTTAGGTTAAATCTAATACTTTAGATTTATTTTCTCTTTGTCATCTGTTCTTTTGGTATGATAACTAAGAAGGTTTTGTCTAAACTAAGGATGTAAAAATTTACCCCATCTTTTCTTCTAAGAGTTTTATAGTTTTAGCTCTTTCATTTTGGTCCATTATTCATTTTTACTTAATATTTGTGAATAATGTATGAGGTAGGAGTTCAACTAAAATTTTTACATGTGGTTATGTGTACTTGTCCCATCACCATTTAACCACCATTTGACCACCATTTGTTACAAGGATTATTCTTTTCCCCGGTCAATTTTCTTAGCATCCTTTTCAAAATTCAATTTATTTCTGGATTCTCAAGTCTGTTTCTTTGATGTATATATTTACCACTATACCAGTATCAGCACCACACTGTCTTAATTATCATAACTTTCTAGTAAGTGTTGAAATTGAGAGGTGAGATCTTCAACTTTGTTCTATCAATATTGTTTTGAACTGTCTGTCTCTTGCATTTTTATATACACTTCAGAATACTCTTGTCAATTTCTGCAGCAAAACAAAGGCAGCTGGAATTTTGATAGGGATTGCACTGAATCTGTTGATCAGTTTGGGGAGTATTGCTATCTTAACAGTGCTAAGTCTTATGATCCATGAATATTTACTTAGGTTCACCTTAATTTTTTTAAAAAGTGTTTGTAGTTTCAGAGTACAAGTGTTATGCGTCTCTTATTTTTAAAGTTTCTTTAAAGCGGAGGATATATTATATCAAGCAAAATCATTAATACTCAGAAATTCTTAGACACGTTTGTAAGGTAGTAGTGGAGATTAAGAATTGATATCTGCCAAGAATCTTTTCCTGGTGATCAGGGAATTCTTAGAAAAATATGTGTTTCAATATTTTTGTTACAAATTGTAAGGTAAAGTAACCATGGGTTAATCATAAATACAATATGTAGCTTTCAAATCTTAAAGAGAAAAGTGAAGAAAACAGAGACTTATGGAGATCAAAAGCGGAGGAAAGAAAAAAACTAATACATTAAGAAAGCAAATGCTGAAAATACTTAAGAGGACTGAATTCTAATAGGTAAAGATTGAGAGTGGGTCATTTTTAAAAGTGAAACAAACCATAAACTATGTTCTAGAGCTCTACCTAAAACAAATCTGACACAGTCAGATTGAAAATAGGATAGATGAATATGTTCCAGGTCAAAATTAATTAAGTTCAGACAAGGAAGAATTTGGGGCTGAAAGAAGAAGTTAACCTAAAAGCAGGCACTATTGATTACATAATCTAACACTGACAGCCAACCCCTGCCTGTTTTTCTTCTTCAAATGCAGAGGCTAGAAAACCTAAATATTCAATTCACCTTCCTCACCTCTCTTTTAACTCTGGGTGACCACATGAATAGACTCTCCCTATTTCACTAATAAAAGCACGATGCCCAGATGAATTTGTGTCTCTAATAAACAATAAATAACTTTTTAGTATAAGTATGTTCTCTCAAATATTTAGGACATATATATATGTATATTGTATATTGCATATATGTATATTATATATATAGGACATATTATATATATAAGGACATATATATATATCTCCTTAAAAAATTCTGTGTTGTTTTATCTGAAATTCAAATTGACCTGGGAATCCTACATTTTATTTGGCAACCCTACCTGTAACCCATTGAGACCTAAATGGAAGTGGTGGCTTCCATTAAACTAGTGCTCGTGTGTTTTATTATTAACAATTATTACTGTGATGAAATATACATAACATAAATTTACCACTTTAACCATTTTTATGTGTGCAGTTCAGTGATATTAAATATATTCACATTGTCGTGCAACCACCACACCATCCATGTCCATAACTCTGACCTTACAAAACAGCAGCTCTGTACCCATTAAACAATAACTCCCTCCTTGGTCCCTGGCAACCACCAATTACTTTCTGTCTTTATGAATTTGATTACTCTAAGTGGAATTGTTCAGTATCTGTCCCTTTGTGACTGACTAGTTTCACTTGGAATGACATTCAAGGTTAATCCATGTCATAGCATTAGCATTGTCAGAATTTCCTTCTTTAGTAAGGCTGAATAATCTTTTGTTGTATGTAGATGCCACATTTTGTTTATCCATTCATCCAGCACTAGACATTTGGGTTGCTTCCACCTTCTGCTTATTTGAATAATGCTACAATGAACAGTGGTTTAGAGATACCTGTTTGAATTCCTGTTTTCTATTCTTTTGGAAGAAGTGGAATTGCTGGATCATATGGTAATTTTACATTTAATTTTTTGAGAAGATGCCACACTTTTCCGTAGCGACTGCACCATTTTACACTCCTACCTGCAATGCTAAAGGGTTCCAACTGAGTTGGTTGGTAGGTAGGACTTTTTTATTTCATGGTACATTATACATCCTAACTGATGTACCATTTCCATGGATTCAAGGAGAGACAGACATAGCTCCAAGTCAAGTCAGTAAGACTCTTCTACCAGTCTTCTTTTAGTCCAGAGTTATTTGGACAGATCTACTTTTTCTACTAAGATTGTACATGAAGTGGGGTGTGACTCAGCATATAGAACAAAAATATCAAATCACAATGTAATAAATCAGAAGGAAGGAAAACTTACTCTCCTATGTAAAAGAAACTTGAGATAGGCAGTCTACAATGGTACAAATACTCCACAATATCAATTATCCTTGATCCTTCTATCTCTCTTAGTATGCAGTTTCCCTTTTCAAAGGTACTGCATGGTTATAAAATGGCTGCTGAAACTCCATCAATCACGTCTATGTGGCAGGCAGGAAAAAGGAAGAAAAGGGAAAAGACAGAAGAATACATGGCAACTGAGTTATAAAAACCTTGCCTATAGGGTCTCCCTGGTGGCACAAAGGTTAAGTTGCAGTGCTATTAAGATATCAAGCTATCTCTAGTCACTGCAGCATGAGTTCGATCCCCAGCCAAAGATGACCCAGATGGCACAGCAGACCTTCCTGTTTCACCTTCTGCTCACCTCAGCAGTGTAATTCAGTCATTATGCCTGTTCTAGTCCCCACTCTGTCTCTAGTGAATACTCTCACCCTCCCATCCCCCCTCCCCCCACTACCTCTGGCCTATACCCAAGGTGGATGCATAAATAAAATGAATCTTAAAATAAAAAATATGCCTGTAGCCCCATTCTATAACTTTTGTTTTTGTTCAGAACTACATTCCTACCTGGGCACATTGATTCCTAAGATAAAATTAGAGTTCTGTTAGGGTAACAGCTAGACTTAGAGCATCAGTCTCAACTACAGGTGGTTAAGCATCTAAAAAGTGTGTCAAGAGTGACTGATAGTCATTGTGCATAGCACATGGAGAGAGCCCACCAACTACTGGAAAGCCAGGAGTCTGCCATCATAGGAATCCTTGTTCCAGCTGTGCCTGAACCTACCAGTCACTTCAGCCAGTACAGTCCCTTGTTTCTTGCAGGCTAGTTTGAACTGGGTTTTTGTCATTTGCAATAGAAAGAGTTCTGAGTAATGCAAGGAGTGCCAGAAAAGAATTGGTCAAATATTTTCTTAGAATTAAATGCATACATCTGTTAGAAAGTCAATGTGTATAACTCTATAGATATATTATTTCTATCTATTTATCCCTGAAAAAAAAAACCATTTAAAATGCACCCAAATGTTTATTGTGATTTATCTCTGAGTGACTTTCAAATAATATTTAATTTCTCCTTTATATCTTTCTGAATGCTGCATAAGAAGACATATTTCTTCCAAAACTATATTGAGCTATTTTGTAAAAATTAAGAATTTAGATTATGGTCTCATTTTTTAAAACGTGTGTGTGTCTGCATAGAATAAAATTGAAAGGATAGTTAAGATAATCACTAAGAGATTAGCAGCGGTAGAGGTCCTGATGTTTTTATTACTTTATTTTATTTTTCCTGGTTGTCTATAAATATTTTTGCATTAATTATCTATTTACAATATGTGATGATGTTCATTCAATTAGAATATAATTCTCAGTTATTCAATCAAACACTAATCTAGGTGTTTCTGTGAAGGGATTTATAAATGAGCTTTATTTTCTATAATTAATTAACTTTAAATAAAGGAGATTAGCCTGGATACCTACATGGGCCTGACTCAATCAGTTGAAGGATTTTATGAGCAAAACTGAGGTTTCTCTGAAGAAGAAATTCTATCTGTGGATGGTAGCTCCAGCCTGTGCCTGGGGTCTAGCCTGCCCGTCCTCCAGACATGCCCGGTGGGTCTGCTCCACAATTATATAAGCCAATTCCTTGAAATAAATCTATATACCTATATAGATTTATATATCTATACCTGTACTGATATATGTATATATGTATATGTATATATGTGTATATTTATATATGTATATATCTATACCTGTACTGATATATGTTTATGTATATGTCATACGTATACACACATATATACATATTTTTTTTGCTGGACCCTGATACGGGTCTCTTTTGATTATCCATTATGTATTTATAGAAAAATATTAAATCCACAGAGTCCTAGCCTCGATCCTTTTAGGTTTGCTTCTCTGGCTCAGCTGGCGTAGATAACATAATAACCTAAGGCAGCAATGCACGTTCATGAACCTCAACCTGATGCCTTCCCAATCAAGATATTGCACTTGACTTAGTGTTCTTTGATCACCTAGCAAGTTAGAGGCACCACACTGTGTGCTAGGGTTTCAGGACAGACAGAGTAAGCACTTGCATGAGACTTTGCCCATGAAAGGAAGACAGACATCGATCACATAAGCACACAAAAGGTATAATTACCAGCTAGTTTAAAATGTTATAAATGAGGATTTTGATTAACAGAATGGCGGATGCTGACTTCATTCAGATGTTGGTAACTGCAACTAGAATGCCGCTGTAATGAACACCTTAAAAATATGGAAGAGAATAAAGTCTAGTAAAATTTGGCACATGGTTAGAAAGCTAGATTGCCAAGAGCGCACCGTTGGTAGAAATATGGATGTTAAAGACTGCCAGTGAGGGCTCAGCAGGAAGAAAGGAGGATAGAGGAGAAAGCCTTATTATCCAGGCATATATAAATATCATCATAAATAGAATGTTAGTGGAAATATAAATGTTAAAGGCACTTCTGGTGAAGACTTCGAAGGAAATGAGGAACATGTTTTTAGACTTGAAGGAAAAGAGAGCCTTCTTATAGAGACAAAGAAAAAATCTAACGGAATTATATCCTACAGTTGTGTGGAAACCAGAAATTATAAGCAACAAATTTGTCTATTTAGCCGAAGATATTTCCAAAGTGTTCAAAGTGCAAGCTGAACCTTCTTAACTGTCTATGTAAAATTAAAAGAAAAGATACAAATTAAGGAAAGAATTGTTAAGCAAAAAGGAACAAACATTTGATAATTTCAGAAATTACCAGTCTATCCAGATTATTTTTAAAAATATGCTGGGGGCCTCCCTGGTAGCACAAGGGGTTGAGCTCCACACTGTGGGGCTTCCACAGCTGCTGCAGCGCAAGTTCAATCCCTGGCCAGGGAAGTGACCCACATGGCGCAGCAGACCTCTCCTGCCTCGCCTGCTGCTCCCCTCAGCAGTGTATTTCAGTGGATCTGCCTGTTCTGCTCCCCACTCTGTCTCTGGTGAATCCTCTCACCCTCCATGTCTCTGGCCTGTACCCCAGCTCTTGTATGCATAAATAAATATCTTTTTTAAAAATATGCTGATATTAAGAGACTTCTGTTAGAAAATTGTGTTTTGGAGAGAATGTCAAGAGTGTGATTGGATAAACTTTTGTTAGTACTGAAATGGATTCACTAAATTAGAAGCCAAGAGTAGCTGTAGGATTTCCAGGAATAATCTATGGAGGATCCTCTTATCTAATGGCATGAATCTCTGTGAAATACATGGGAGGACCACAAAGTGTTTGAGTAAGCATGCCAGCAGAAAGACTGCTAACATATGCTAACATGGACTGAAAGGGGCAGGGCAAGGGTGAAATAAAGGAAATCTGTCAGGCTCCCAAAATTCTCTAAGCAGGAAAGAGGCTAAGAAAGCTAGTCAGATGCAAATATCTGTTCCCATCAAGAAAAAGGAAGGATAATTCAGAGGGCAGAGTCTGGGGCCTAGAAGCTATAGGTCAAGACTCAAACCCTGAGCCCACAGGGGAAAAATCTTGAGTCACAGAAGGGTTACCCCAGAACTCAAAACCTAATAGTATTTGCCCTGCTGAATTTTGAAATTGTTTGGGATCAGTAATTGATTTATTCCTCCCATTTTCTCCCTTTTAGCATGTGAATGTCTTTATTATACTATGCCTGTACTACTGTACTATCTTGTAATTTAGTAACAAAAAACTTGTTTTGTATTTTCACAAATGCACATATAGTGAGAAACTTTACCCCAGGATGAATTACACTCAGAGTCTCATCTTTCCAATCTAGATAATGAGATCTGGACTTATGTCATGGGTTGAAACTTGGGGATGTTGAGATGTGGTGACTGCATTTTGTATGTGTGACAGGCATGAGTCTCTGAGAGTCAAAGGGGAGGCTATGGTGAGCTAAAAAATGCTTCCCCCAGATATATTCATACCCTAATGAACTTTATATGGAAAAAAGGTCTTTGCAGATGTGACTAAATTAAGAATTTTAAGATGAGAAGATTATCCTGGATTATTTAGTTGATCCCTAAGTTTGGTCACCAGTATTTTTATAAAGAGAGGAAACTTTTATACACAGAGAAGAGAAAGGGAAATATGTTGATCTCATTATGCAGAAAAGAAAGAGTTACTAATACCCCAGAGTTTTGAAGATGGAAGAAGGGGCCACAAGTCAACAATTCCAAGCAAGAACTAGGTGCTGAAAAGGCAAGGAAATGAACTTTCTCCTAAAATCTCTGAAGAAGCAATCTTGCCAGCACCTTGGTTTGGACCCAGTGAAACTAATTTGGACTTCTGGCCTCCAAAACTGTTGGAGAATAAATCCGTGTGTTTAAAGCCAGCAAGTGTGTGGTAATTTGTTACAGCATCATAGGAAATGGATATTCTACGTAATCAGAAAAACAATAAAGCAATGTTACTGGTATATATGTTGCTATGAATTCCACAAAGGTTGAGTTCTAACATCTTATTTGAAAAGTCTGTATCTGTCTTCCTAAGAGTGTTGGTGAGTACTTTTTCTTCATTTACCTTCTTTATTGGGTTAGGGTACAAGGATGTGCTTAGTCTCTTAAAAAGAAACAAGATGCCTTTCTTCTTTTCCTACATTCTAAAACAGCTTACTGGGGACACTTAATGGGGAGGGGAAAGGAGAAGGGGGAGGGGGAGGGGAAGGGGCGAGGGCAGACGGGAGCACGGGGGACTGAGGTGATGGTGCACTGGTGTTATGGTGATGGGGACTACATGGGGATTACAATTGATGTCAAATATATATAAATAATGGAAAAATATAAATAAACAAACAAACAAATAAATGAAAATTTAACATAAAAAAAATCTCAGTGGAAACAGTACTTGTCTTTGTTTCCTGTGTTCTAATGAGGGCTATCTCTTTGGCCATATAGTTGATTTCTTTTATGGTCTTTTAAAAATTTAATACTGCATCAGACCAGTTTTGCCAACCTTTTTCTACCCTGTTGTTTTTGCCATTGTACAGATAGTGGAAACTGAGGGTAAGAGAATTTCAATAATTTGACAAGGCTGCCTAGCTACCAAAAGACACAAAAGAAATATTGAGTGCCTGGCTCCAAACTCCATACTTTAAACTGCGTGGTAATAATGTCTTCTGGTTTTATACTTCTTGCATAATTTTAATAATTTATATTTTTCTAAGAAATCATTAATTTCAACTTGATTATCAAATTTATAGCACAAAAGAAAAGTATCCTCTTAAAATGCTTTAAACATCACCTGTATTTGTGGCTGCATCTTCTTTGCTACTTTAAGTTTTATATAGCTGTGCTTTCTCTCTTTCTCCTTGAATCAACTACTTGGTGGATAATCTATTTTATTGTGTCCTACATATCCTAAATATTCACTAATTGCTTAATATATTCAATTGATTACTTAATTCTTTGCTCATTTTTGTCTTTTCTAATTTGGTAATTGAAGTGTTTAAGTCTATACATTTCCTTCCAAGTATAGCTTTGGCTACATCTAAAAGTTTCGACATGAAGTATTCACAATATTAATATTTACCAAACATTCTGTAATTGCAGTTTTTGTTCCAAGGAGTTAGAAGTTTTTGGTTATCCTCCCATTGTCTATTTATAGTAGTGCTGAATTATAATCAGAGATTATAGTTTATTCATACTCTTTAGAATGTTTCGTGAACCATGAACTAAGATATTAAGCTCTGCAAATATGCCATGTATATGAAAAGGCTATGTATTTTCTAGTTACCAGATAGAGAAACCAATATTAGTATTAATATCAATCAATAATAGAACATATGTATTCTTTATTCAGTTCCTTTGATTTTTTTTTTTTTTTTGCTAGCTTAACTGTCAGTGACTCAAGGATAAGCTACATGCAGAGGATTTTTTTATTCAACAAGATTTTTTGTATACATGTCAGTTTAACACTGATGGTATAGGCTGTCGGCCAGGATGTAAAAATAGAGTTCAGCAGTATCATGAGACTGTCATGCTCTACATAATGTCTCCCCAGTGTGTTTTCCCACTAGGAAATCCCTCTGGGTTTTTAATACCCAAACTTTATTGAACACATGTATTTGTCAATGTATTTTGGGCTGATGTTTACACAGGAAAATTATATTTACATTAAAAAAACCTCAATTTAACATTTTAACCAAACAACATGCAGAAAAGTCTCAGTTTACTTTCTAAATGTAAACGGTGGGTCACCACACTCTGCGCAGATGCTCTGACAGACAGTCCTGGGGGCACAGGAACCGTAAGTGCTGCCCACACATAGCTGGTGGCCTTTGTTCTTTGGTTATTGCTTTTATTAAAGTTTAATTTACAGGGAGTAAAATTTACTCTTTTAAAACATGTATGGTTTGCAGCTTTGAAAAACAAACACCTCCATCATCAAGATATAGTATATTTCTATCACCTGCAACCCCCAATTTCCCCATGGTCCTTATATAGTCCAATTGCTCCCCTCACCCTCAGTCCTGGAAACCTCTGATCTATTTTCTGTCTCTGTCATTTTGCCCTTTCAGAATGACATGTCAGTGTCATACAGTAGTTGGCCTTTTGAATCCATTTTCTCCCACACAGCATAGTACATTTGAGATTCATTTGTGGCGATATGTGTACCTTCTTTTCTTTTCCTTGCTAATAGCATTTCATTGTATAGGCAGTCCATTTATCCATACCAATCAAGGGACATTTGAGTTGTTTTAGGCTTTGAATCTCATGAATAAAGTTGCTATAAATATTCACTTGCAGGTTTTTGTATGAACATAAGTTTTCCTTCTTTTTAGATAAATATCTAGTGGGGAGAGCTCAGTCATGTGAATGTTATGTTTAACTTTATGAGACTGTCAAACTGTCTTCTAATGTGGCTGTGCCATTTTATATGTCCACCAGCAACAAATGAGAATTCCTTGCTCCATATCCTTGTCATCACGTGGTCCTGTCATTTTCACCAGTTCTGCTGACTATTCTAATGTGTTTCCTAGTGATTAAAAAAGGTATATTTGTCATCATCCATATATAGTTCTTGATGAAGACTCTTTAAATATTGTTCTCATTTCGATTGGATTATTTATTTTTTCTATATAAATCCTGTAAATTCTCTATACATTCCTGAATTAAGTCTTTTATCAGATGTGTAACTTGAAAACTTGTAACTCCCTATCTGTAGCTAGTCTTTTCATTCTCTTGACAATGTCTTTGAAAGAGTAGGGCTCTTAATTTTGTTGAAGTTCAATTTGGCAATTTTTGTCTTTTATAGATTGTTTTTGGTGACATAGCTAGGAAATCTTTACCAAGTTCAAAGCCACAAATATTTTCTTCTAGAAGTTTTATAAGCTCATATTTTTTTCCATGTAAGAGTTAGATACATTTTGATTTACATTTGTGACTTTGAAGATCAGAAAGTGGTGTTGTAAGCATTTTACATGCAAACATGATTGTTTATACAAATATAGGCATTTTGCCATGTTTGAATTATACTTTAGCAGATTATCTGAGAACTTGGAGTTGTTATGGAATACATTATCCCCACTTAAAATAATGAGTATTGTTTGGGGACAGACCTTCAGTTTTATAGGAGCAGTTTATTGATGCTAAATGAGATATGTTTGTTTTGTTAAGATGAGACTTTTAGGTTCTCATCGGAAATGTGTGATAGCTGTGCATATTCTAATTCTTTTCATAATTGCTATTTAATATCAGGATTGGGATAAATATGAATGGAGGAAACTAGATTCAGGTCACTGAAATAAGAGATTTTTCACTTCATTTTGATCCTTCTGAAAATCTTTGCTTACAAAATCATGCTACTTCTCTTTAAAAAATGAGTGAAATTTTAATAAGCTAGAGGAAGCAGGTGCCCAGGGGAGGAAATGCTGTTGTACTGTCAGAAACCTCCTCCACTAGTACACACACAAATAAAACATGCATAGCAGAAGGAATTGAATAGAATCAGTCAACTAAGGAGAATCATACAAATTGTGTTTGCACCTGACAAAACTGCGAGTGGGCAAAGTATTAGATTCTTCTTTTTGTATTCATTTGCTGTTTTGTCTGAATTCTTTACTGCGAGTAACTCAGCTTGATGTATTTGTTGCTGGAGATTTTCAGTAAGTCATCAAGAACTGCATACATAATCAGATAAATCCTCATGACATTAATTCACTCATTCATTCTTCCATTTGTTTACTATTTATTGGTGATTACTACATGCCAGATATAAAACAGTAGTTCATCAGCTCAAGTTCAAGGGCCCATGATGATTTAAGCATGATGGGTAATGGTGTGATAATGAAAAGGAAAAATATTTTATGCACAAAAAAAAAAACCACTCACAATGATGGGATTATGTTTTAGGGACACAGGGATGAACTGTAAGTACTCACCACTGCTAAGACTGGAATAATTTAAGTAACAAAATAAAGTAACACTGGATTATAACCCCCCAAAAAAAAAGAAAAAAGAAAAAAGCATGATGGGGCAATGGACAAAAAAGATTGATACTTGGAGGATCTTGAAAATATCCACCATGATCATAATTGCTACTGGAATTAGGGTGTATTGACAGGTCACGTAGTCATACTACAGTTGTTGGAGGCTCCCACCAGCTGTGTCCTACTCTGATGCTGATGCTGGTGGTGGTCCCTTGATCTCCTTAGAGTATTCAGGAGGAGGCATGGGTTTTCATTGTGTTTTAGTTTCCTGTTGCTGCTTTAGCAAATTACTGCATTTAATGTAAAATTTATAATTAACAAATCACCATGTCATGTTGCTTAAAACAATACCAATCCATTATCTGATAATTCTGGAGGTCAGGAGTCTGAAATGGACCTTACTTGGCTAAAATCAAAGTGTTGGCAAGACTGTGTTTCTTCTGGCAGCTCGAGGAGAGAATCTGTTTCCTTATCTTTTCCAGTTTCTAGACACCACCTGCATTCCTTGGCACATCATCCCCTTTCTCCATCTCCAAAGCCAGCAGCACAGCATCTTCAAATCTCTCTCTGACTCTGACACTCCTGCTTTTCTTTTTCATTTGCAAGGATACTTGTGATTACACTGGATCCACACAGATAATCTAGGATAATCTCCCACCTTAAAATCCTTAACTTAATTACATTCATAAAGATCTTTTGTCACATAAAGTAGTATATTCACAGGCCCTGGGGATCAGGTTGTAGACATCTTTAGGGAGTATTATTCTGCTGACCACAGCTTGGGCTTCCTGGGCCTATCACTGACTTTGGCTCAAGCCCTACCAGTGGTGCAGCGCATCATGAGAGATGCAAGGCCTCAGCAGTCCAGGCCACTAATCTGGGTATCTGGGGAAGCCGGGCAGGAAGTCACTAAAGTGAATAATTACCCTGACCAAAAGATGACACAGGAGCTTAGATCAGACCCTGGAACTCAAGAAGGCAGTACAGTCTCAAGGTCACCTTCGACAACCACTTCACCCTAATCATGTCAGTTCTGAGTATCAGTTAGGATAGTCTAGGTTATATTGTAGTAGGAAATAATCACCAAGTCTGTGAAGCTTATAACAAACAGCCAAGGTTTATTGGGTCATGTTACACTTCCATCACGGGTCAGTAGAACTCTGCTCTGTACTTCTTTCTCTGAGATCCAGGCCAACAGAGCAAGTTCCGTTTCAAACATATCCAGTTGTCATAGCAGAAGGACAGAGAGGACAGGGTACAGGGAGGAACGCCTTGCTCAACAATTAAGTATTTGGACTTAAAAGTGAAATGACACTTCTACCTCCAAATCACTTCAAATGGTTACATCCAAATACAATAGGCTTAGGAAAAGCAGCTCTTCTGTGAGTACGGAAGGCAGAGACCCAGGGACAGTTGGTGAATAGCACTAATGACTATTACACTTAATGTTTCTACTGGTTTCTGATAATGAGTGAGGCTGTATTCCCAGCAGGGCCACTACATCTGTTATCAATAGAAATGAAAACATGAAATGAGCAACAGTACAAACCTTCCCTGTGTCCCTCCCCTCCAATTCCTTCCACCCTCCTTTACCATGGGTAAAACTCAAGCATCTCTTAGGTGATAGGATCTGCTCCTACTCCCTGATACTCTGCCCCTGATATGGGTGCTTAGCAGATACAAACACCCTGACTGGGACCAACTTCTACCACATGGTTTATGAAGCCTGTTGAACCAGACTCCAATGTGTATGGAATGGATGAATTTTAATCAAAATCTGCTTGCATTTTGATGAGAAGCCTGAGCATTCTGGTTCAAGTAGGACTTGGAGTGATAGGTGAAAGGCTCTAGTAGAGTTGGTTAGTTCCTCTCCACATATTTCCTGTAGATGGACACAGGGACTGCCCCACAGGGTCCCCAACCATTCATTGTCACCATGGTAGTTAGGGTGACTGGGACCCACTTTTCACTGCATTCTCTCTATGGCTGACTGCTTGGTACTAGGAATAGAAAACTTGTTGTACTCTTAGCTCATACCCCTGGGGAGGCAACCCTAGACCCAGACAGGCCTGGAGAGCACACAAAGACAGTGACCTGCAGGATTTTTAGTTTGTGGCTATAGTCCAGGCCAATCCACTATGGCTTACTTATGACCTTAGAGACCTGGGTCCTGGATGAGATATGCTTGGGAGGGTTTTCTACAGTCCCAAGAGCCCTTGCATGGTGCACTAAGAATGTGTGTGGGAAGACCCACATCTCAGTTCCCCCATCGGTTATGAGTAAACAAGCCTCTATTTTTGTGCTCTGACAGAAAACCTCCCAGCTGAGCCTACAAGTCTCCATGGTTGCAAATAATACCTCCAAGGTAGCAGGACATCTATCCAGGGAAATGCGAGTAGGGTGGACCTTCGTGCGAGACTGGGGCCATCGTGGTCAGGGGGCAAAACTGAGGGCATAATGTAAGCAGCTGGACCTTGGCCTTACCTTTGTCCTTAGCTGGTGAAGGCTGCTCTACATGGAAGAATTTATGCTTTCCTCCTCCTCAGAGTTAAGACTCAGTAAATTTCTTTACCATGCAGCCATATGGCAGCCTGGAAATGGGGGTTCATAACTTAACATAATTTAGCTGGACCACAATACATCATGTATGAGGCCTGGTCTGAGCTCTGAAGGGTTGGGCTTAAGGCTGAAGTAACTGAGTAGAAGAAGTTTTTTTTTAGAATTATAAGCTAACCTGTATTTTCCCATTGGTAAATGCAGAACTTATAGATATTGAAACAGGGCAATCTTTTGGCTAATAAATGAATTTTGAAATGTTTTTGAAAAAACGGACACAGGCAACCCAGGAAAAGTCAATTTTCTCCTAAGGAATCTACCCCAAGTTCTGAGGGACACTGATAACAAAGCCCTTTCAAAGTCTGACTTTGTGTCTTAAAATTTCAAGGGATGAATAAACTAGGCATAACTAATTGGCTTGCTAGAAGGAATTTCTCTTTATAGAAACAGCCTAACTAATAAATGAACAGAGAATGCTAGAATTAGAATGTCACCATTTTACAACCCTTAGTGAAATAAAATAGTAGATCTAGATAATGATACTCGATAGCTATTAACATCACCAAAATAAATACAAATAGCCATGATGTGATTCCTCATAGAAAACCAACACCATCTGTGCAGTATGCATGTAAAAAACAACAACAAAGAAACCTGAAGTCAATGAAGCACCTTATCTAACTACCAAGTTCAAGAAAAAATACAGGCAACAGAGGAACATGCTAAACTATCCCACAGGGATGCTCTCAGCAAAATCCAGACCCTGGGAAACTCTATGGTGTAAACAGTCCTATTTCTTCAATAAATAAGCTGAGAGAGAGAAAGAACCTACATTTAAAAATACATCATATAGATAAACCAATTATAATATATGGATCTTATTTGAATCCTGACTTGAACAGCGAAAAATAAATTGAGGACCTCCCTGGTGGTACAAGGGGTTAAGTTGCAGCACTATGAAGCTATCCACAGCCAACGCAGCATGAATTCAATCCCTGATCAGGGAGGTGACCCACGTGGCACAGCAGACCTCTCTTGTCTCACCCACTGCTCCCCTCAGCAGTGTATTTCAGTAGATCTGCCTGTTCTGCTCCCCACTCTGTCTCTGGTGAATCCTCTTACCACCCCTGCACCTCTGGCTTATAACCCCAACTCTTGTATGCATAAATAAATAAAATAAATCTTTAAAAAAGAAAAACAAATTGAGATACTGGAGAAATTTTAACACCAGGTGTTTGGAGACATTACAAATTATTATTATTACTGTTATTAGATGTAGTAACAGAACAACTTCAAAAATGACCTTAAATTTTGGAGACATATGCTAAAGTATTTACAGATCAAATATCTGAAATTTGCTTACAAATCGTCCTACTAAAAAAGGAGATGAGGAATGATGGTAAAGGTGGGCGGGTATAGAACTGAAACAAGACTGGCCAGGAATTGATAATTGTTGATGGGTAGACAGAATATGGGAGAGGATTTTACTACTCTCTCTACTTTTGTATATGTCTGTACTTTTCCAGAGGAGAAAGAGGATGGGGGAAAGAGAGAGAAAATAAATGAGATCATAATGCAAGCTGTCAAGCAGAGGAGACTGGCAATAGGAGGCTGGGAAGTGGTGAAAGGATATGATGGGGTCAGACTCCACATGTCAGTATCTGTAACCTTCAGGCTGGCCAGGTGTTGCCCAAGGACCTGCAAGCTCTTTTCCTACCTTCTCCTGGATTTCAGCCCCATAGCAGTGTGGTTCTGGATCTGTGTGCACAGCAGCGTGTTACTTCCAATTCCAAATGAGAATAACCACCTTCTTTCCCCCTGGAAATTACCAACCTGCTTCTCCCTGGTAAGGAATGTTTGATTCTTCTTTGGCCAAGGGCAGAATTCCCATCACTGTGTTCTCGGAAGAGTTGATCATGAGTCCAGAAAGATTCTCAATAGAACTGAGGGCAGCTCAGGGTTGCTGATAAAAACTATTTGAAATGCAGAGAACTGAGAGCAGGAAAATCAAAGCCTGAGACTGAACCAGCAATTAGACTAGCTCCTGGAATATATTTAAGTCAAATCAATCCATGAGGGAATTTCAGTCACGGCTCACTTTCTCTCCCCCTCAACCCACGGCTGGAATCCTAGCCCTTCAATCAGAGTTCAGCAGAAATACAGTCACATCCATCTTCTAAAATGCTTTATCACAGTTTTGCAAAGTCCTAGTCTACCCCCTCCCCCTTGTGGATTTATTTACATATTGATTTATTTATTCCTCTTCCTACAGCAGCAAGCCTCTTGAGATCATACTATTTTATTGACAAAGACATTGGGGTCATGCATCTGGACAATGGGGTGGCGGAGAAGGCCATCCTTGGGTGTGCTGAACCACAAACATCAGCCATGTCAATAGCCAAGTGCGGGGAGAGGGTGTGAGGAGGGGCCGCCAGCGGATGGCTCCCTTGGTCATCTTGCTGCCAGAGGAAAGGGTTTAAGCTCTTGGGAAACCTAGGAGAAGATGGCAAAGGAACTGAACAGCAGGAGGTGATAGAAAAAGCAGCAGGGAGCACACCATCCTCCCCCAACACAGACACACACACACACACACACACTCTGATGATCAGGGTCTCTCCACTGCAGTTCCAGAAGGGTCCAGTATCACTCTTAGTAAGGAATTAGCCTTTTTCTATCTCCAGGGTCACACAGGGCAGGCCCCTCTGGCTCCACAAACATTGCTTCCCAGACAGGGGTCAGTCAGTTAAAAGAGAAAAGAAAGAGGAAAGGAAAAAAAAGAAAACACAACAGAAAAGGGTCTGGAAAGAACTGGGATGAGGGAGAGAAATTTGTCCCCTGGCAAAGGCCCCAGGCTGCAAGAAAAACCCTTCCAGTGCTTTTTATAGATGATTTTTTTTTTTTTTGCTAGCAAAGCTATATGCTGGAAAACTCCCTTTACTCTGATTAGCATTCTTATCACTCTGCAGTTTCTGCTCTCTTCTTGTCTCCTGAGCACTTTTATTTTTAAGAGAAGGGTGAGTGGAGACCCATCTTCACAGTGATCACAAAGAAATTCTCAGGGTTGGCAAATCCAAACTGTCCCGGAGCTGCTGCTTTTTTGCCAGCTTGCTGGTCAGAAGGCAGGAGCTGCTGAGGTGCCCGGAACTTGGCTTTCAACTTCCTTTTCAGGGCGGAGGCTCTGAGATCTCAGTGTTTAAAAGGAGATGTTTGTGTTTGCGTGGGATGGGTTGGAGGATGACAGTCTTGTCGGAGAAACTCAACTCCAGGCTGGGGCAGCTTTCTGGGCAGGACCTGTGTATTCAAATTGCAGCTTGAACTTCCAACTGAGGTTGGAGTTGGAACCAGAATCTGTCCACTTCTTAAAGGGCCCCTTCTCACGCAGCACCGGTGGGAGAGGGGAGTGAAGACTACCGTCTTGGCTGAAGGGTCTGAGACCTAGCCGCTCACCCCCACCCCAAGGCTACATTCTGGAGCCTGCTGCCTCAGAGGCTGGAAGAAAAAGCAGCTAAAAGAGCCTCATCCGGGAAAAGTTCAAGCTCATACATCTTGGCAACCAGAATGAAAAACAGAGACAGTTGCTTTAAGAGAGGAGCCCAGAAAGAGGTCAAGTTCTGCTGAGAGAGGCAGAGAGGCAATTAGAGGGGAGCTTATGTTGCAGCGTGGCGGCAGAGGGGTCAAAGAGAGGGTAGGATGTTCTGCATCTGATTTCAGGAAGGGAGCACCACTGCGTGAACTGGAGTTCTAGGGGAGCCCATCTGCACACTTGGGAATGGGAGGGCACTGAGAGGGACTGCTGGGCAGGAGAAGCACTGAGTGGGGCAGGATTTATGAGACCTTATTAAAAAGCTCAGAACAGTTTGTGTTGCTTGGCTGGGTGGAGAGTTGAGGTTTTATGCTAGTGACGACCTGGCCACATGGACACAGCGCAGTCAGCAGGGAGGAAGGAGAGTTATTTATAAGGATCTGAGGTTTCTGCATTGAGTTCTCATTGGAATGCGTATAATAAAGCTTTCAGTAAAAGAGGAAACTAAGTGACACGGAATTCCATCAGCCTGTGCAATACTCTTTGCAGGAAGGCACTGGGGAAAAGGCACATTCTGAGCTATTTCCAAGTCAAGAGGGGAGATTACACTAAATTCATAAATTAAAAAATCCAGGTTGACCGAAACACAATAGCAGTGTTTTAACAGAGATTTCGGATCAGCCAACAGAACCTGAGGACTAGAGGGGGTGAGGTCAGAGGTGTGAGTTCTATGTAAGTGGTCTGGGAACAACACACCCTATTCTACCCCCAGCCCTCTGTAGACTCATGCTAAGAAAATTGTTGGGGTCAGAGGATAGAGGAAAACCCCTTTTACAAGCTTCGTGTTGACTCCAATATTTAAAATATGCTGCGATTTCCAATAACTCTTTGTGTGTTTGTGTGTGTGTGTAGAAAATCAGTTATCAAAGGGAAAGAATTATATATCTATAGCCTGTCTTTTTACCTGGTACTATATATTAACATAATGAAGTAGCCCCAATTGATGAAAGAAAAGCTCTTTTTCGAAGAAGAATGAAAGCTTATAAACAAAGAAGGAATGATAGAATTGGAAAATTACCATTTTGCATCCCCTGTTGGGATAATTGATTCAGGAAAATATCATCAGTGAATGCTAAAATCATCTAGTGAAAGGGTGGTGGTGAATTACATATTTACAAGGTACCAATTATCACCCCACAGTTTACTTGTTAGTTCCAAGGGGAGAAAGCCCTTACTTTGCAATGAAGGGATCAACCACTATATCCCAGTTATCAATCTTAGCATCACTAATAGCAACCAACCTGATATTGGATGTCCCCTGGTGGGATGCAGAGCTTAGTCTATCAGGTTTTATGGATAAAATATTTAACCTGAACCACATTAGGACTTTAGATTTTGCTTACATCTGAGAAGAAATACAGGGTAGGAAAGAAATACGTATTAGGTGTCGCCTCAAAGGGTCCTACCTTACGAAGAGCGTTTAGAGAAAAAGTGCAGGAAACCCCATTTGTAATAATGATAATAGTGATAATCATTATTTAGTATGTATTTTATATCAGTACAAGCGTGCTTAAGTCCATGATCTTATTAATCCTCCCAATAAAATTGCTACTTTAGACTTTAGCATTTGCTCAGGGAGGAATATCTCTAAATCCATATCACAGAGCTGGTGAGTGACTTACCCAGGTCCCAAATCTTAGATTCCTACCCTGGTCCTGGTCCTCTTTAATGTGACTATCATGTCTTAGCATGGATTAGTACTGCCTCTTTTTTTCTTGTTCTTCCTCCCTTCTATAATCATTGTAAAATAACCCCAATCTTGGCTGTCAACCAGGGAAAGTGATCGTCAACTTTATACAAAAGATATAAAAAGTAAAATAATAAACCCAGTAGTTCTCAGCTCTAAAGTTGAATAACCTAGACACCTCGTCAGTCTCAATGTTTTCCATTTCTTCTGGTTAAACCTTTCTCCAACACATTAAAAGAAATATATTTAAGACTAATTACTCAGTTATTTCTTGAGGATGGTCTTGTGTATTTAGTTAACTTGCTTCCTATATTGAAAAATATCATCTGCAGCTTTTGGCTATATTTGAGGCAATATGTTTCTAAAGACTAGGACTAGAACTGGACCTTGACCTGCACTTAACCATCATTGGTCATCAAAGATTTATTGCATGTCTATTCGGTGCCACGTGCTATGCTATATTTATAAAGGTTTCCCTGCACTCTGGGTTCCTCAGTATTGCTTTACAAACAAGGTTTAGGATTTGGTTCATTTACAAGTTGGGAAAGGCTTGAATACTGACCATATATGCCCTCAGGGCTAGCATTCAGTGTCCACAGGGAAGTCAGATTTTATGAGCCTGTCACCACTGCCTGATGCATCGCCAAGGGCAGACAGCTTTATGGCAGTATGGTAACTAGTTCCTGCAACAGAAGCTCCTCCTAGGAAAGGAGCAGCTCCATCCACCTGTGTAAAAGTGTAGCTGTGTCCTGGGTATCTACAGCAGAATTGCAATCAGAAGGCTATGTCTTGGGACCCTGGGAAGATTCCCTGCAAAGGACCTTGGCAGTTGGATTGGAGACTCGTGTCTAGCGTCCCCATCCAGCTGGTCTGAGTTTCAGTCTGAAGCCACTTTATTTGTGATCTTCAGTCCCTGCCTTCTGTGCCCATAGGCAGCCTATTGATGTTTGTGGATTTCCATATCTGAGAGAGCCTTGAGAAGCTCCAGAGGTTAATGGACTTGTTCCTTGTTACCCAGCAAATCCAAAGCAGAACCAAAAGGTGCAGCTCAGCACTCCTGCTGCCCATTAGAGTCTGTCTTAGTTACAGCCTGAGGACTCTGAGTTCCCAAGTGCCATTAAGGGAAATGCTCAGTGGGACCGCACAGGCTTTGGCATGTGTGAAATTTCACACCTCAGAGATAGCACTTCTGTGTGTGTCCAGGCTGCTTCCTTGCTTGTTAGGTTGTTTTTTTTTTCTTGTTTTTTTTTTAAGTGTGAGTTATTCTATAGCAAGACCTTTATCATAAATTATTTATTTTCCAGGAAAAAATAGTTCTCCATTTTTCTCTCTGATGACAAAAGCATCATACATTTATTCTAAAAAACATATTAAGGGCAGAAAAGCACAGAGAAAAAAAATTTAACTGTGTTTCCATCACTCAGACATAACTACTGTTGACATTTTGTGAAATTTACTTTGCTTTTTTTGTACATATTTAAAATTTTTTAAAATTGCAATCATACTACTGCCTATAATTTATGTAGTTTGTATTCTGCTTTATTTACAGAGAATACCATATGGTGAGCATGCTCTTGTTCTGTCCAGTACTTTTCAAAAACATGTTTATTGGCTGCATAGTGTCTCAGCAAGTGAATTAACCATGATCTACCTAATCAACATCTGAACATTTAGGTAGGTTGTAGTACTTTACTCTCATGAAATATGCTGTTGAACATGCTCAGTATGCATTGTTGAACTGGTCAGATTATTTCCTTAGGGAAATTTCTAAGATGGAATTACTGTATCAATGGGAATGAACTCTGGAGTTCTCTACACCCCCAAAGACTTGATTGACTCACCTTCCTGTCAGAAAATTATGAGTGTTCTACAACAACAAAAAAAAAAAGAAGAAGAAGAAGAAGGAGCTCAAGGAAATGGGCAATTATGACCAAAAGCAAACAAAAAACTCAACAAGACCAAAAAGTCAAAGATAAACCAAAGGGACCATGGTGGGGGAGAGGAACTTAGGGAGGGCAAAGATGGGATGAGGGCAGAAAGAGCACAAGGGACTGAGGTGATGATGCACGGGTGGAATGGTGGTGGGTACTCCCTGGGGAATACAAATGATGTCAAATATAATTAATTAAATTTTAAAAAAGAAGAAAGAAAATTATGAATGTTCTTTGGTGGCACCGGCCCACTTGACAACTTTTAAAAAAATTTCCCAATTTAATAGGCATAGAACGATAGCTCAGTATTGTTTTAAAGGCTACTTGCCTATTGGTGAAGCTATACTTTGTCATACCTTAAGTTTTGGGGTGGGAAAAAATTCTTGCAAACTTTAGTTCTATTTTTTGGTTAGGGTTTAATCTAAGGTTCAACCATACAGATGCTTCCTGTTATGAAAATTAGGAACTATTTATGATAGTTTTCTTATATAAGGAAAATGCCCATGACATTTTTTCAAAGACTCTAACAGTGTCCCCAAAGAGTCCTTTATTGACTGTTTTGCTTCTGGTATCTCATATATAGGTTTTACCCAATGTTCTGTACTCATTTCTCTTCTCCTGTTTTGAAATTAAAGTCAGCAAGCCATATCTAGCTGCCACTTTTTGTTCTGCCAAAATAGGACAAGACACAAGCTTTGGTTTTATAGAGGTTATAATTTAGACTAGTGTATATAATTTGAATTAAATGCCTATCATGTTAAGTGTTGTTATAGACAGGTGAAATGCTGGAAGGCTCCTAAAGAATGAGAGTTACACCAACCATGAGCATTTGTGGGGCCTTCATACACTGGGTTTTAGAAGAGAAGGCAGATTCCCTTCCCCTCTCCCCCCAGAATGATCGGGAAAAATATTTCTGGTCTCCCATACTCTAATAGAACTTTTCTACTTTCCCAAGAAGAGGTGGCATCTACAGCCCTGCCCTTGCACCCAAATGGTCTTTAAGACTGCTTGAGGAACACAATGTGACTTAAGTAATGCCACCTGACTTCTGAAGCTAGGTCATAAAAAGTGATGCAGCTTCCTCCTGGCCGTCTCTGTCCCTGGCAACATGACCCTTTGTAGCCAGCGAGTGAGATGTCTGGCTACTCTGATACCTGAGCACCGTGCTGGTGAGACCAAAATAGAAAGAGAGGAAAGGAGAAAAGGAGAGGAAGGGAGAGAAATGCCAGAGGCATCCCTGCTGCTCCATTCCCTCCCTGTTGGATTCTTCCCTCCTTGGGCTCTACCATGTGAGGGAGGAGCCTTCGGATTATTTCAGCTCTAATCATAGCCTGACACAAATTTGAACAGGGATCAACAAATATACAATTGACCTTTGAACCCTGCACAGTTGAAAATCTATAAAGGTAGTTTTTCTTCCTTAAGATTTCCTTAACATTTTCTTTTCCTTATTTCTTACCTTATTTTATATATGTTTATATATGTATATAACACAAAATATGTATGAACTGTTTATGTTATTAATAAGGCTTCTTAACAACAAAATGCTATTAGTAGTTAAATTTGGGGAGAGTCAAACACAATATGCAGATTTCATCTGCTTGGAGGTTGGCACCCGTAAGCCCTCCAATCCCCATTGTTTAAGGGTCAACCATACTGCTGGCATTCTGAGCAAGATAATCCAACTAAGCCCAGTCAATTCTCAGAACCATGGATCAATAAGACGTTGTTTTAAGTCACTACATCATTTGTTATCTGACTATAGATCACTGGGGCAGCAGATACAAGAGAAGTCTCATTTCAGGCAGAGGAAACAGTCTGAGAATTCTTCCCTGTTTTCTTTACAATTTCCTTTCTATGCAGATAGCTCCTGCAGCTTTTACTTCAATCTTCCCCCTTGCCACAATGATGTCCAGTATTACTAATATATAATAAAAAAATATATAAAACTTTATTTAATTAATAAAATAATAAAAGCATTCCTAGGTGCTTACCAGATAGTGCTGAGTTTCCTACTCACACCCTGCACCCCATATACCACAAAATGAACTCAAAATGGTCTCTTAGAAACTTCAATTTCCTGTGTTCAGTATTTTTGTTAGTGGCACCACCATGCCTTTCACTTAGGTGTTCATCGTGGCATTGTCATTGACTTTCCCTCTGCTATCCAACCCCTCCCTATGTGCTGCAATTCTATCTCCATAATAGTTCCTGTCGATTGTACCACCAACACCATGTTTCCATACCCTACTTCTACGCAAGTCCATATCCACATGGCCTAGACCACTATCCCCAAACTGGTCTCCAATTTCCTCCATATCCTGCTGCCACAATAAATGTACCACCGAACAACTCAGAGCCTGTCATACTTTGCTCAAGAACCTCTAGTAGCTCCTCCATTCCTCCATTCCCACCATCAGTTTCCCTGTCTGGTGATGTGTCCCTCAACAGTGAATGCTTACAATGTCAGTGCACGTGGTTTTCAAGTATTCTGGCTTCACAAACACATGGGTCAGACAGAGCACACCTATTCTCCATTTCCTGGGTTGAGACCAGCAGTAGATGAAGGCAGATGGGAAGTATCCCATTGTCCACGCTTCACCTACCAGATCAGCCTCCTCCTACCTCCTTTTAGAGCCCCACCCTATCCCAAGGAAGAACAGTTGCTAACCTGACAGGTGAGAGTCCAGAATATTCATTGAGCCACATTTTACTGGTGAGTGGGGTTACTGAACTTTACAGGTACCCACCCCAGTTTCTACTTTCTCTCTTCAACTTCCTACTCAGATTCCAGTAAGTTCTTGGTGTTTGGGACCGACTGCGTTTTTGCTTCCTGTCTGGATATGGTGAGCACACCTGGCCATGCTGCCACCTCAGCACAGCCTGGCCACATCCCTCTCTGCCTGAACAGGGAGTTAAGTGAGTAAGTGAGACTACTCTCCCTCTGGCTCGATTCCGACTCAAGAGAAGGAGAAGCAATCTTGCTCAGATCCCAGACATCTGGTTCTATCATCCTTTCACCAGCTTCTTCATTTGAATGTTAGCTACTAACTGGGCTAATAAAAAATGGTATTTTTAAACTTTCATCCTGCTGCTCTTCCTTATACAGGATCCCATGGAACAGACTAACTGGCAGGACAGTATCTAGCCTTCTTGGACTGTATACTATTATAACATTTAAAATTCCACTGAGACCTTAACCCCAGCCTGTAATGATTCCCTGTAAAAGGAAAGCAGAGTCCTCTGCTTATGGGCACACTGGACTGGAGCCCAAAGTCCTTGGGATCCTCCTGGGCGTGTTGGCTCAACTTCAGGAAGCAGCAGTGAGTAGACAGATTGGACAGCTCAGAGCCTGGGGTGAGAGTACCAGCTTTGCCCCCAGCCCTCCAGTGGCAGTAGGCTGTGCCAGCTGCTCAGCCTGTCCTTGAGTATGATGCGCTATGGCATGAGTCTGGCGAGGTTTGCAGCTGGGAGGTCTGAGCCTCTGGTCCCAAGGAGGTGGGGGTGTGAGTAGATGAGGGTGGAAGGCAGAAATCATGCAGGACTTCTTTAGACTGATCTCTGAGGGGACTCTGACTCTTTGATCATTTCTGACCAAAAAGTTCATGGGAGGCCAAAGAAGACACCCCATCCCTGAAGACATTCTTGCCTCAACCTCAGAACCTGTGAATAAGTGTAGTTACATGACAAAAGGGACTTTGCTGATGTGATTAAAATTATGGATCTTAAATGGGAAGATTATCTTGGATTATCTGGGTGGGCTCAATGTAATCACATAAGCCTTTGTAATAGAAGAAGCTTTCCCAGCTGGAGAGAAAAAAGAAAAGAGAGAACAGAAAAGAAGGCAAAAAAAAGGCATGAGAAGGATTTGAAGTTCTGTTGCTGGTTTTGAAGATGAAGCCAAGGAATGTAGGTGGCTTCTAAAAACCAAGAATGATGCCTGGCCAACAGCCTCAAGGAAACAGAGACCTCAGTCCTACAGCCACACGCAACTGGATTCTGCCAACAACTTGCACAAGCCCAGAAGTGATCCAACCCCACAGCCCCAGTGAGGAGAATGGCCCTACGCACACCTAGAATTAGCCTGGTGAAACCCATGTTGAACTCCAGTTCTACAAACTGGGAGATAATAAGTGGGTGTTGTTTCCAATCCTTTTATCTATTTGTGGTGATTTGGCATGGCAGCAATAGGAAACTAATGTAGAATGGAAGACTGAGAGGTGTTACTGAATAAGTCCACAGTCTTGGTCCTGGGCTTGCGCTTGACCTTTGGTATTTCCTTAAAGGGCTAGTTAATGAGATTTCTAAAACATAAAGCTTTAAAAAAATTACCGATAATCTGATTCTCAGGAATGCTGTACCAGGATCTTAGGACTCTGGTTCTGAACAGAGAATTCTGCCTCTTGCTCAGGCACTGTTGTCATGATTGTGCCTTGGCCCTCCTGTGGCTCTCTTGGCACCTTTCACTTGTTTTAAGGGTGAGTTGGCTTTCTGCATAAGGTCACCATTGCACTGAGGCCTTCCAGGCAAAAAGAGGGTTCCTTGAGCAGACAAGAATAATAGCCTATTCTCTGCCCCCAAAGAAGAGAGTGGTGACAATTGAGAAGAGCATTTGTCTTTAAGGCTGTGGTTCTAGACCCTGAGGACAAAGACATTAACTGAGAAGTCTTTAGATCCTGGAGATTGGGTCAGAGTGAATTGTATCAACTCTAAGTTGTGGCATTAGTCAAGGATAGACCTCACCCTTCCTGAGACCTTGGGTACACTGCTTAGACAACAGGGATCTAAGAGGTGGCCCTTCTCAGATATGATCCAATTAGACGTGAGGATGTTGGTGCAGCTGGATTTTAACTGGTTTGTTATCAGTTGTCCCATTCTCCTTATCAAAGAGGAGCAGACCCACCTGATAAACCACGGGTTACTTCTCACTCCTCACCAAAGCGGCATCTTCAAAAATCACTCTACAAGAGTGGCAAGAGTGAAAGAGAAATCAGGGCTCTATCTCTTCAACAGACCCTTCTGGCAAATGTATACATAGATTAGCAGAGGAAAATATTTCGATTTTATAATCATTAAGTAAGATTCTAGCCTTTTAGCTCAAAAACTAAAAGAAGATCCAGGTAGCAACCAGATCAACAGAAAACAGAGTCAAGGAGATTTCACTCAAAAATAGATTTTACTGTGTTTAAGCAAATGGTAAACACTAATAGAACCGCTTTCTATTAAAGATGTTAGTAGGAAAAAAAAAAAAACTCAGCATGAAGCCTATGCAAAAATGCATCTACCAGGAAAAAATAGAAAAGACCATAGTAGACAAAAGATAAGGGAAGATAATTCTTCTGAAATTCTACTCTAGGAAAGAAGAATGACAAGACCTTGAACTGGTGAGGGGCAGGAGCTCAGTCCTTTCATGCTCTGCTGGGGGTAACATCAATGGGTCCTGCCTTTCTGGACCGTGTGTGGATGGGAGGAATAAATGTTTTAAATGTGTCGCCTTTGACCTGACAATCCCATTTCTTGTCATTTCCCCCAAGATAAATAATTGCAAAACATCAATGAGGTAAAGACAAAGATTTCATCTCACCTTTGTTTTAATGTGAAAACTAGATGATGTTTACCTAAGTATTCATCAGTAGGGTTGAATCATGGGCTTAAAAAATGATGGCACTTTCAGAGAGATAATACAGAAATGATAATGTAGATCTTTATTTGATGACATGGAAATTTGCCTGTGACATATGTAACAGAGTGCAAAGAGGGGATAAGAGAACAGCATGGTGCCGTGTGTGTGATGCTTTAATGGCTGCATGTAGAGGGATGTGTGGAGGGCTAGTCACCCAGGAATTGAACTTCACTTTATTCTTCTGTATTACTTCTTATTTCAATATTTATAATGAACATGAATCCTTAACAGAACAAAGCTGTTTTCAAACAAAAGAAGAAATGTGTGGAGGTCTGCTCAGGCCACCTGATATCATGAGATCCATCATTAACAAGTTGGGAAATGTCAGTGACTGGGGCCACCGTAAGAATGACATAGGCATATGTTATACAATTTATTGTGATTTAAAAATAGAAAAGAACACCCAGTCGTTGTTTATTTTTATGTAGGACTAAGACATTTTTCTTTTTACATGTCATAAAGCTAGAATCCTAGTGCAGAATCCTTCCAGATTTCCCCCCATCATGTTTCCCTATATTTAATTTGATACTGATTTTTTAATTCACTTTTATCGAGTCCAGACTTATTCTCACTACTCTTCTTCCTTGTTGCTTCTAAATTAAGAGCAAAATGGTTGGAAAAGTAAGTTTTCAACCTTCTCTTTAGTAGGGATTAGTCATGTGGCAACATTCTGGTGGATGAGTCATCAGCAGACAACGAAGGGTTTCTGGAACAGAGTTAGCTATCGACTTTCCATTTCGCTTTCCAGTCGCTCCCAACATTTTGTTCCTTTACTTCTATTCTTGTTTCTTTACTCCTATCCTTATACCATTGGATGTGCCACACCCACTGGGCATTGCTGGTTTTTCTAGACAAAACTAGATTCTGTAGGATTCTCACTCCATAACATTCATTGCAAACTGACGTTGCATCTCCTGAGCACTGCTGCAGCTTGCAAGCATGGCTGCTGCTGCTCCAAAGTGCTACTGCCTCTGCCATGCATTGCTGCAACTAGCATCAACACCCCAGACCTGTGCTGTCAAAGCTGTACCATGGTCTACAGTAAAATGGGAGTAAAGGGCTTCTATTCTTTGGCAAGTCACAGTCCGCTAGATGAGCTCCAAGAGAGAGATGCTTATACCCCTTTATTTCCCTGAGTATTCAGTAAAAGAACACTTCCCATTTTAAGTCACACTGTCTTGTGTGATCTGGGCCACAGGAGATGGCATGGCACAAATCTGAGTGATGAACACACAGCCATTTAGAATTTCCTCTCCCATTAGTGGACCTGCTTGGTATACCTGACTCCTGTGCCAAGTGAGTCCTCCTAGCAGGCTCTTCAGCGGTCATGCTCGTCACAAGTTCTCTAGACAAGTTTCGACTCCTTGGTGGGCACACTTGAACTCAAGCTAGGCCTTTCATAGTCGGTTTGGCAGGGGAGGAAGAAGGTAGATTCTTACGTATTTTTACTTTAAAATAAATTTGTATGGTTATAAGTATTCTTTACGGAAAAAAGGTGAAAAAAAAAGAGCAGAGTAAGAAAACTCACTTGAAAAATACTTATAACAATCAAAATAATATTCATTGTCTTACATTATTAAGATCACACTGTTAATATAATTTTATAGGCCATTATTTACTTATTTTTTTTAATTGTACAATTTTTTGAGGTAATACTGTTTACCTCAAACAACACTATATGACTTAGAGGTACAGATAAATAAATTTTCAGATGTATATTACCGTATCATGCCCAACACCAAAGCACCAATAATCTCCCACTATATACTACACTGCATTGCTGGGAATGCAAGTTAATCCAACCACTATGGAAAGCAGTATGGAGGTTCCTCAGTCTACTAAAAATAGAGCTAGCATATGACCCAGCAATTCCACTCCTAGGGATCTACCCAAAGGACACAAAAACACCAATCCAAAAGAATATCTGTACCCCTATGTTTATTGCAGTACTATTTATAATTGGTAAGACCTGAAAACAACCCAAATGCCCAAAAGTAGATTACTGGATCAAGAAGATGTGGTACATATACACAATGGAATACTATTCAGCAACTTGCATCTGTTTTGCTCTGGGGGATGCTAAGCTTCAGCTTCCTTTGTTTTTGTACATCAATTTGCTTTTGCAGAAAACATGAACACTGACCACTCCTAATTTTATGTGTGTGCAGGAACTCAAGAGAGTTATTGATCTCTCTTACTTTTAGTTTTGAATATTTGGGAAGAGGTTCTGATTGACCCAGTTTTGATCAGGTACTGACCATTGTCCAACCAACAGGAGGAAAAGACCACAGTCATTTTGTAGGACCCTGGTTGCACCTATTGAAAGATGGTGAAAGGGGAGGAACGAAAAAAGAGGAAGCTTCTAGGATACTGGACAGGCAATGTCTATCAGACAATCTACATGGGTATTCCATGGCTTACCAAGCCACTTTCTTATCGTGTTAATAAGTACATGTAGGTAGATACTTAGTCAGAGTTGAAGTTTGATGTGCTATTTCACTCCAAACCACCTCCCCCACCAAAAAAAGTAGGCAGCTCTCAGCTCCTGCTTGGCCACAAAGCCAGCTTCTACTTATGGATGATAATTAATGGAAATGACAGAGAAACTCCTCCAGGTTAGCTAAGGCTGTCACTAGGTATCTCCAGATCCAGACAGGGAGCTCTCTGTGTGCTGCTCTCCTCTCATGAAAAAGCTTCAACTCGTCCATAATATGAGAAGCTTCTCATTCAGTAGAGTTAACGACTGGTAAATTTTAACAAAGGGAAGGAAATACATCTTTCCATCATGAATAACCAGGCTGCTGCAGGGGGTAATTGTGGCGGAAATAAGACTTAGATTTTTTAAGGAGTTGAATGGTTTTATGATCGTTAATAACATTCAAAGTTATGCATGTGTGAGTTTCATCTTTCATGGTATGAGTTGATTGCCTGGAGGGGTCAGGAAGGCAGATATTCTAGGATTACACGAATGGGTAGGTCCATTATCAAAGACTTTTACCTTTTCCCGAAGTATAATTATTGGTCACTGACTTGATGAAATGATCAGAACTGAAACAAACAAAGCCGTATATTTATGTGCTTCTCTTGAGTTTGTTCCCCAAGTCTCACTGACTTACCAAGAGCCTTGGGGGATGCTAAGCTTAAGACTCTTGAGGGGTGGGGAGGTGGGCAGGGACCAGTATTGAGGCTGAGAGTTATTCACTGCATTCTGACTTCCACAGAGGGAGAAGGGAATTTTCTGCCTCAATAGGAAAGAATCTTCTGCAGATATCCCTCCACCTCTAACTTAGAACTCCCTTCAGGCTGCAGTGGCATGGATTGGCTGCCTAGGAAGCTGGCACATGCGCTTTCAATTTCCCTCCCTGGCACCTTCCTGTACTGGGAGGCCGGGTTGGCCATCAGGAAAGCATCTGCTTTTGGGTGGATGATTATGAGGGTCCTACACCCTACAGTGCATGGAGACTGGTGCTAGGCTTCGTGGTTAGACACAAACAAGTTCTGCCCTTACCGCTCGGTATTAGTTAAGAGCCCCCAAAATAATGGCACTCACTCTAAATTAGAAAAGAAACAAGAGAATGAAGAGATTCATTCTCAAAGCCCACAGGAGTGGGCTTTGAGAGATCTAAACAGGCTCCTGGAAGTGATGGGAATAGAATCTTGAAAGGACGGTGGAACTTCTAAATGAGAGGAAACAGGAAGGCGTTCCAACCGAAGGAGCACATGTGCTGTAACAGTGTAGTGAAGAGACAAGCTGGCTGCTGGCACAGGGTACCTGAGACGGTCAGACTGGCTGAGTGAAGTCCTGTTGGGCCAGATTAGAAGGAGGCTGTGTCCACAGAGCAGCTTTTAAGCCTCAAAGCCCTGAAAGCTGGGCAGAGAATTGGTAGTGAATGCAGAGGTATCCAGGGTCCATTGAAAGTTCCTGAGGGAAAAGGCCAGATGGCCAAAGCAGAGCTGTTTGGAGAAAATGAGTCTGTTTGTAGTATGGTGTCAGCTGAGAAGAGGGAGGTCATGAGAGGGAAAAGAGGCAGTAGCAGTGACAAGGTACAAGAAGGGCAGGACAGGCCTGTTCCCACCCTGGAACTGCAAAACCAGGGTTTCTGAGGAGGAAACAAGGTTTCTGGTGAGGGTAAGTGTAGGAAACTCAACAAGGACCTGGTAGGGCTCGTTGGTTCTTCAGGAGGTTATTCAGGAGGCCTGAGTACGTGAGGGTCAGTCTTTGAGGGAGAGTAAAGGAAAATGTCAAGATGTTTCCTCAACCCTGTGTCAATACTATGGGACCAGAGACATGTACAGCTTAGAAGAGCTTCTGTGAGCTCCTGCATCTTGGGGAGAGCCTCCAGCTGGCATCACAGAACAGCGCACTAGGTCCCTAAGCTAGACTCGATAGGACACCTCCCTGGAGCATCGAGGCTGCAGCTGAGGGAGTGAACCAGGACTGGCTGACCCACCAAATCAGACACTAGCCCTGGAGAGGAAACAAAAGGACAGGTCACAGAGGCACCTGGCGATGCTCCCCTTAGGACAGACATAGTGGAGCCTCTGTAAGGAAATCACTCACTGAATGTGACAGCGGCCCCAGCAACAGTCTCCAGGGAGGGAGCTTAGGGGTGAACAGATCTAGTTCCTTCATTGTGTAGAAGGGAAACAGGCCTAGAGAGTAGGAGGAATTGAGAAACATCACAGATGAGCCCCACCATTCATCCCAGGGTCGAGTGACTGTCATGCGCTAGTACTTGGGGAGCAATGATCTGGGGTTTGTCTTATCTACCACTGTGGATGCTGAGACCCACTTGTGTGGACAGGGTAAGCATTGGCTTCCCTTCCTCACATAAAGGCCACATTGCTCTGGGCAGAATTTTCTCCTTACATTCAGGGGATACCACCTCCTGCTCCCACTTGGTATCTTGCTAGAACTTTACCCCAAGGCAGGCAGCATCAGGCCTCCCTGTGCCCTGGGGAGTGTGGGTCACACTGAAAGGTCTTCAGCTGTGCTGAAAGGGTGACCAGATCGCTGGCCTTGGAGAACTTTGAAGTGTCATCTTTCCCCTGAAGAGTCAGTCTCAAGTGGCTCTTGGCAGTCAGGAGAAATGTGAATGTCCAAATCCTTCCTATGTGACCCAGAATTTTAAAATGGGGGGCTCAGATCTACCCCTCATATATGCAGTCACAATAGTACTCAGAAATGCTGACCCAGAACTTGTTGATATCCATGTATTTATGAATCACAAGCTTAGTAATAAAGATCAGGAAACTGGAACATTGGCCTTCAACCCTGACTGCACATTGTAATCACCTGATTATGTTTTTTGAAAGTCTTCAATTCCACTTCCTGAGATCTGATTTTCTTGGTCTGAGAAATGGCTTGAGCACCAACGTGCAGCCAAGAGTAAGAACCCCTAAATTAAAGAGATTAAGAAAATCCATTTTACTTCTCTCCATATCATGAGGAGTCCTCTCATCATCTACTTTCTAGAGGTACTTACAAATTCATCTCTTGGTTTTTGCTTAACCTTTGGTAATAGTATAGTGACTTTCTTTGGGGAACATCCTTCCCTATTCTTTCCACTCTCTCCCAATAGCCTTAGCTTCTGGTTTGTGTACATGGCCCACTTGGATTCAGTGGTGTTCACTGAGCCAGTGAGGGCAAACTGAAGTTTCTCAGAAGCAATCAGGAAAGAGATACTCTTTCTCTTGAATTGGTAGCTGGTAGTAGCCTGTGGGTTTTGAGTTTCTGGGGCCACCTTGAAGAAAGGGTAGCCCTGGATAGAACATAGAGAAAGCAGAGATAAAGGAGGGAAAGGCAGAGCCCAAGTGATAGTACCTGAGCAGCTGGATCCAGCTCTGCCGGAAGCTGCATTTCACAATTAATAAATTAATAAGTTTCAAGGTTTATTTAATTCCATTTGATTTGAGTTTGTCAGCTAAAACTAAAAGAATCTCACCTAAGAGTGTTTCTCAAAGTCTTAAAAAGAAGCTTTAATGAATGTAAACTTTTCTCCTTTCCTTTGTATTAATTCTGCCTAAATAGATTAATGACAAAAGCAAGACAATATTTTAGATTTAACAAGATCTGGCTCTGAGAAACCTACCTCACAGCTTTGCTTTGGGGAATCACATGAGATAAAACTTATGTAATGAGTGAGCCAACTGGTATCTTACTGAGATTTTATATTTTGTTGTTATCTTTTGATTTTTTGAGAAAAGCAGCCAGATGCCTCTTGGTCTAGGTGGAGGCAGGGATCACATCACCAACCTCTTAGTTATGCAAATTGTCAGTCCAGCCCTCGGGGAAAATGTTGTAAGATTTTTATTTGATGTGGCAAACCCAGAAACTTTTATGGGGGCAATGAACTTCACTGAGTGCTGGGGCTAGTCTCCTAACCACAAGCCAGTGGCAGGGAAGAGAAAAAAGAAACCTGAAATAGGGAACCTCCTGGTGGCTTAAGGGTTCAGTGCTAAACCACATAGGGACAGCAGATCTCTCCTGTCTTGCCCACTGTTCCAATGTATTTCAGTCAATCTACCTGTTCCACTCCCCAGTCTGTCTCTGGTTAATCCTCTCTCACTCACTCACCTGTACCTCTAGCCTACACCCCAGTTCTTTGCAAAAAAAAAAAAAAATCCTGAAGTAAAGCTACCATGAGAGCAGAGCAGAAAGAGACTAACAGGTTGTTCTGTAGGCATCGTAAAGGGGAAATGGGAGCACATGGCCTGGGTGTTGAACTCTAGCCTGCTCTAGCCACCATGCCCATGGATACCTTTGCCTTGCAGCAGCAGATCTGTGTGAGAGAACTTCTCATACTAAGTTGCAGCCAGAGTAGCAGCCAGATATCTATAGTAGCAGCAGCAGTACCAGTCACAGCTAAAGCACAACTGCATCATTATCTCCTTTCATAATCTACCAGTCTTAAGCTTGGTACCATTATTATCCCAGTTTGCAGAACTGTGGGTAGGAAAGACTAAGCCCTTTGCCCAAGTCAGCCTCCAGAGTCCGCACTCCCCACTATTCCTTGGCTATTTCTCTACACAGTGGGGCAAGCCCTCTATGACAGGAAGCCTCACTGGAACAGATTTTTATCTCATCTGAGGCTGGGGGAGGAGATAGGCAGCACTAGGACTTTGAGGGCCTTGGCCAGTTTGGAGTGGAGCCAATTTGGAGTGTTATGCACTGGAGAAGTGGAATCACCTAGATCCAAAAAGGATTGTGGCTTGGGAAGCTATTTTCTGGTGGAGGCCAGAAAGAAGCAGCTCCTCTGCTCAGGAACTGCCTCTCTGCCCCAGGCAGCTTCATCAGCTAGAGTTCCTTGCCTATCAGGACAGCACAATAGATCAAGGTCATGGCTATATCTTTTCCTTCTACCTTTTTTTAAAAATAATATTTATTTATTTATTTATTGCATACAAGAGCTGGGGTACAGGCCAGAGTCACAGGAGGTGAGAGGATTCACCAGAGACAGAGTGGGGAGCAGAACAGGCAGACAGACTGAAACACACTACTGAGGGCAGCAGCGGGTGAGGCAGGAGAGGGCTGCTGCGTCACGTGTGTCCCTTCCCTGGCCGTCATCGAACTCATGCTGCTGTGCCACAGATGCTTCACAGTGCTGCACTTAACCTGCTACGCCACCAGGGAGGCCCTTTTTTCCCCCTTTTTGTAACAGAAATGCCCCTTCCAAAGTCAGAGGGCATGTGACCGACAGCTAGAGTATACATGTCCCAGCCTCCCTTGCAGCTAGATACATCCAGGTGTTTGGTCATGAGAAATGTGAGCAGAGGTGGTATGCGCCACCTTTGAGTCTTAGCTTAAAAGGGTTGAGTTTCTCTTTCCAGTTCCTTTTCTCCTCCATTCTGTGTGGGAAAATTAAAAAATGGGTCATGTGCTTCAGACCCAGGGATGGAAACCACAAATCAAGGATCTACCTCACCAACTCTGTATTGTTTAAATCTGGGCTTTTATACATAAGAGAAATAAGCACCTGAAACTTCTACCTTATTTAAGTCACCCAACGATTTTGATAGAAGAGGGAGTTACACTGAATTTCCTGGCAAGACAGGAGGGTTGTAGTTAAAATGGATGATGTTATGCTGCATTAACAACAGCACTAAAAACTCTGTGACTTAATGCAGAAATGCTTACTCATGCAAAATCTACCACGGAAGTAGGTGATTCTTGAAGGCAACTGTCCTCCATGAGTGACCTGTGATCTGAACTCCTTCCACTCCTCGACCCTGCTATCTTAACACAAGACCCTCTCCAAGATCTCTGCATCAGGAAAAGAGGACAGTGAAAGGTATACCATCCATTAAATGCTTCGGTCTGAAAGCGACACATGACACATCATCAGTGACCTGACCTGGTCACAATTCTAAATGTTGGGAGCCAGAGAAGGATCATCATCCTGGTGCCAGTGGGACAGCACACTGGATTCAATGAGCTCTGGAAGTCTCCCCCACAGAGGGCCTCTCCAATTATACATGTAACAGGCTTGGCGCAGGGGCTTACTGCCAAATTCATAGAGCAAAGTGGAGTGATGAGGCAAAACTCCAGAGGCAGGGAAGAGGAGAGAAGATGGAGGACATTTGTAGAGCCAACACACACGACTAGCTCACGGGAATCACTAAACGTTCAGAAATGTACAAGTCAGTTATTGAACACAGAAATTATTACGAATTAAATTATAAAAAAGTAAATAAATTATATCACAAAACAGGATAAGTACTCAAAATACATCGCTTCTGATTCTCTTGGTTATTTTCTTCTATTACAGCGTGGTGAGCTATTAATGCCTCGCCCCTGCTCCATCCAGAGACATGATCGGTAGCTGGTGGGAGCATTTACTTCATGGAAATCACCAAATGCTACAAATCAGGGCTTTTGTCCCCTAGAAAGCTGGTTGTTGAAATTTATCAGCCTGAGTTCAGCCTTCTCTCCCAGTACATCTAAACAGTAGTTTCAGTGAAACCAGTAATTCTGCTCTGACCTCTCCGGAGTGGTGCTGGGGCAGGATATTTGCATTTGTCACCAGCAGCTGATTGAGAGCAGGGAGTTTCGGGAATACTGATGGGTGAGCATTTCCATTTGGAGTTCCTGTGGGAATGGGCTGCAGGGTCAGCAGCCCTAAATCATAACATTTTGCAAATACCAACCTGCTCTGCCCTGGCTGCCAAGCAAGGCCCTCACTCTGAAGCCTGTGCCATTGTTTGGTTCCCAGGAACCAAAGCCTCGCGCTGAATAGTAATAATCACCTGCCAGCAGCCTATTGACCAGGAGGACTGCCTGCTGCCTGTAACTCCTGGTAACAGGGAGCCCTTCCCAGGGAGAGGCATCCCTACAATGAGAGGCTGGTGGCTCTCATTCGTGAACTGTTTTTACTGAAGCTCTAAGACAGTAGCTGCCAGAACTGAAGCCAAGGCTGGCAGCTTGAACCACAAGAGGCCAGAAAACCACGAGTTTGGGCGTCAACTCAGAATCTATGTATGTGCATGAGGCTTGTTTTTATAGCTGCTGTAAAAATTCTCCTTACACCGTTACTTCACTTTCCCCTGAAGTCCCTCCCTTCCCCCGCCTTCCTCCACTCTCGCTTGGCCATTACTGTCCACTTACCCTCTAGTGTTCAGGGCCCCTTTTAAAGCTCTATTAGATGTCTGCATGGTTTATGGCCCTCTGGCTCCATGAACTGCATTACTCTGAAAGCTGGACCATCAACTCAATTGCAGAGGGGAAAGTTGGAGACAGTAGTGCGTGAGTATACTTTTTAATGCATGAATGTATTACACCAAGTGGATGGAAATGCTCCACTGGCAATTTTTTACTTCTTTATAGGTTTCTGATTTCTTAAAATCAATTAGCAGGTTTTTACTTATATTAACTCACATAGCCTTGAGATATTTCAGTCTTTTGGAATCAACATTAATCTAGTGGCCAATTAAACTCACTCAAGTTATCTCATGGACCATGGAAAGGTTATAGCCCTTCCTTCCTAGGATTTCTTTGGGACCAAAGAAGATCTGAATTCTTAATTTTTTCTTTTTCTTTCCCTTTAAATAATAATTTTCAGTTCTCTTTTATTTTCTACAGCTCAAAGGTTTTATATGTAACAGATTTTTCCCCTAAAGATTTGGGGATACTTAATGGGTCTGTAGGATGTACTGAGCCAGAAGCTCTCTACAGTGAAAATTTAAACCTCTCTCTAGGGCTTACAGGTCTGGACCACCCCAGAGATACAACTCATCAGTAAGCCTTTTCCTTGGGCACTGCCTTTACATGGACCTGCTCTCTCTTTTATTCTTTCCTTTTTAGGTCTTTTCCCCATTCTAGCACCTTAGAGACTCTTGCTCAGTCTGACAACAGCTTAGTGGTCTTAATGCCCAGCCCATACTAGGCTCCAGAAGAGAAGCTGACATCAGTGGCATCTATCTCTGCAGCTAAGGGAATGAGGGTGGCAGGGATCTGAGATGAAAGCATTCCTCTTTGCCTTCTTCTTCTACTTGACTCTCTGGCAACAGACCTGGACCCCTGACCACTTTTTTGCTTCATGCAAGACCTCTGAAGACTGGTTCTGTGTTACCTTTAGATTATAGACATGTTATCACAAAGGTCCCAAGCCCAAATATCACTTTCTTAGAAAGATCTCTCCTGAACAACTTAAAAAACACTTATACCACTTCCTAGCTACCATATATTACATTGACCTGTTTCATTTTTCTTTCATATTATCTAGAATTGCTTGAAATGATTGATGTGTTTAGTGTGTCTTCCTAACTAAGAGACAAACCTGGGAACTAGGGGGTTGATTAATTTCATTCTCTCTTGTAAGCTTGGTGGTTTGCATATATTTTATGGATAAGAAAGGGGGAAATGAATGTGGAAGACTGGGGCAGCCAATTAAAGTCAACTCAACACCCAAGTGCAAAATTATGATCAGATCCTGGTGAGGGCCTCCCACCAAGGCCTTTCTGAAGAATAATATCAGCTCATCTGACAGGCACCCATTCTCCCTGGGGTATTCCAGCTTCTCCATATGGGTTTCCCCTCTTTCAAGAGTGTGTCTTCACATCATTTCAGCTCTCCCCTCCACAAGACCTCTGACTGACCCAGTGTTCCTGCAATCTGTGCCCATCCTGGACTATGGCTTCCCAGCATTTCTCTCTATCCACCTGCTGTTCAATAAAGTGTGAATCTTCCATGTCTACTCTGTGCCACTTGTATTGGTCTCTGATGTTCAAGGAGACCTTTGGACTCGTCTAAAGCTATGGGACGCTCTTGAAGTAGTTTCCCCTCTTCTTATTAACTGGTAGGCATTCCTCTCAGGAGTGAAAAAAGGAACCTCTCTGTCATCATCTTGGTAGAAAGGCCTTGTATAGCAATAATCACCCTTAGTGTAAATAACCTAAACACACATATTCAGAGAGCACAAAATGACTGGTTGGATCAGAAAATAAAATCCAACTTTCTGTTTTCTCTAGGAGACCCATCTGAGCTCCAAAGGTAAACATACCTCAGAGGGAAAGGTTGTAAAGCAATCCAGTAAGCAAATAGTATCCTAAAAAGGCAAGGACAGTCATATTTGATAAAGTGGATCTCCAGCTAAAAAACAGTAACAAGAGACAAGCATAGACAATATAAAATGATTACAGAATCAATACAGCAGGAGGACATAACACTCATTAATATATGCACCAAGTGAATGAGTATCAAAGTATATAAAGCAACTATTAATAAACCTAAAAATAGACATTGATTGCAACACAATAATAAGGGACAGCAATAATCTGTATGCTAAAAAGTATGTGGAGACTAATAAAAATTAAGACATGAGCTACCAGAATCTATAAGATATAGCAAAAGAGTACTAACAAATAAATTTATAACAATACAGGAATATATCAAGAAACAAGAAAGACCCCTCCAAAAATAATCCCAAAGAAATAATCTAACCTTACACCTTAAGAAACTAGAAAAAGAGCAAGTGAAACAAAAAACCACTAGAAGGAAGTTAATAATAAAAATTAGAGTAGAAATAAATGAAGTAGAAATTAAAAAAAAACAGTAGAAAAGATCAATGGAAAGAAAGAAAAACTGGTTCCTTGGAAAGATAAACATCATATGTAAACCTCTAGATAAGTTCACTGAAGAAGAAAAAGGAGAAAATTTTAATAAATAGAATCAGAAGTAAAAGAAGTTACATTAGACATCTCAGAAATGCGGAGGATCACAAGAGACTACTATGAACATCTTTCTGCCAATAAATTTGATAACCTAAAAGAAATAAACAGTCTTAAAATCATACAACCTTCCAAGACTGAATCAGGAAAAAATAGAAAATCTGAACACACCAATTACAAACAAGGAAATTGAAATTCAATCAAAGTCTTCGAATAGCCAAAATCCAGGATCAGATGGTTTCATAAGTGAATTCTACCAAATCTTCAAAGACAGATACCTATACTTCTCAAACTCTTCCAAAAAGTGGAAGAGGGAATGCTTTCAAACACATTTTAAAGGACAACATTACCCTGATACCAAAAGCAAACAGACATCACATACACACACACACTCAAAGGTGAAAAAAATATAAAAGAGAACAAATATTTCTAATAACTAAGGTGCAAAAATCTTAGCAAAGTGAATTCAACAATATACTGAAAGGGCTATACATCATGACCAGATGAGATTTATTCCAGGGATGTGAATGTGGTTCAACATACAGAAACCAATGTCATTTACCATATCAACAAAAGGAAAGATAAAAATCATACGAATATATTAATAGATGTAGAAAAGGCAAATGACAAGATTCAGCATTTGTTTATGATTAAAAACTCTCAATGAAGTGGAATTGAGGGAACATGCGTCAACATAATAAAGGCCATATATGCCATTCCACAACTGATATCATTCCCAGTGGTGAAAAATTCAATGCTTTTCCTCTGAGAACAGGGACAAGATGAAGATGTCCATTCTCACCACTACTATTCATCAAAGTATTGGAAATTCCACTTAGACCAATAAAAGGACTCCAAATTGAAAAAGAAGTAAAATGATCACTCTTTGTAGATGACATGAAAATATGCATAGAAAACTGTAAAGACTCTACTAAAAATACTATTAGAAACAAGAAATCGGTAGAATGAAGTGGTAGGCTACAAAAGTCAATATACAAAATTTTGTTGTGTTCCTAAATGCAACAATGAACTAGAAAAGATAACAGTCCCTTTTGCAATCACATCAAAAAAGGTTAAATACCTAGTAATAAAAATGTAACAAAGGAGATGAAAGACCTGTATAATAAAAACTGTAATACATAATTTTTTAAAAAAATAAAGACATAAAGAAATGGAAAAATATTCTCTGCTCATAGATTGGAAGAATTAACATTGGTCATCTTACCCAAAGCAATATACAGATCTAATGCAATAGAATTCTTCAAATAAATAGAGCAAACACTACCGGAATTTATATGTAACCACCACAAAAGACCCAAATAACCAAAACAATCTTGGCCAAAAAGAAAAGAGAATGGAGGCAGCATTCCCGAACTTCAAACTATACTGCAAAACTAAGAAATCAAAGCAGTATGGTATTGGAATAAAAACAGACACACAGATCAAAGGTATAGAACTGAGAGTACAAAAATAGCCCCCACACATATATGGACAGATAAATTACAACAAAGGAGGTAAGGGTATAAAATAGAGAAAGGAAACTCGCTTCAACAAGTGGTTTGAGAAAACTGGACAGCTACACACAAAAGAATAAGTCTAGACCACTATCCCACACAATACATAAATATTAACTCAAATGGGTTAAAGATTTGGATGTGAAACTTGGTGCCATAAAATACACAGAAGAAAACAGAGGCAAAACACCCACAACATAGATGTCAGGGGTATCTTTCAAGATTCCACTCCAATGGAAAGGGAAACAAAACCAAAAATAAACAAATGAGACCATGTCAAACTCAAACACTTCTGCAAAGTAATAAGAAACTACCAATAAGAGGTTTATATCCAAGATCTACAAAGAATTCATATAACTCAACAATAAGAAAACAAATAGCCTAGTCAAAAAATGAAGAGAAGACCTAAATAAACACTTCTCCAGAGAAGGCACACAGATGGGTAACAGGCACATGAAAAGAAATGTTCCTCACCACTTATTATCAGGGAAATGCAAATCAAATCACAATGAAAAACCACCTCACACCTGTGAGAATGATCCATATAAAAAAGACCAGTAATGTATTGACGATGATGTGGAGAAAAAGGAACCCTTATATACTTTTGTTGAAAATGTACATTGATCCAGCCTTGGTGGAAAGCAGTATGAAAATACCTCAAAATGTTAAAAATAGATCTGCAATATGGCTCTACATTTCCACTTCCAGGTTTCTGTCCAAAGAACACAAAGACATAAATCCAAAAAGATATAGACACTCCTATGTTCATTGCAGCACTGTCTGTAATAGCCAAGCTATGGAAACAACTTAAGTATTGAACAGCCGATGAGTGGATAAAGAAGATGTGGTGTATACATGCACAATGGAATACTACTCAACTGAAAATAAAAGATGAACTCCTGCAATAACATGGATAGAACTGGAGGGGATTATGCTAAGCAAATTAATTCAGAAGGAGAAAGGCAAATAACAGATGATTTTACTCATAGTAAAATATAAAGAAACAAAACAGGAACAGAAAAAAAACTAAATAAAAGCAAACCCTAGAAATATAACAAAAGAGTTAAGGCCACCAGAGTGGGAGATTTGGGGGAAGGGGTCCAAAGAGACTGTGGTGGAGGAGTAAAGGTGATACACCTGAAGAGATGTGAACCTATACCCCTAACCACAGAGTGTTGTAAGCCAATGTTACCTCAATAAAAGAAGGTACAAATGTTTAAAAATAATTTAAAAAAAATAGTCACAGAAATGAAAGAATTAAGTCACTGAATCTTTATCCTTCTCATCTTCATCTTTTGCGGTCACTCCTGCAAAGTTGTAAGTTCCCTCAGGGATGACCCAGAGACACAGAAGTGCCCAAGAATGCCAGTGCCCGCCCACCCCTCTACCCCCAGCCAGGAGGGGAAATTCAGCTCTTCCCTCTTCTTTCCTGACTTGACCAGGCCTGCCTTTCCAGGGGCAGGGCCTTCCAGAGGCTCTTGTGGGGCTGCTGTGCAGAAAAGAAGGTTCTGTTTCTGTTTCTAATTGAAGGCTGGCATTCAACCTAAAGGAAGGAGATATTAATCACCACAAATGGATTCAGACTGCCCCTCTGAGCTTTGTAAATTCCACACGACCTCTTTTTTCACTGCTGTGGGCCTCAGTTTACGGCATGCCCCACCAGAAACTAAAACCTTTCATCAGTGGAGAAGGGGGGGGCATGGCTGCCACTGTGTTTGGGCTATAGAACCAGGGTGGAAAGTGTTATTTTAGGGTGTTGCCAAGAGTGAGAGCTGTGATTTGAGGAGCAAACTCAATTACACTTACCTTTTCACTTTTTAAAATAAATAACATTTTAGGCCATAATTTATCCTGTTGATAGTTTATTTATTTATTTGGGTCAGGAGAGGTAATTTAAGTTAAATTCATTCAGTGGATTTGAGTTATGGGAAGAGGAAAAATAAACTCTCTGTTACTAGAGGGATTTTGTGTGCGAACATAGGCGCACACACACATATGCACACATAATTGTGGCATGCACACAAATATAACCAAACAGACGCATAGCTAATTCTGCAAAAACTAATTTTGCAAACTAGGAGAGAAAGTGATTTAAAATCACTGAAATAGAAGCAATTTGAATATAATTTTTCAGCCATTTTCCCACAACATAAAATCAAAGTTTAACAAAGTGATAACTATGCTTGACTAGAACATTTGGGAACTCAGTCTTTTTACTTCATAGATTGTTCATGAGGTCTTACTGGCTGGTCTGTCCTATGTAGACACTATTTGCACTGGAAGAGAAAAATGTGGACCCAAACCATCCCAGGGAAAAGGAAATGTATTGGATATTATACTGGTGGGTAGTAGGGGGGAAATGAACTAAGAAAAGCTTATCAGGTAAGTGACCCAAAGTTGCCTGAACAAATAGAGTGGGAAAGAAAAAGGGGATGCCAATACAATAGCAACTGTTAGGGAAATTTTAAACATTTTAAAAGTCTTATTTTTAAAGAATTAAAAATAAAACAAAATTTTTTGAATGAATGAATACACAGAGACCAGGTGTTCATCTAGAGTCGGCCTACTGGGACATGACATATTCTGAGACAAAGACAGGGCCACCAGCCCGAAAGTGACATGACTCTCCATGCAGACCCATTCTCCAGGACGTTTTTCTGGCTGCTCATAAATGTGTTCTTTGTAGACATGAAAAGAAATATAGAAAGTTGGGGGGTGGGGAGGACAATGAAATATAGAAACCTGAACTGAGAAATCTTTTGGATGGAGGAAACTTATGTACAAGAAAAAAGGTCACCACTAAGCCACATGATGTCCCTGAAAAGTGGTTCTGACAAGTTCTGAGTTGTCGGAATTCATTCCTTACATCCAGGACATGCTTTAGGCTTGAATAACGCGGACAGCCTCACCTGATCTGACACCAGCCTCTCACCACCTGAAGGTGACAGTTGGCATTTATAGGTTTTGTGACTTGGTATTATTCAGTACTCTCTTGCATTTTCTGCTTAAAGGGTGTTGGAAAATCATGAATGTGAAATAGAGATTTCCTATGGTTGCTATAAAAAATCATCACAAAGTTGGTGGCTTAAAACAAAAGAGATTTATTCTCTCACAACTTTGCAGGTGAGCAGTGAAAATCAAAGTGTCAGCATGTCTGAAGTCCCTCCATAGACTTGAGGAGAGAACATACTCCATGTCCCCCCAGCTTCTGGAGGCTGTCCAGGACTGCTGGGGGCATTCCTTGGCTTAGAGCCCCATCACTTCAACTTCTTGCTTCACATCACCGGCTCTTCTTTCAGGCTCTCTCCTCTGGGTATCTGTTAGGACAATGCTTGTCACTGGATAATCCAGGATGATCTTTTATCTCAAGATCACCAATAACATCTGCAAAGACCCTTTCTCCAAACCTTTTCACATTCCTAGGCTCTGGGGAATAGGACGTGGACCTCCCTGGGGGCCACCATTCAGGCCACTCCATGTACCATCACAGAACTGTGGTGGCAAACTTGCGAAGAGGCTGACATTGAGGGGATTCTGCAAGAAGCTGGAGAGAACATGTTGAGGCAAAGGTCTTCTGGAGGTGGACAGTGGACAATGATTCCAAATTTGAGCAGCAAGACAGGGGCCACCCTTAAAAAGTGTATTTTTGGCTTTTCTCTCAGATTTCCTCCATAACTCTTTGACCCTTCAAAGGGCCTGTCCGCTAGAAATCAGAACTATCTCCAGTAAATTGACATCCATGTTTGCTTGATGGTGAAGCCACTTCAGCTGAGATCGCACAAAGCTCCCACCTGCCCTCCCTCACTCCCTCTGCAAAGAGGAAAAGCCCCAGTTGCTTGTGTGTCTTTAAAATGTCAAAAGCTTCCTTTTTTCTCAAGAATAGGTGTGTCGTTGGGGGTGAGTGAAGACATTCATGCTGCATTAGGCACAGTACACTAAAGAGAAGCTGATAGAAGAATTAATTACAGTTTAACAATAATAATAAAAAGCAAAACAAGAGATTGAAATAAAATAGCCAAGGGAACAAATGGGTTTCCCAGAAGAATGGTGTCTATTCACCATGGAAAATTTATTTGTGGAGTAAATGCTGGGAATTGGAGCACAGAAGAGGCAATCAAAGGCCTGAGGAGGCTCCAGCAAGCAGGGGCTGCTTTTCATTGAATTGTCTCATTAGCTGGCTGGAGGTATAAATAAATTCCTCCAGTGTCTTTGTTGTTTGACAAGATGGAAAGCAGAATGCGTCCTGACGGGGCAGGGGGGAGAGGGTTTGGGGAGAGGGAGGGTGACCCTGACACCCCTTGGAAGCAAAGGAAGGGCTAGGGAGGAGTCTGTGGTGGGAAAAGAAGAGGCAGAGGGGAAGGTGCCTGCTTCTGTCAAGGCAGAGGCCTCACTGAGGGCCAGGGAGGGGCTGGGGCTCCCAGGGCCTGGAGGTTTTGTTCTGAGGCCAGAGCCTGGCTTGATCAGGCAAACCCCATTTTCCATCACCACCACTTGTACTGGGGACAACACACAGGAGCAACAGAACCTTCTTCCTCGGGGTGTACCCAGCGCCCTGGACAGCCTGCCGTTTGCATACAATCATATGCGAGGAGTTTCACAGGAGACTTATCTGCCCAGTGAAAAGACTTATATGTCTCAACATCTGTGAATAATTTAAATTCTTAAAAGAAAGAAGACTCTGGAAAGATAGCATTTATGATAACAGAGTTGTTTTTTACTATATATTTTTTGTATATTTTTTGTTTGTTACTATATATTTTTTACTATATATTTTTTGTAGAGTTGTGCAGCATCACTCTACCATCAATTTAGAACATGTTCATCACCCCGAAAAGAAAACTCATACCCATTACCTGTCACTCCCTTCTCCTTCCCACACTTCCTAGCCCTAGGCAATCACTAATCTACCTTCTGTTTCTCTAGATGTGCCTACTCAAGATATTTCATATAAATAGAATATCTCTCCTTTTGTATTTGGCTTATTTCATGTACTATAATGTCTTCAAAGTTTATCCATGTTTTAGCCTGTGTCAGAATTTCATTTCTTTTTAAGGCTGAATAATATTCCATTGTATGTATAGGCCACATTTTGTTTATCCACTCATCTGTTGACAGGCATTTGGGTTGTTTCCTCCATTTGGCTATTATGAAAAGTGCTACAGGAACATTTGTGTACAAGTTTTTGTGTGAACATATGTTTTCATTTCTCTTGGATATGCACCCAGGAGTAGAATTGCTGGATCATATGGTAACTCTATGTTTAACATTCTGAGGAACTGCCAAACTGTTTTCCAAAGTGGCAGCAGTTTAACATTTGAAGTCCTCAATTCCCCCAAAGAATAGACAAAATAGAAGGAAGAATAAAACAAAAAGTTCACAAATATGGGTAACGAGGGTCCTAAAATTGGGAAGTATCAACGTCACCTGAGAACTTATCGGACAGGTGGGTTCTAGGGCCCACACCAGACTCGTGCCTCTGTGTTTATATAATTCCTTCAGGCAATTCTGGTGATGCATAGTCTAAGATTTGAGACCCATTGATCTAAACCAAAACTAGCGGCTTGGCATCATAGCAAACTCCAAAGTGTGAGCACGTGGGTACAAGCTACTTAAAGCTGGAGATCATGAGACTTGGGCAATTATGTGGGAGAAAGGAGAGAAAAGGAAACGGGCACCTGTAGCCCTGAAAACCAGAGAACCCACAAATGGCCTTGAGTGTCTTCGAAGCCCAATTTGACAACATCAGTCAAAAGCTAGAGGAAGCTTCATAGGCTCCAACTTGAACTGAGAGCAAGGGGATCCTATGAGTAAGAGGACACTGAACATTCCAGGCTTTCTGAAAACCTGGACTTTGGAAAAATTATGGGAACAGATAGAAGAGATACAGATATAAGATATGAGATTAATTAAAAACACTGTAGTCTTGAGAGAATTGGAATTAACAGGATAAACTCATACGCATTTTATACACAATATCCTCTGTCATCATAAAGCACTTGTAAATGGGGATAAGCCCCACAGCAATAAACACCTCTAGTCCCAGATCGTGGTCTTTAAATACCATTTCCCAATAAAAGGAGCCAGGGCTTTTTTAAGGTTCCAGGCCTGTGCCATTATGTAGACAATGTAGAGCCTGGAACACTTATTCAAAGTGCCAGGAAGCAAGGCAGCTACCACAATCAGGTCCCTGCCAAGACTTAGGAGCCATTGGAAGGGGCTCTTCCTGAACAAGATGAAATGCATCTAGCACTGTCTTGGTTTACATTCCTCTACAGACCCTGAGATAACTATGTGAATGCAAGTAATCCATTTGGGAAATGCAGGAAACAAGGCTGGGGAATGAGAAAGTAATGTCAAGAAGGGAAGGCCACCAAAAAATATATGTGTCATCAAACTAGTAGGTATCATTGTGAGTGATGGCAGCTGAATCCTGTAGACTTGGGGTATGCAGACAACTCCTGCCAATCACTAGTTGAATCCTATTGGTTGGTAGGTTGTTGATTCCCCAGTCCTTCCAGATTTCCCTTCCTGGTGGAGCTCTCTTTCATGCTTGGGGAAGCCCTCAGGCAAGCACATGCAGAGACTGGGGGTAGGAATCCCAGGAGCATAGTGACATGCTACATCCCAGATATATGGGCAAGCGCACTGATAGCATCTGCTCCATCATCCATTCTTACTGAGAAAGTAAGGACTTACTGCCATTAAGTCCTGAGTAGATAAAATCTGTCACATAGGTTTAAATCCTGACTTTATGCCGATACTAAAAAATAAAAATCGCTCATCAGTCACCTTTGGGAAGGCTAAGGAAAGAACTCAATAGTTTGAAAACTGATAACTAAAAGGAAAACTCCAGCCTGTCTGCTTTGATATGCAGTCAGGGCAACCAAATAACTGAAGGAAGACAGTGTGCAATGTGCAAATGTCCAATTCATAAACAGAGGAGAAATTCTAAAATTAGGATGCCACCATTTTGTAACAGTTAAATGACTGTAATGATTACCTGTGACTGATGTTCAGATAGAGAGACAATCAGGTATCCCACACCTCCTGTCAGAAGTATACCACACCACCTGTTTGAAGTGCTCTTGCCAAAGAAAACCCAACAAATCAAACTTGACTGATCAAACTCCTACTACTAACTTATGGGGAATTCAGACAAGGGAGAAATGTGTTAAATAACATAGAGGGATTCCATCAGCAAAATGCAGACTGAAAAAATCCTGTAGTATACTGTTCAATAGAAATACAGTGAGCCACATATGTAGCCAATTTAGAATTTTCTAGTAATCATATTTTTAAAAGCAAAAAGGAATGGGTGAAGCTATTTTTAAATAACATTTAATTTGACTCAATATCCAAAATATTAACATTTTAACATGTAATCCATATAAAAGGTACTAAGATATTCTACATTCATTTTTCATAATAAATCCTCAAAATTGTGTATATCTTATGCTTCAAGCACATCTCAATTAGAACACTAAATTTTCCTCAGAAATACTTGTATTTAGATTTCATGAAGTTTAGGGTTAAGAAAATAGATTCACATACTTCAAAAATTTCCAACAACTGAGTCAAAGATCAGTTTTTATATTTAAATTTGTTAATTAAAATTAAATAAATTAAGAACGTAGTTTTTCCACACTCACCACTTTTTAATTGTTCACTAACTAACAGCTACTGAGTCAGACAGGGCCGCTTTATGGAAGAAACTTGCTTTCTTCAATAGGACTATTACAAGAAAAAAAAAAAAATACATATGAACAAAAGAACCTGCAGATTAAAGGGACTTAAAAAACCCAACTCATCACTGTAAAGCCTTACTTGGCTCCACATTAAGGTAAACTTTAAAAAAAAATAGAAAAATAAGATTATATTAATTATTTTTAAATTTTAGATGGTATACATTGCAATGTTATTTATTTTTATTGACTTATTTTTAAATATTTATTTATTTTTGCATGCAAGAACTGGGGGACAGGCCAGAGGTGTTGAGAGGGTGAGAGGATTCAACAGAGACAGAGTGGGTAACAGAACAGGCAGATCGACTGAAATATACCCTGAAAGGAGCAGCGGGCAAGACAGGAGAGGTCTGCTGCGCCATGTGGATCCTCTCCCTGGCTGGGGATCATAGATAGCTTCATAGTGCTGCACCTTAACCCCTGGCGCCACCAGGGAGGCCCATGTAGGGGATGGTACACTGGGATCATTACCTTACTCACCATATCTTCATTTGTGTTTGACGTTTTCATAATAAAAAGTCAATATGTCTACGTGTGTGTGTGTAAAAATCTAGAGTGGGTTGCAGATTTTCCAAATTGCATTTGATCTATTTTTTGAGGTGAAAAAGAAAGCGTCCCCAGATCCAATGTGACATCCAGCTATGTCACACGTTGAGTGCCTTCTGTTGCACAGGAGACACCCCTGCTCTTTTGCCATCTGATTTCCCCCCGCAATGAACATAATACCTTGTGGATGTATTCCCCTTTCTGGACACAGTGATCCACCTCGCAATTTTTATAGCTACATAGCCTTCCGTTGTATGAATGTGTCATAATTGTTTTAATTACTCCCCTATTGATTGATCTTTGGCCTGTTTCCAAATGTTCATTAATATAAACAAGGACTGTGATGAACACTCTCCCCCTACATCCTTTCACATTTTGTGGTTATTTCCTTAGGATATGGTCCAAGAACTGGAACTGCTGGGTGAAACAGTCATTAAAGATTTTAAAAGCAGATCTTTGAAAAGATGAGGCCCACTGCACCAGACCTGGCTGCCAGCCAAGAGTCCTGCCAGGGTTCCAGGCCCCAGGAATTCGGTCCTGTGGCCGCAGGATGCAAAGCTCCCTCACTCTGGGCTAAAAGTACCCCCACTCCAGATTCCAATCAGGGGGTCTGCTGTGGAGTGAATTTTTAAAAAACTTCTTGCTGATTCTGCCGGGGGTCCAGGATCACATTGGCAAGAGAACATTTGTCAACTCTACTCGTCTACATCTCCTGAGAAACTGAAAAATACTCAGGCCTGGGTGTGACCCTGGGAAGTTTCTTTTTCAGTCTGAGATAGGGCTGATATGTGAATACAATGAATATGTAAATGCAAACATGAGCTTCTATCGAAAGCCATGCTGAGCCAACCCTGCCCAAAGTCTTACGGCTTTTTCCTTCTTCTGTTTTTGCTTTCCTCTTCTCTTTCCCTCTCCTCTCCATCTTCGCCTCACGCCCTCCCCAGGCAACCTGTGTTTACTATCTAGTTGTTAAAACTTAATTGTTAACTAAGTTTTCTCCACGCTAATTTGACATATACCAAAACTGTGTGTTATATAATTATATATGCCTATCAATCGGGGATGGGGGGTGGGGGAGGTTTTAGTTAGCAGGCAGCAGAAACCAATTCTGGCTGATTTAAGCAGAAAGGGAGAATCTTTAAAAGATACTATGTAGTTTACAGATTTTCTGTGTGGGTTGGAGAAACAGCCTGAAGACTATCCACCCATGGGAACTGCCCCCAGTTACATGCAGGGCAGGTCCTGGGACCCAGCATGGCTGCAGGGGTATAGGGTCTGAGAAACTATCGGGGCTTTCCACCCTCCCGCCATTGGTGTGATAATGGACACACCCGCAGTGCTGCACGCATGCCTAGGTGGGCATACTCAAGTGGGCGCACCTGGGATTGGACACAGGTGTATAAGGGTGGTGTCATGAGGACGCCAGCAAGAGCAAGAGCAGCAGCAGCGGGAGGAACAGGATACCAGCAGTAGAAGTGGAGAGGGTGAGATGCCCCGGGGGCTGGGAGGCCTGCCAGGCTCCTAACCCCCCTCACCCCCGCACCCCTGTTCCCCTGCCTGCTTTATACCTGGCCACCTCTATAAATGAAACTAAAAGGCCACCAAGGGCTCCAGGACTCTTCCTTTACCCCATCTGCTAGAATCATCCAGAACTTGCTCTGTCCCCTTCCTGGCACTGCAAGGGGGCACATTACACTTGTAGCGACAGGAGGACATGGGGCAGGTTCTCTAGGATTCAAGCAGACAGGTGTCCTGGAGCCCTCAGTAGCTTTTTCAGGCTTTTATTAATCTTTCTGCATCAGAGGCAACCAGGTACACAGCAGGCAGGGGGCCGGAGGCCAACACGTTGGCAGGCTTCCTAACCCCCGGCAAATCTTCATTCTCGGGGTTCTCTACTGCTGTTGCTTCTCTGCCCTGCTGCCATTATGTCTCTATTGCTCCTTTTTCTGTCTCCCACAGCGTCCCTGTGACACGGTCCTTAAAAGCCCAGTGTCTCAGCCCAGGTGTGCCCACCCACACATGATCACACCGTATTCCAGATGTCCAGCAACAGGTATGTGTGCAGGCCCACAGGTATCTATCACTGACATTAATGGAGGGAGGGTGGAAAAACCTGATAATTTCCATTTTCTCGACAATACTGAACCAGGTAAAGCCCACCTTCCCTGCCCACAGTAGCAAATGCTATGAAGGATGGCAGCCCCCTGGAGAAAGGGTGGGTACTAGGTCCTCTTCCGCCCAAGAGCACTCTTGGGTGTAAACTGGTTGTCTTGACTTGACTCTCTTAACTCTTGCAGGCCTCCTTCAAATGTACCATTGTAGGGTCGGAGAAATCAGGTCTTTCCACCCTCCCACCACTCGATGATGGACACCTGCGGTGCTGCGAACATTCCAGGGTGGGCGCACCTGAGTTGGACACGGGCTTAAATGGGCAGTGTCATGAGGATGCCAGGACCGACAAGATGAACGAGCAGCAGTGAAAGCAGCAGTACAGCAGCCGAGAGGGTGAGATGCGCCGGGGGGCTGGGAGGCTGGGAGACTGGCAGGCCTGCCAGCCTCCCAGCCCCCCAGCACCCCTGCCTGCCATGTACCTGGCCACCTCTACTAATAAAAGCATAAAAAGCCACCGAGGGCTCCAAGACTCTCCTTCCTTGACCCGTCTGCCCAGAACCATCTCGAACCTTGCTCCTGTGCCTCCTTCCTGCCTCTACAACCATAACAGCCCTCTCTGCTTCCATCTGCCTCCGTTTCTCATCTTGTGCAGATTCTGGCTCCTCAGGCTACTTGGGGTCAGAGTTTGAAGATGGCGAGGAGGGCCACCTTCTACTCACCCTGCATAGTGTGTGGCTGCTACAGGCTCTGAAAGAGACTGGTGATGCTTGTGGGGTGCCAGAGGGATCCCCTGCCTGTGTACTTGGAAGAGCAGGGCTGCTTCTCAGGAGCTATCTGATCTGAAAAGAAGTGATCAGGTTTGAAAGTGGCAGAACTCGGGGCTCACCCTGGTGCCAGAGTCTCCACCACTATGGTGTAAGCCACATTTTTCTGATTACCACCTTACTGTTCTGAGGCACGGAAGGATCCATAGTATCAGAACTTGATTTTTGTTATTTTTTTTTTCTCATTCTAGAGGTAACGTAGGTCCTGGACATTCAGCCTTATCTGAATGGACATAGGAAGGGGCCAAGAGGTGGGTTTAAATGGAGCAAATTTCAGACAACAATTAGAACACATAAATCCTGACAGAAGACATCTTGTTTGTGTGACCAGCTAGGGATCATCTGGGATAATTCCTTTTGGGGTTGGGACTGGAGAGAGAGGGAGGGGTATTCCTATATGAAGAATGGGATGCCTAAGTCTAGGGTTCTCAGATTACGTTCCAGAAGGAAAACCATCCTGCTGGGTCATTCATGAAGCAGATTATCAAGAGTTTGGCACATAAGAGATGATTGGAGTGATGATAGCTGTGAAGAATAAAGAGGAAAAGGAAAGACCCCAAATTGCTATGTAGGTTTGACACCTGTGGAAGGAGCAGAGTGAAGGAAGGACAGGATGGGGAGAACCTCAGGGCAGCTTTGAGAAAACCCATCAGTCTAATGGGGAACTCTGGCACCAAGGGCACCCGAGAGGATTTCCACAGGGGCCAGGAAGGGCAGTACCCCTCCATGATCAGTCATTGTTAGGGCTGCCCAGGAAGAATTCGGCTCACAGGTAGTAGATCCTCAAGATGCTGCAGCCAGAGGCCATCAGCTAGATGCACTCTTCCCAGCGATGTCACGTTTTCTGTTGAAAGGAGAGCCAAAAGGGATCCCTCCATCGCCACCCGTAGTGCCAGCAAGCACAGGACATGTTCTCTATCAGTTCAGGCAGAGAGCCAATGGAGAGTCCTGGTGCCCTCAGTGGTTTTTCAGACTTTAGTGCTCTTTCTACACCAGCTGTTGTGGGGCAAGCCCGCAGGCTGGCAAGGCAGGGCCAGGGGGCAGGAGACTGGCAGCCGTTCCAGTCCCATACAAATCTTTACTCTTCCTCTTTGGACTCTCTGGCATTCTCTCATAGACTCTTCTCTCATAGACCCTGACAAAGCCATTCTCCTGGCTCTGAGTGACTCCGCCCTTAGAGCCTCAGCTTCCAGGCTCAGGTGTACACACTCATATGCGCCCACAACATGCTCCAGGTGGCCACAGTCAGGTACGTGTAGCCTGCGCCCACACTCCCAAGCACTTCTTGATTAGCACAACCAAGGCCGCCGGTGATAGCCACAGAAGCCAATGTCGTAAAAGCCTGACCACCTTCACTTACCCTAGACAACAATATTCCAGTCAAGGAACGATCTAGTTTTTAAATTAATTTTAATTTAAAATTTTTAATTAAAAAGCAACACTTGGGTATTATAATGATTTTAAATACGCAGAAAAATAGAAAAAGGAAAGGCAATTGCTATAATCCCACCAGAGATTTTCTATATGTAATGCAGACAAATAACTACTTTTATTTTAAAATAAGATCATGCAAATTTATGTAAAATATAGGTGTGTGCATTTCTTTTGAATTCACAGGAAGCTTCATCTTCTTTAATAACTGCCTGGTGTTTCTTCATAAGACTGCACCTTAATCTGTTCCAGGGGCCCCCTATGGATCAACACTTTGGATGTCTCAAGTTCTTTGGAACTATATAACCTTCTCTGAGTGACAGGCTGGGTCCGCGTGTTGTTCTTGGAGGTCTCTGGGGATTCCAGAGCCAGCCTCAGTGACTCTCTCTGATCCTGCATCTTCTTGACAGTTAAGATATTAAGAGAGTTAAGCCTACCCTGGGGCTCCCCTGAAATGGTGCCAAGATGCAGGGCACAAAAAGAAGGATCTCAAGAGAAAGGCAACGGTACCAGGTGGCTCTAAGGACCCTAGTGGAACAAAGAGCTGGGCAGGCATCAGGGCTCAGGGAAACCTGACCTCCTGGTACATTCCTGCCCAGGATCATGGCCCTCTTGGGCTGTTCGTTTTATTTTGTCTTATTTTACATTCACCTGCTGCTTTCAGAGATTAATCCCCAATCCCAGTGAGGAGAATTAATAGAGAAAAATCCTCAGGCCTGGAGAGGAATTGGCAGTGCCATCATTGTAATAGTGGCTTTCCCGCCTTTCTCTGGGAGCAGCCTCCAGCTCCCTCCAGCTTGGAGAACCACCATCTCCAGTTTCCATGGTGATTAGTAGGACTAGCTCCCAGGGGAAGTCCTCAACCTCTCAGCTACCAGATTGAATTTAGCTGGGACAGGGTGCTGGCTGGGTTGGGGAGCACCTGAAGTTGGAGGTCAGAAGTCAAAGGGAAAGAGAATACCAAACTAAACCCTGGTCTTTGTTTTCTTGCAAATGAACTTAATGTCTGTCTCAAGGGCCATTCTACTCTCCTCAGCTTATTCTCAGTCAATTCAGTTTCCCCCTCCCCTTTTCCCTGGGGCTGGAACTATCTGTAAGTCTTGGGACTTACATGGCAGTGAGTAGGAGAGTTCCTTTAGGTCCTCTGTCTTTGTCAAGTGTCCACCCAAGCATCTGCTGAGCTGAACATCACCCCTGCTGACCCTGCACAGATGTCTGCCGATACTATGCATACCCCATCTGCCAGGCAGGCCACTGTCCATGCTGGTCACTACCCAACCCCCAACCTTCCCCTCCTGCTTTCCAGGGTTTTCTAAGCTCTCTACTTTAAACATATACTGGTTCTGGAATTATAAAAAAGGTTATCTAAATACTGTAACTTAAATGGCTCCAAAGAGCTCTATGTTACTTTTCTGTCCTAAAAGTGTGGTTATGGGCTGGGAAATGGACAAGGTTTGAAACAAGCTCTGGATAAAGATGATCACTTGAGAGCTAAACGAGGCAACTCAACCTGTAACCCATGTCAGGCAAACCCACCTGGTGTGTCTATCGCTTTGTTGTTGGGGAACCTGGGAGATGTTCTGGCTCCTTGAAGGAGTCCTGGGTTTTTATGTGCATGAAGGTGTGACTGGAATGTGACTGCGAACAAACAAAGCTGCCCTGCCCCATGGCTTTATGACCTGCCTGGCTGAGGCAGGGCTGCATGAACCAAATGCAAGCTGGATCAGAGAACACAGCCTTCAGGAGAGCCCTGAGTGCAAATATGCAAGTGTGCAGATGCACTTCCTCCTTCCACTCCCTACAAATGATTTCCAGCCGGGACATTATGGTTACTGAAGCCAAAACCCCTTTTGTTCTATGTCTCTGACACCTAGGTGGAGGTGGGACTCCAGATTGATGAATGATGGCTATGTGCATTAAGATTTGTTACAAACTTTTCTAGAAAGCAATATGGCAGTTTATATCAAGAACCATTGTGAAGTTCGTGCCCTTTGATACAGTAATTCCTATTCTCAGAAATTCATCTCCATATTTATGCACAATGATGAACATGATGGCATTATCCAAAAATGGTTAAAAAAGGAAACATAATAAAGGAAGGAGGTAGTAGATAGTATGGTGTGCCTATACATTGGCTTAATATGAAGTTATAAAAAATGATTTTCAAAGAATTTTATTGGTAATAGTAAAGGGTCACAGTAAAGTATAGAAATTATGGATTCAGAACTGTGTATACAGCATCATCTCAATTTTATAAAATGCCTCCAAGCAAATTCCTAAGTAAAATATTAAAAAGAAATATACTAACTCTTCAGGTGTTCATAGTGGATGACTTTTATTTTCTTCTTTGTAGACATTGCCAGACAGGCAACTTTTTGTTTTATGTCAATAAATATGTCAATCCCTTTTAAAAAAAATAGCTGAATCTATTGTTTTACCAAACTCACTAATTTATCTATGAAAGTAATTTGGGAATCAAAGATGTAGTAGAAAAAACACATACCCAGATAGCTGCAGACTTTAGACAAGTTCCTTCACTTCTGTATACCTGCATTTCCTCCTCTCTATAATAGCAATAATAACCTTTACCTCCTGTGGTCATTGCGATTATTTCATAAGACAGTGAATACAAAGTGACGAGCATATAGTAAGTGCTCAGTAAATGTTAAGTCTTCCTCCTGCTTCTTTCCTCCACACTCTTATTTTAATTTTACCATTAGAAAGTAATAAAAAGGATGTAGGTATTTAGACCTATGTGCCATTGTGTTAGTCATTATAAATTAATTGAATGTCCTGATGGTTGTGGTTTTCAAAAGCACATGTTTCAAAAAAGGAGGAAAATCCCTGTGCTTGAGTATGATGATATGGATGATATGTAATGCGGGGGATTCCAGCCAGCTTGCAGATGTTCTTAACTACTATTTTTGTGTCTCCCTATCAAGACTAAATGCCATCAAACCAGAATGGAAAAAATCAAATGCCGAGATATGAGAACAGATAGTAGAAAATAACTTTCACCAAATGGACTCTGCCTCCCCTTTGACTGCGACAATAAGAGAGAATTCCCCGTTCCATAAGAGGCCATTGTTCAAACACTGCATACGTGTTTCCAAGTAGGTGGGATTTCTCTTGAATCCTTTAAAACCACAGTGAGAACACTGAGGTCATGGGAGTGTGGAGGGGAAGGGGTTGGCAAGGGAGCGGTGTATAGAGAGATGGTTTACCGTGGAGGGTACATTCATAGAGGTGGGAATTTTCAAAGGAGAGCAGTGACTAAAAAGGGGACATACAAAATTGGGATCTGATTCCTGCCTAAAAAATCTAAATAATGAGAAGATTTGAAACATTTGCTAGGCCACAGAGTGAAGAGCCATTTTGCAGAAGTGCCAGTCAAACAAGAGCTTTCCTCCTCCAGTCATCCCTCTGCACCAAATTGCTCCTGCTTCCATTTCCTACCGACCCCCACAGCCATGAGTCAGAATTCCAGGTTTGCAAGCTGAGATTGGAAGAAAAGGTAAAATAAGAGGAAACCCCGCACACACCTGATAGCTGTAAAATTCCTTCCTTCAGCAGGCCCACGGTGATAAGGAAAATTTAACAAAGCTTGCAGTTTTTGCTCCTTATATAGGAGTAGATTTCTAAGATCTAAATGGGGACCGTACTGGATGACTTAAAGTAATTACAAAATTTTCATTTATCACTCATGATCAGAAAATCAGAGACCAGTGAATTTTCACCCCCAAATATCAGGTTATCCCCTCACTGGGTTAATTTTAAGGGACAAACGGAGACAAAATAAAGTGGCTTTCTGCTCAGACCCAAAGGACCACATACACCAAGTAAACTATCTCTAGTCTACTTAAATGAGTCTATGTCAGCCGGTACAAATGACCTCCCAGATGACCACAGCATCACTTAGAAAATCAGAAAGAGTAACCAAAAGATGAAAATGGAAAATGTTGCCATGATTTTAAAATGAGGTAGAAAATGAAATTTACGGTTTGACTGACAAATACCATCGGTGCCAACAAAAATCTAGAAGGGATTATTAAACAGATGGTTTTCTGAGTACTTTAAAAAGAAAGTGATGTTTGCCAGGAACGAGTGCAGACTCACTAAGAACAAGTCTAACCTCCTTTCTTTTCTGTGTGAATTGTTAGATTAGTGAATGGGGTGTGGAGGCGGGTGTCACAGACTCAGTGTCTTGTTTCTGTGAGGTCTTTTATGAAATCCCTTATAATTCTCTGGTGTAAAGGTAGAAGCAAGTCACTGGGAGCTAGGAGGTAAATTTATAGCTGGTTGGACGATCATTCTCTGGGAGTGTTGATTTATGAATCCTGTCACTACGGAGGGGAGTCTCTGGTGGCATTCCAGTGGGCTTTGTTCTGGTTCTGTCCAGGTGAATATTTTTTATTAATAACTTGGAAGATGATCTAGAAGCCAATTTTATCAAACGTGCAGAAGAACGAAGGCAAAAGAGATAGTGAACACATGTGAATGACTATAAATTTTTTTTAAGATTTGCAGTTACATGTGCTAACACATTTTGGCATGAGGGCTGAAATGTCTGCAAGCAGGACAGAGACTGCTTATAGCTGATTCAAGCATGGTCTTTTCACCATCTCAGGCGACTCCTAACTTGCATAAGCCCACTGACACCAAGGGTCCTCTCAGTTACTTAGTTTTCTAGGCCACCATCCCTGGGATCAACCCCTACCTTCTTCTTCTCATTAATTGTAATGACACCCCAGCTCCTCCCCACAGACAGGTCCCAACATTGCCAAGCAAAACCCACTCCAGCACTTGCCCTCCATCAAGACCTTCCCCCTTAGGCCCCTGCCCTGGCTCAGTCAGGCTTTAATTCCCCGGGCATGCTGCCAGCTCCCGGACCATTATCAGGCCCCCAGAGCACTGTGAGCAGGGCCGAGAATTCCTTTCCCTCCTTACACCAAGTGTCTACTTGTTCCAACGCCCTAATCCCACATATCCATGTGCATAAATATATGTGTGCTTCCCACCAGTGTGAGCTCTCTCGGGCAAGGCTGTCAAGTCTGCGTGCCAGGACAAAAGGAAAGAAGCTTGTCCTGACAAGAGTCTATTTTGAGCTTTTTGGGTCAATTTGCCAAATGTCACTTTGCTTAAAGTCCCAACTGTTGAAAATGTTTATCTTAAGAGCACATTTGTGGCTCTTACGGATAAAATGACTCTATCTCTATAAAGCATTTTGAATATTTGATGATTACCTTTATTTTACTTGTTCTTAAATAGTTAATGAACTAGTAAGCGAATTTTAAGGGACTTTCTACCTTTATTTCACATCTCTTTAGGTTATTTTTATTCTTACAGTATATCACTTGGCAGATACTAATAAAGTTCTACTCCCAAGGGTATAAGACTTGTGTAACAAATATGAACAGACAAGTTCATTATTATCATTATTATTATTATTATTATTAACCAGATACTATAACACAAATGTCCATCAACAGATGAATAAACAATTTTGTTTCTATTCATAAATGAGTTACTATTCAGCAACAGAAAAGAAGTAGCTAGTGATACAAGCAATAACATGGCTTAATCTCAAAAACATAACATTGAGCATACATAAGTATGATTCCATTGATATGAAGTTCAAGGATGAGCAAAAATTAAAATATGATGAAAAAATTGGAGCAGTTCTTATCCAGGGGTAGGGACTGACTGGAAAGAAGCAAAAAGTAATTTTCTGGAATAAGAACTGCTCTATGTCTTGATTTAAGAAGTGGCCACATTTGTAAAAAGTCATACATACACAAACACTATTCTTAAATTTTGTGCATTTACTATATGTAATTTACCTCATGTAAATTAACATCTCACTAAATATTTCCATTTTTTGACATTTCACGTATCTTCACTCAAAAACACAAGTTCGAGCATTTTTATCTCCAGTTCGTAGTTAAGTTCTTATGTATTTTTTTGAGCACCATTTAAATTTGGAAGGCAAATTGGCACATATTCAGGTTAGTACCTATTTAGTGTGCTGATTTCAACAGAAGTGTGCTCAGTCTCTCAAAGCATATTCAACTCCACTATCGTTTCATTTTCATAACATCTATTTGGTAGATTCATGCTGGCTGATGACTCTGAAACACACAGGCATCAGCTCACAATGTTCTGAGTTCAGGTAATTGTGGATATTTGTATCTAGGCTTGAGCCACACCAGTTTCTTCCAAGTTTTCAAATAGGCAACTCTCACCACCCACACCATGTGCTGATCCTAATGGAGGGTTGGCAGACAGCAGCTGGTGTCCTGCTTCCTCATTGCTGCTCATTTGGAACAACCCAGCGCATTGGGCAGGCTTTGAGGAATTCCATCTTCCTGGAAGTTGCCAGAACAATGTAGAGTTTGAACACTCTGCACAATTATTCAGGTGGACTTGATTCCCTAACCGTCTTGATGTGATCAGAGAGCAGACTCATTGGCTCCCGATTCAGGTCACCCAACTTCTCCCAGGATAAGGGAACTCTATATAAGTAGCAACCCAGGCCCTAGTGTTTTCACCTTAATGCTAAGGCCTAAGATAGCACACTTCAGTAAAATCAGAATAGGCACCGGTAAATATTCACTTGAAGCTTTGTTAATACACATGTACTGTTTGACACTTGATAAAACCAAAGCCTGGATCCCAGTTGTGGCCATGGAACACATTCCCCTTGGAGGGTAGGGGGGGAAGGGAAAGCATTAAGGTTATGGCCTTTGTTCTTGGACAAGGTAGGCTGAGTCACCTGCTCTTTTTAAGGTATTTGTCTGGGAACCCTGAAGAGAAATGGCATTATTCACTAACCCCTCAGTGAGAGACCCTCATTTTAAGGAATCCTGTTTGTTTGCTCTTTGCTCCATAAATAGAAAAGAATTTGTCCCAAATAGGACAAAAGGAAGTTGTAAACAGATTGTACCTTGTGCTATAATATCTTCCCGGGAGAAAGAATGAAAGAAATAAGTCTCTCTTCTCCCTTGTCTGGAAAAGTTGCTCAGCTCAGGCAGAGAGGAACGCAGTGTGGATAATGCTTTTACTGTTTCATTTGATTTTTTTGATGCTGCATTTGGTAGAGATTAAAGAGCTTTGGCCCATTTCACAAAGCTCAGCTTAGCAACAAGGAAGAGAGCCCCCAAGTTTGGCAGGCCCTGAACAGATGTCTCTAATATTTTAGCTAATAAACTTACTAGGATAAGGGCAAGAGGGTCAGCTTATGTAAAGGTTAGGGCACAAACTCGGAGTCAGAATGACAGAGGGCTGAATCCTGGCAGTTTCTCCTTAGGCCTCAGTTTCCTCATCTGTAAAGGAGTTAGTGGCGATCTCACCACTTTGAGAGTCAGCAAAACACTCTGAGAGTTCAACAAAACAATGTGTGCAAAGCACCTGACATGTGCTGAGTGTTACCGTCACTCTTGTGATTAAAGCACACAGGAGGTGCTGTGTCCTGTTAGAGCAGTTTGGAGACTTACGGGAATTACAAAGTGAGAAATAGTCAGTCATAAACTCGGGAACGGAGGGATCTGCTCATCATGAAAGGTGAAGAGCAGTTGAGGAAACAGAGGCCCTTTTCTCTAGAAGAGAAAGAACTGTGAAATACCTGAAGAGTCACATTCAATTCCAATAGGGGCTAAAAAGTCACATGACCAGGCTGTCCTGTTGGAGGGTGCATGAAAAGCTGACCCCCCCCCCGCCCCCACCAGGTTCTGTCTGAAAGCAGCAGAGAATGGATGGGGCAGGCCTTGACCCAGGGACGGCAACTGATAATATTAGGGGACCCTGGATAGAGGATGCTAAGCAGACACAGCCTGGCCCTCCCATGGGTCCAGAAGGATCTGGAACCCAGCACAGCCCAGGAAGGACCGTGGGGAGTAGTTCATCCAGATTAGACCACAGAGGGCTTTTGGACAGATCCTAGTGCTGCTCCTCATATTTTGCTCACTCTGGGGAGAGGCCACCTCAGGTCACAAGAGCGCTCCTCCAGGCGAAGCAGAATTTGTTTCCTTGTGGTCTGGCCAGGAAGCGCCAAGCCGGGTGGCCAAGAGGCTGGCGGCCTTGGCTGGGAAGCTGAATGACTGGCCAACTGGTCCATCTCCAGCGAGCTGACTGACCAGCCTGGACAGGCCAGTTCTCAGGTCGTGGTGGCCGCCTGCAGAGCGTCACCCTCCAGCCGGCTGATTTTCTCATTGCTAGGCTGTAAATGGTGTGATTTATGACTGTGCTCATCCATGCTGGCCCCTGGGTATACATGCTTTCCCTTCCAGGCTGGGAAGTGAATAATGAATTAATCACCCTGCCTCGGGTTCAATGCGGAGCTGAGTGTTTGCAGATCTTTATTGTACTCTGCAAGCCAAGTCGAACTGCTCAATTTACACGACTAATTCATTTGAGTTTGTACAAGTCTGCCTGTTCCTGGGGAGCTGCAGCCTCGTGGCTTCTTAGTCTCTGATGAAGCCTCACTTCCCAGAGTGAATGCCAAAGACTTCTGGGTGCTTAGGGAAGCCAAGCCACTTCCTCAAAGACCGCTCTCTGGGAGGTCTCTGGTCCCCAATAGTGCTATTAAGGGCATTTCTCAGCATCAAAGGATGTAGCTCAACTGCCTGATGCCAGCTTGTGTGCACGGCCCAGGGAGGGCACACAGGAAATGTTGGTTGAATGAACGACCCTGGCTCTGCGGACACAGATGTTTATCAGAACTAATGACTTGCAGTCATAGTTCCAGGGGCTTCTCTTTTCCCTTATTCTTCTCCTGCAGGATTTGGGGAGAAGAGTTTTTGTGAGGTCTTAGCTCTGATGAGATCTGAGTGATGAACCAGGGCAAATTCTTTCTCCAGCTCACTGGGAAGCGGTGGGAGGTGAAGTCTAAATGGGAATATTTGGAGCTTTCCCAGCTTTGCTCATTTTTCTTCGCCTCCCAGAAACCAAAACCCTAAATGTACACATTTTAGCCCACATTTGTTTCTGAAAAGCAGCGGACCTTGGGGTTCTGGACAGAGCCAGCCGCCCCAGGCTTCATCCTGATGGATTCCAAGAAGGGGCCCAGCTAGTCTGGCACATGTTCACCTCAGACTCCAGCTGGAATTCTTGCCCACCCTATCACCAGCACATCCTCACCTGCATTCACCAGGCCCTGAGCCCAGAGGTCATGATTTTCTTTCGTGGCGATTTCATTCACATTCTGTTCTCTTAAATCTGCCTCCACATTTGCTGTTTGCCGGGATGCCTTCTCCCCTAATTCTTCAAGGCATGATTCTAAAACTACCTCCCAGGAAACATTTCCCTTCTTCTTCACACAATCATGGTCTCAGCCGCCTGCTGCTTGTCCATCCTTCAGGTTTTCTCTGACCCATTTAACACATTTCTTCATCTCCTGGACAGCTGAGTCTGGCTTCTGCATTCTCATTATAGTCACTTGCAAAAATGTGAGGGCAAGAAAGTGAGAAGGGCACCACCATCAGGCACTGCCTTACAGCCCACTTCCCATGACCTTTTCTCATCCATTAAACAAAAAACAACTTTAGAGCCGCCACTCTGCCCACATAAGGATGAACATGACTTCACCTCTTCTTGTTTCGTCCCTCCACACTCCAACCACATCGACTTTTATAGTGCCCACCCACCACACGCCCTCCTGCCTCCAGGCCTCGGTACATGTCCTTCCCTATGCCTAGAACATCCATACTCTTTTTCTCTTCTAGTTTATTCATTCTGATCTTTAAACCTCAACACAAACAACACTTCTTCAGGAAGTCTATTCTGAAATCAAAACACATGCACCCCTCCTCTTGGGCTGAATGTATCCTCTAAGCACAATTATAATTACAATGAGTAACTATTTTTCCCTCTTTCAATACTTTAATATTTTCCCAATCACTACTATAATGATGAAACATCAATCCTTTCTGCTTAATGTTCACCCCAGCCACCTGAGATGTGACCTCTCTGAGGGTACAGTATTGCTCACTACTGTGGAATCATTATTGTAATGGGACCTCACATACAGATAGTGCCCAGTAAATAACTTTCAATAATAAATACAGCATCTTGTGAAAAACATTTTTAAATATCCTATTGCATTTTAGTCTATTTAACCTAGCAAAGGTAGCAAAGGAGGAACATGGTCAGTGTGCATGAAAATAGCCAGCCATTGGGGTGGTTTCCAGAAAACAGAGTAAGAGGCAGGGGAGAAAGGATCTTGGTGATGGTGCTTTTTATCTTGTAATATGTTGCTCCCATAGGGCCTCCCTGGTGGCACAGTGGGTTAAGCAACGCACTATGAAGCAAACCACAGCCACTGCAGCACGAGTTCAATCCCTCCTGCCAGCCAGGGAGGGGACCCACATGGCACGGCAGACCTCTCCTGCTGTGCCTGCTGCTCCCCTCAGCACTGTACTTCAGTTAATCTGCCTGTTCTGTTCCCCGATCTCTGTGGTGAATCCTCTCACACACCCCCACACTTCTGGGCTGTACCCCAGTGCTTGTATGCATAAATAAATAAATCTTTAAAAAAATATATGTTGCTCCCATAGAATACTGCAGGCAAAAGTGGAGACAGGAGGATTCCACTGGGGATAGTTTTTCCTGCACTCCATCACGGAAGATCCATGGCCTGCATCTGATAAGATTTAGCTAGACCTGAGGTCAGTGGAGCATGTCCACCTGCCAGCAACTGAAATCAAATGGGTTGTGAGGTGAGAACTATCTAAAACTTATTATTAAAAATATGATTAGTAGAACTTTATTTAGTATATAAAACAGGAAAAAATAGAAAGTCATTTCTCATTCTTAGCAGGATGAAAAAAGACACAGTCTATGAAATAAAGCAGAAAGTCTTAAGCAAAGAAAGCACTAAATTTTTAAAATGCAATAGCATGTATTAAAATTCATACCAGTTACCCTAAAAAAAGAACTGACGTTGAGAAACCCAAATAATAGTGTCAAGAACAAATGCCACAAACTCTCCAATGGTAAAGAGGAAAAGCATGAAAATAATAATAACTAAAAAAAAGATACACATGAGGGTTGAAAAAGGAGATAAATAATTGAGATATTCTGGGGAGACAATGATAGCATTTGAAAACAGTAATAAATGTAGATCCATTACAAGAAATTTTCCTTTGGGAATTTGCCTGGCAAAACTGGTAAAGGTGATCAATTTTATGGTGGTGGAAGGAAACCAGACTTTCAGTGGTGAACATAATGTAGTGTATACAGATGTTGAACTACAAAGCTGTTAGCCTAAAACTTATGCTATAAATCAATATTACCTAGATAAAAAAATTCTCTTGAGTGGTAAAAAGGCCTGAGTCTGCATACTGAAAAGTTCTCCTATATTCAAAAGCAACACACAGTCATCAACATCTAGACACATCCTGTCCACATTCTTGAGTTATGATACTAACAGAAGCATCCTTTATGGATACATGCAGACAAGCCTGCTTCTCCACAAAAGTTTTAAAAATCAGCCTTATAATTTTGCATGCATCATGTGATTACAATCAGAATAACTATAGACAACAAAAGAATGAAAGAAAATGTATTAAAAATAATTACTTTTTGGTGGTGAGAACATGGTATTTTATCCTTTTTCACTACTTCCACATTTTCCTAATCACTGCTATAATGATGACATATCAATATCTTGGTCAATGAGTTACCAATTTTTTTTATTGAGGTTCTTACCTCATTCTATGAACCAAAAAGATTAATTTTAGGGATTTAAAAGAGTTAATTTTTTGACCTACAACATGCAGAATAGAGAATTTTAGATCACCCTCTCCCCTAAAAACAACTATAAGAAAATATTTGCTCAGAGGAAGACCCAAGTGCTCCAGCCCATCTATGGAGTCTCAGCACTTTCCCATGGAGATCTGAAACTAAGCTGCTGAGGAGAAGGAGTGGGAGGAAGTGAAAGGGGCATGGCTGGGTGAGTGGCTATCCCAGCTGGCAGCACACGAGCACTGTGAAATCCCCTGGAGAAACTTGCTGACACAGGAAAGGATACAGAGCCGACCTGGGGCAGTAGGAACTGTGTGGGTACAGACCCAGGAAGTTGGGAACCCCTGTAGTCAGCTTAGGCACCAAAAGCTCTCTCCCCTCACCCCCTCACAAAAGAGATCAAAAAGACATCAGGCTGAGTCAGAAGCCCAATCTCAGAGAGACAGACTTGTGAGATAACACACAAATCTTTTGGGAAAGTAAACAAAGGGTGCACAGCCTGCAGAGCTGGCCATTGTTGGCAGCCAGGGCTACAAGGCAGCACAGGCCTGCCAACCCCACCCAGGAACCAGGCATCATGCCACCTACCTGCAAAGTACAACTTAGTCCCAGAGCATGAGCTTAATAGTCTAGACGTAACTCCCCAACCAGAAGACTCAAGCTTCATAGATCACAACCCACAGCAGAAAGGAACAGAGGGGTGGTGGTTGGGGGGTTGGTAGGGAGAGGAATTAAGACAAACTAAGCACAGAATAATACAGCTTGCTGTGCAATGAGACAAAGTAGAGATGAGCAACCTCATTCCTCAAAATAAGTTCTAGCATTAAAATCCCAGGCTCCGCTCCTACTGCCACCTCACACCAAGGTAAACTACCAGAAGAAACAAACAAAACAAAAACCCCTGCACCCCACTCCCATCCCCCCACCCTCCCACACACAGCAAGTAAGGCAACACATGCCTAGGAAGCAAGGAACATCTGAAAACAAGATGGAAAAGCAAAATGAGAAGAATAGAAATCTTGAGACAAATGTAAGGATATAAAAATAGAGGCTCTATCAGGCAAAGACTTCAAAATAACAATATTAAAAATGGCAAATGAGCTACTGGAAGTTCTGTCAAAAGCAGATAGGCAGGAACAAGATCATAGAAAGGAAATCCAGGAACAAAGAGAGATCTTCATTAAAAAGGTTGACTATATAAAAAGATGACAAAAAGAGATTCTGAATGAAATGCAGAAAATTTTAGAAAGTGCTTTAAATAGAATTAAGCTGGCAGAAGAATTTCAGAGGTAAAAGACTCAAATGAACAAATCACCCCTTTAGAAAGAGAGAAACAAGTCCAAGAAAAAATGACGAGGTTCTATGAGTAATATCAGATTCAATTAGAAGAGGAAACTTAGGAATAATTGGGATCCCAGAAGGTAAAGAGAAGAAAAAATGGGGGCAGAAACCATTTACAAATAAATCATAACTGAGAATTTCCCAAACTTACAGAATGAATTAAATATGGGTATCCAGGAAGCAGAAAGAACACCCAAACTTTTAAATGCACAGAACCTACATCTAAACACAGAATAGTCAAGCTATCAAAAGCCAAAGATAAAGAAAAAAATTGCAGGAAGCAAGGGGTAAAATAACTTGCAAATACTCCCAAATTAGGTTTTCTTCAGACTTAGCTCAGACACTCTCCAGGGAAGAAGAGAGTAGAAGGCAGTGTTCATAATCTTAAAATACAAGAGCTGCCAGCCAGAAATACTCTATTCTTCAAATTAATGATTTAAGTATAAAGGTGAAATAAGGGTTTCCCCCAAAAACAGAAGCTAACAGAGTTTGTCACTACCAGATCTGCCCTCAAGATATGTTGAAAGGAGCTCTTCTATAAGAAAAAAAAAAAAAACATGAAAAACAAATTCCTGAGTAAAATGGCCATAGGAATGTTAAACCAAAAGCATTAATAAGTGTTATTAGTCAACAATAAAACACTAAAGGGAAGGAAGAAATGGACAGAACCTATATGGTTATATGTCAAAAGCAGACACCAGCTCATAAAAGACTTCTAAGAATTTAAGTAAAATCCTTCTGCTAACCACCAACCAAAAATCCAAAATAGAGGCTTGTAGATGAAGAAACAAAGAAATTGACAGAAATACTAAGAAAAGCCATCCAGAAAGAACAGAGAGAAACAAGTGGAAAAAGAAACAACAACAAAAAAGAATCAAAATCAAAATAACTGATTATTAACAGTTTATATCAATAACCACCTAAATGTGAAATGGTCTGAATTCACCAATTAAAAGACAGACTAAAATGTGAGTGGAAAAGTTTCAGCCATCTATATTTTTTTTCCACAAGAGATCCATTTAAAAGCAAAAGACAAAAGCAAACTAAAAATAAAGGTTGCGCCACAATCATATTTGCTAATAATTCAAAAAGAAAAGGAGTAACTGTTATCTTCACATCAGATTAACTAAACTTTCAACTAAGAAAGGCAATTAGGGATAAATATGGATACTATATAATGATCAAGGGAACAATTCACCAAGATAACTTACCAATATTTATATACCTAATACAGGAGCACTTAATTACATAAAGCAACTATTAACAAACCTGATATAACATATTAATAAAAATACAATCATTGTCAGAGATCTCAACAGACCTCTGACATAAAAGGATAGATCATCCAGTCAGAAAATTAACAAAGAAATAAAGGTCTTAAATGATGTCTTGGAACAGATGGATTTATTGGACATTTATAGAGTTTTCCATTCCAAAAGAAATGAATACACTTTCTTCTCTGGTACACATGGAACATTCTCAAGAATAGATCATATGGTGGACATAAAACATGAAAACATAAGACAATAGAAATTATATCAAGCATTTTTATAGACCACAATGCTATAAAACTAGAAATTAACCACAAAAGAATTGCAGGGTAAATCAAAACATGTGGGGACTAAACAAAATGCATCTGAACAATTCCTAGATCAATGAACAAATGAAAGAAGAGATCAAAAAAGCCTCTACAGACTAGTGAGAATGCAGAGACAGGCTACCAGACCCTATGGGATGCTTCAAAAGCAGCACTATATATAGTAGGAGCACTACATATATATAGGAATTTATAGCAAGACAGGCCCACATACAAAAACAAGCAATATCTCAAACAATCTGCAGATTCTTCTCTAGAAAGAGAAGAACAAAAACATCCAAAAACTAGTAGAAGGACAAAAATAATAAAAATTCAAGCAGAAATAAATGAAATAGAAAACAAAAAGTCCAAATGATCAGTGAAACCAAGAGTTAGTTCTTAAAAAAATAAACAAAATTGATAAGTCGTTACCTAGGCTTATAAAAAAATAAAAGCTAAAACCCAAATTGATGAATCAGAAATGAAAGAGGGGAAATTACAACAGATATAGCAGAAATACATAGGATCATAAGAATCTGTTACAATAGGGCCTCCCTGGTGGCGCAGTGGGTTAAGCAACACACTATGAAGCAGACTGCAGCCACTGCAGCACGAGTTCGATCCCTGCTGCCAGCCAGGGAGGGGACCCACATGGCACAGCAGATCTCTCCTGCCTTGCCCGCTGCGCCCCTCAGCAGTGTACTTCCATTGATCTGCCTGTTCTGTTCCCCGATCTCTGTGGTGAATCCTCTCACCCCCCACATCTCTGGCCTGTACCCCAGTGCTTGTATGCATAAATAAATAAATCTTTAAAAAAAATGAAAAAAAATCTGTTACAATAGTCTCATATGCAAACAAACTGGACAAGCTTGAAGAAACGAACAAGTTTTTAGACTCATACAACCTCCCAAGATTGAATCAAGATGAAATAATCAGTTTTCCAGCCACAAGTGCTAAAATTGCAAGAGTAAAAAAAGTCTCCCTAAGAACAAAAACTGAGGACTAGGTAGACCTGAAAAAGGAACTCTCATCCACCATTGCTGGGAGTGCAAGTTGGTGCATCTCCTGTGGAAAACAATATGGAGATTTCCTAGGAAAATTCCGTATGATACAGCATACCTCTATTAGGTATTTATCCAAAAAATATAAAAGCTCTAAGGTGAAAAGATTTATCTATACCTATGTATATAGTTACAATGTCCACAATTGCCAAGTTATGGAATCAATCTAAGTGCCCTCAAGAGATGAATAGGTAAAGAAGTCATGGAATATATACTCAATGAAATATTACATGGCTGTGAAAAAGATGAAATAGTGGCACTTGGGACAAAATGGACGGATCACTAGGTGATTATGTTAAGTGAAATAAGTTAAAAATGAAAGACAGATATCAGATGGTTTCACTCATCTGTGGAATATAAATATCAAAAAAAAATATACAGGCTAGGTACAGTAGGAATAAATCTTGAACTAGTGAAGAATGAAATGATTACCAGAGTGGAGAGGGAGGAGAGTACAGATGGAAGGGAGGCGTTAAATGGATATTGTCATGGGTGAATTGATAGAGAGTAAGTGAAACATGTGCATACGTGGGAGAGCAAAAATGTAAACCCATATATTAAAACAAAAATTTTTTAAAATATCAAATTTTCAAACTGCAAAAAACTAAGACTATGAATCAAATTTCTTAAAAGGGAAACAGTATTCCTAGACTTAGAAATATTAAACAAATTACAAAGAAAATTTAGTCAGAATAGCATCCCAAGTCTGAAGGATATAACTACACCATTTGAAGGAAATACTAACCTAAGACTTCTTCATCTGTCAATACATTGGATGAAATCTCCCTCCAGTCCCCTCTTTTTGGTGGCTCAGATTAATTCTCTGGTTATTTGTCCCGACGCTCACTTCTGCTTTGAGACTGAGCAATTCTAGTGCAAGGACACCTTTCTGACCTTGACATAAAGCAATTACAATTCCTAAGGGTCTCCATTCTTTGCTTCCTGACTCTTCAGGGATGAAAGCTTGATAACGCCACAATCGCTCCTTGATCTGACTTCCTGGCAGAAGGCGAGAGGCTCCTCTCCCCATCTTGGCCAAGCTCTCCTACAGAAGGGCCAGTGTGGCTGTCCTCCTCTCTCCAGGATGGCGTCTTTGTCTATGATTGCCATTCCATCTCCGGCAGCAAGGCAGACCATCTGCTGATGCCTACCACCAGCTGCCGTCTCGTCTTAGCTTTCTCATCTCCCCTGAGATTGCTGACTTTCCGGCACAGGGGATTGTCTCCCTCCCTTGCTCAGCCTGAGTCCTTATCTTTTGGGAGCTTTCACAATCTCTCCCTTCCACTTAGCACAGCCCTGGTTTCCCCTTGAGAACTGAAGTCTGTAACCCTCCCCAAATGGTCCCTTACCATACATACACTATCACGTGGGATGATAGAAAGGGCAGTGCATCCTAAAAACTATTTGAGAGTGTTCACAAGGGACATATAACTTCCAGCAGAAGGAAAACAGATCCTGGGGCCCTAAGTCCCAGGGGATCTTAGTATCAGTTCCCCATATGGAGTCTTACACCTGTGAATCACACCCAAGTTTGAAATTTTACTTTGTTATAATTTCATGGGGTGTGGTGGTACACACAAAGAGCATGTTCATTCAGATAAGACTGTTTTTTGTTTTTTTTTTACCTAGAAAGCTCTTGCCCATGTCTCCGTATTTGTAAGTCAGGAACTGGAATAAAAGCTTTCTCCTTTAGAAAGTCTTCTCTGATCTTTGAGATGAATGTGATCATGCTCTCTTCTCTCATACCCTGACCCTGTATTCACATAGTCTCTTGGACAGAACAAATGCTGCCCAGCCCCTATTCCATGCCCTGCCCCTCCCTTGCAAGGCTGCTGCAGAGGCCTCAGCACAAGCAAGGTCCAGCTTAGTCAAGTTACAGCGTGAACTGAATTGACCTGAGCAAAGCTGCTTGCAAGCCTAGAACCATCCCAGTAATAATTCTCAGTGAGTGGCTGCTGGCCGACTGTATAAATGAAAATCCTACTGGGATCACAGAGCTCTATTTCCCAGAGCATTCTGGTGCCCTGTACCCCTGCTCTCTCCATCGTGGCCTGTTCAGTGCAAGGCCCAAGACGTGGTTCTTGTAACACAGCTCATATTCCTTCTTCCCCTCTGCAGGGTAAATTAATTAGTCAGGCTTTTTCATACCACTAGCCTCTGTGTCTATCACCTGTGGCCTTGAATGCAGCAGGTACTTGAGAGTGTGGGCACAGGGCACGTGTAGACATTTGTAAGTGTGCACACTTGAGCCTAGAGGCAGGGATAAAAGCAGCAGCAGCAATGAGAGGATGAGCAGCATGAGTACAGAAGAGGCGAGACCACAGGCTATGTGAGAGAGAACGCAGAGAGCCCAGAGAAAGAGCAAAGATTCATGGAGGAGCAGGGAGGCTCTGTTGCCTGCCTGCCTCCCAGTGGCCCCTGCCTGTCTCATGCCTGCCTCCTAGCATGCCTGCCTCCTTGCCAGTGTGCCTGTGTACCTGATTCCCTAAGAGAGCATTAAAGCCTGAAAATCCACCAAGGGGTCTCCTTTATCCATCTGCCCGAACTGATAGTGAACTCATCCTGTGCCTACTGGCACTAGACCCTCATTTTAGATCAGGTCCCTAGAGGCAGAGCCTAGGACGGAGATTCCTTTTTTTTTTTTTACATTATTTTTCATTTTTGTACAGTATACACTAGTCCTCATGAAATTCCCATCACCAATTCACCCATGCACCATCATCATAATCCCTTGTGCTCTTCGCACCCATTTTGTACCTGCTCCCTCCTCCACCCCTAGGGAATATCTCAGATTTATAGTTGTCTATTGATTTTGATTTTTAATTTATTGCATTTTTTCCTTATTCCTTTATTTGTTTCCTCTACATTCCTCCTATAAGTGAAACCATCTGATATTTTCCATTTCTTTTTGGCTTATTTCACCGAGCATAACCCCTTCCAGCTCCATCCATGTTGCTGTGAATTGCATGAGTTTATCTTTTTTGATTGCTACGTAATATTCCATGGTGTGTATATACCACATCTTCTTGATCCAATTATCTATTTTTGGGCATTTGGGTTGTTTCCATAGCTTGACTATTGAGAAAAGTGCTGCGATAAGCATTGGTGTACAGGTGTCCTTTTGAATTAGTGTTTTTGTGTCCTTTGGGTAAATTCCTAGGAGTGGGATTGCTGGATCATATGGGAGCTCCACACAGCTTTTCATAGTGTTTGGGCCAGTTTGCATTCCTACCAGCAGTGTACGAGAGTTCCTTTTCACCCCATCCTCGCCAACACTTGTAGTTGCTAGTTTTTTTTATTATGTGTCATTCTTATTGGTGTAAGTGGTAATACATTATGGTTTTAATTTTCATTTCCCTGATTAAGAGGGATGTTGAACATTTTTTCATGTTTATGCCTGTTGGCCATTTGCATTTCCACTTTGGAGAGGAACTTTTAAGTTCTGCCCATTTTTTTGACTAAATTGTTTACTGTGTTTTGTTGAGTCATGTGAGTTCTTTGTACATCTTTGTGATCAGTCCTTATAAGTTGTATGGAGTGCAAAAATTTTCTCCCAGTGAGTGGAATGTCTCTTGTTTTGATTAATGTCTTTTTTGCTGTACAGAAGCTCCTTAACTTGATGTAGTCCTAGCTATTTACCTTTCCCTTCATTTTCTTTGCTTTAGGTGATATGTCTTTAAAGACGTTACTGAGACATATTTTATGCAGTATTTTGCCTATATTTTCTTCTATATATTTTATAGCTTCAGGTCTTATGTCTAATACTTTGATCCATTTTGAGTTGTTTTTGTGTATGGTATGAGGTTGTAGTCTAGTTTCATTCTTTTGCATGTAGCAGTCCAGTTTTCCTAGCACCGTTTATTGAACAAACTTTGTTCCATTACATATTTTTTTCTCCTTTGTCAAAGATTAGATTAGATTAAACCCATAAATCTGTGGGTTTATTTCTGGGTTTTCTATTTGATTCCATTGGTCTGTGTGTCTGCTTTAGGTCTAGTACCATGCAGTTTTAATTATTAAGACTATGTAGTACAGTTTGAAGTCTGGGATTGTGATAACACCACTCCCCTTTTTTAGTCAGGAGAGCTTTGACTATTTGAGGTTTTTTTTGTGTCTCCATATGAATATAATTAATATTTATTCTATTTCCTTAAAGAATGTCATTGAAATTTTTTATTGGAATAGCATTGAATCTGTAAATTGCTTTTAGCAGAATGGCCATTTTGATAATGTTATTCTTCCAGCCCATGAACAGGAAATTTTTTTTCATTTGTGTCTTCTTCTATTCCTTTTAACAATGTTTTATAATTTTCTTTGTATAGGTCCTTCACCTCTTTTGTTAGGTTTATTCCCAAGTATTTGATTTTTTTTTGTTTCAATTATAAAAGGAATTATTTGTTTGATTTCCTCATCTTCAGATTGATTGTTTGCATATAGGAAGGCAACTGATTTTTGTGTGTTGATTTTGTAATCTGCTACTTTACTAAACTGGTTGATTTTTATTAGTGTTTCTTTGAAGTTTTGGGGGTTTGCTATGTATATTATCATATCATCTGCAACTAATTCCAATCTTGATCAGCAGTCCTGAAATCCTAGACTACTTGCTTCTATGGATTAGACAAGGGGTTATTTTTGACTTTCATGACATAATTGGAAACAAACTACTGCTGTTTCTTCATTTTATAGATGAGGAAACTGAAGCACAAATAGACAAGATTCACTTTGTCTATACCCAAGGTATAGACAAATTTTGCAACAGATCTATACCCAAGGCTGCCTAATTTTCAGACAAGCAAGAACTATCCTACCATGCCCCAATTTTTCCTTATGTCATTGAATCATGGCTATTTTGCTAAGTTTTTCTAATTAATCATTATTGAAAATGATCATTAAAAATGCTAGGGGAAAAGCTGCATGCCATGAATAGCATTCCCTCCTATGGTTTATGTCTTAGAGGAGGACATGGAGTTAAGCCAGATATAGAACCTACTTAAAACCTTAACAGAGTTTTAAACCAAACTTGAACCTTCTGGAGTTCATTTATTTATTCTTGGCAACTTACTGCTTCCTGATTCTTGGAAAGTTGCTGGCTCATTTAGAAAAAAAAAAACTCCTGAGACTTCTTGTGCATTGAGTAGCTCTTACAAAACAATCTTTTGAAGTATAAAGTGTAAATGAATAAGAAACAGAAGACTGAGTTCTAAAATACACATGGATGTAATCATTAAGGGAACCAGCACACTAGGCAAAATGATACTTGTTTCTTGTGCCATGAACACTGCAGAAATAGTTCTGTGCTCAGCAAATCCCAAACACACTAGATTTTTTTCCTTTGTCAGAGATTCTCTTTAGCTGTGTGGGGGACTTAGGCTAGTGGCAAAGGGCATCAGAGAGCACATGGCCAGGCTTAGATCCATTCTACTCTGCCTCCCAAGGATTTTTATTGCAATATGATCTATGAATAAGAATTCTGTCTGCTTCCTAATCCAATGTGTCCACATAACCCATTTTGGAATCAGTTAGTCTTTAGGCTTAAAGAGTGTGGTCACCCAGATTCATGACCATCATGAACCAGTTAGGACAACTGCTCTCTATACTTAAGGTTCTTTTTTTTTAAAAGATTTATTTATTTATGCATACAAGCACTGGGGTACAGGCCAGAGGTGTGGGGGGGGGTGAGAGGATTCACCACAGAGAGCAGAGAGCAGAACAGGCAGATCAACAGAGGTACACTGCTGAGGGGAGCAGCAGGCACAGCAGGAGAGATCTGCTGTGCCATGTGGGTCCCCTCCCTGGCCGGCAGCAGGGATCAAACTCATGCTGCAGTGGCTGCTGTTTGCTTCACAGTGCGTTGCTTAACCCACTGCGCCAGCAGGGAGGCCCTATACTTAAGGTTCTAATACATAGAAAGTTGAATATCATGGAGGAAGGGGTTCCTTAGAACACAAATTACTTCTTTTGACACAGATCAAACATTTTTGCTTTTTACTTGACCTTCAGCCATCTAGAAGGCCAACTGGTTTCTACAATGACCCATTTCAACTCTCTCTTAACTCAAGTTCAGCTCAAGATTTAAGATTTCTTAACCAAGTCCTCTGTGTTTTGTATTAGGGAAGAAGTCTCTCTTCTTTAACAGCTGACCCATCAAAGAAAAGATCAAATATAAGAATTTGTCTAATGTCCAGAAACTGAGTTTTAGATATTTTAGCCAACTGGTTCCCAATCACCATACACATGACACTTTTTCAGCAAGAATGGAATTAAATTCTGTCTCTACAATACTGTTCAGATGGACCATCATCCTTGCCAGATAACAGGTTTTCAAGATAATTTTCAATTTTATTTTGTTCTCAAAGTTTATTAATTTGTCAGTCATTTACATAGCTATATAATTTTGTGGTATATCTTCACACCTCCATATGTGGAGCAATTTCAATTTTATTCAAAAGCTTTTGAATATTCAATCTCCTTAACTATTTTGAAAGATAGTAGATACAGCAGAGTTGAGTAGATGAAGCACAGACTTTGGAGTCAACTGACTTAGATTTAAATCCTGGTTCTACTCTTCATTAGTTTTTTGGCACTAAGTAAACAATTTGATATTTCTAAGCCTGAGATTCCTCATCTGTATACCCGAGAAACAGTTGTTAGCTTGGACGGTAGTTGTGAAAGTCAAATATGTTCAGGAATGCCCAGAACAGAGCAGGTGCTCAAACACTAGGAGTGATTAACTTTATTACTGATGGGGTAGACCCTCCCTAGTAAAAAGAAATGGAATTGTCGTTCCTAACAAGTTAGTCCTCCTGGTTTTGAAAGAAATGGGGGAATACTTGGCATCAGCTCTTTGGCTACTACATGATCAGCTTCCTCCAGAGGTGCCAAAATTCCAGATAGTTCCAGTTGTGTATGTGGCTCTGGAGTTTAGAAGAGGGATACAAATGGAGATGTAGGTTTAGACATGGTCTTAGGTTAAACAACAACCACAGTTTGTTTGTTATAGCTGCTTATAGTCTGTTTGCTTGTTATAGTTATAGTTTGCTTATTATAGCAGTCATACCCACAGTTCTGGAGGCTGGAAGTTCAAATTCAAGATGGTCGCAGATGTGTTGTCTGGTGAGGGCCAAATTCCTGGCTTGTAGAGGGCTATTTTTTCTTTGTATCCTCAGGTGGTAGGGAGACAAAGGGCTAGTTCTCTTTCCTCTTCTTATGGACTCTACCTTCATGACCTAAGTATTCCCAGAGTCCCTACCTCCAAATGCTATCACATTAAGGCTCAAATATATGAATTTGGGGGAGACAGAAACATTTAGTCCAGAGTAGATGTTCTCTACTTGAGCTACTAATTGAACCACTGGAGGTGGTTGCATTCTTTGAGGTGTTTATAGAGCTAACAGATCAAATAAGAAATGATCTAGGATGTAATAGTCAAGAAAACTTTGAAAAAAAAATAATGATGAGGTTAATCTAGAGGATGTTAAAACATAATGTTAAAGCTAGCTAGTTTGGAAAAAAAAATCTAGTATAGTACCTAATGTAACAAATTAAGTGGTGCAGATGACAGTACACACATAACTACTTCATACTTCATAAGTAAATGGTTCCATTCATATAATTGATTAGTTACTTGAAAAATATAATTAGGATTTGAGAAAGAAGGAAGCACTTTGTGCCTATCAAATATTCTATGGAATCCTCCCACTGGAAGCAAAAGACTTTGAGATGGTAGAATTACAGTTAGAAGCTCTCTGGGTCCCTGAATCACAGCATGGAGGAGTACTGCTCAGAAATGCCATCTCACATTCACTGGGCTTGACATCAGTGAGAATTAAAGCTTTGTTGTGTGAAGGCATTGAGATTGCAGAGTTTGAATGTCTTAGAAGCTAGTGTTAATGATCTGAGATACAACACCTTCTCATCTAACATCACATATCAAAATCAAAATAAATTCCAACTTAAATAAGAGGTAAAATTTTAAAAGCTGGAAGAAAGAAATGAGTGTTTGTGCAATCACTCAATGGGTTTTTTTTTTATTTCCCTAAGCCTAAAAGCAGAAGAAATTGCAAAAGAAAGAACCATAGTTTGCATAAAAATTTTAAAATTCTGTTTCAAACAGACTTGAATTTTAAAACAGTTGAATAACAAATGGGAATAACATAGTTGCAGCAACTATGTTAAAGGGTTAATATCCTTTATGTTTAAGTAGCTCATAAAAATGGAGACCAGGGGAGAGAGAGAAAGGCTTATCTGAAGCAAAGCTTTAATCATAGCTGGCTTGTCCTGGTACCAGAAATGTTTCTGAGTTCTTCCTTTCTGCCAATTGGTTTGCGTTCTGTACATGCAAACTGTATTTAACATTGGCTCAAACCCAACCTAATTAGTAAAGTCAATCTGCCGCAAAGAAAAGATCATTATAATGCTTCATGCAGCCAAATGTCCGTGATGTTTCTAGTATGTGCTATTGGAAGTTCTCCACATGACTGCTTTTCTCTGTTGGTGCAAGAAATTTAGAGCCAGTCATAGCCCCCTTTCCAGAGCTCAAGTGTAATGGTAGACTCTTCCTTAAGAAGAGAGCTGGAGCAGGCAATGAAGAGATTTTGGGCAATTAATAAAATTAATCCTGCTTGAATGCATTTGGTCATGCAGTCATTGAATTATATATTGAGCTCATTACCTGGTGCTAGTTACTTTCTATGCTTTTCCTTATTTAATCCTCACAACAACCCTAAACTAGGTATCATTTTCCTCTTTTTTAAAAAAATTATTTATTTATGCAGACAAGAACTGGGGTACAGTCAGAAGTGCAGGGGGTGACAGGATCCACCAGAAACAGAGTGGGGAACAGAACAGGTAGACTGACTAAAATATACTGCTGAGGGGGGCAGCAGGCGAGGCAGGAGAGGTCTGCCGCACCATGTGGGTCAGCTCTCTGGCTGGCGGGCAGGGATCGAACTCATGCTGCAGTGACTGCGTTTTGCTTCATAGTGTGTTGCTTAACCCACTGTGCCACCAGGGGAGGGCCTGATATTTTCCTCTTTTTTAAATAAGGAAACTGAGGCTCATATTGTTGAAATAATTTGGCTAACATTACACAAGAAACTAACAGAGCCAAGTTTACACTATAGTATGTTTGACTTCAAGGGCCAGAACCTATTGCCTCCTGCTGCTCTAAAGGAAAGGTATACAATAGCAGGGTTAAAGGTGCATAGGAGGGAATGGAAGAATGGAATAAGAGTAAGACAAGCTACCTTCTGGTCCAAAACGACGAAGAAAAATCAAGATAAAATATATGAAACTGTCACTTTTCAAGATAGTAGAGATCAGAAAGTTAAGAACAATGATATTTGCAAGATGGGAAGCAAATGAGGTAAGTGTTATAATTGGCCCACCTAAACACCTAGAGAGATTCCAGGTCTTTTGTAAGCAGGGAAACCCAGTCAGAGCCCAGAACTCTCCTAAGCTGAAGAGACAAAGGTGAGATGCCAAGGAGACTGGAATTCACAGACCAAACTAGAAAATAGAGATTGCACATAGAGAGAATTCTGGAGATCCACAGAGTATTTTTGAATCTTAAGTTAAGCTCTGATTAATATATACATGTGAAAAAACAATCCAAGACCAAAAAAAGAGAAAAGATTAGAGGGGAAAGTCTCAGAGCTCATACAAGGCTGGAAGTGATTCTTGTTTTCAACAGTCAGATTAGAAAAGCTCAGAACTCATGGGATATTAGGTAAAGTACATGGACGGGTTTTACTTAGTACATGATACATAATTAACCCTACAATAAATACTGTCCAATTTCAGGATAAGAAAGTTTAAAAGTAAAATCTGAAAAAAAAAAAAAACTGTTTCCAAGCCCAGAAAAACTGAGGAAATACAGAAAGAATAAAATATATCCAGTACACAACAAGGTAAAATTCACAATGTTTGACATCTAATAGAAACTAGGAATGCAAAGTAGTGGGAGGATAAGATTCATTATAAGCAGAAAACCATTCAATTGAAACTGACCCAGAAATAAGAAGGACTTAATAGACAAAGATATTAAGACAGTTATAACTTCATGCCATCTGTTCAAGAAGCTAAAGGAAACACTGAGTATATCCAGTAGATATGCAGAAGATATTTTTAAAAGATACAAATCATACATCTAGAGATGAAAACAACAACATCTGAGATGAAAAATATCTAAGGTGAAAAATAAACTGAATGGGATTGGACACCACAGAGAAAACAACAGTGAAATTGATAATAGCAATAGAAACTACTTAAAATAAAAAACTGAGAAAAAAGAAATTTAAAAATAAACACAGCATCAGTGAAGCGTGGGACAACATTAAGAAATCTAATATATAGGTAATTGAAATCCCCAAAACAGGAGATGACAAAAAAAGAGAAAGAAAAAGTTGAAGAAATAATGACTGGAAATTTTCCTAACTTGAGGCGAAAACTATATATTCACATTTCCGAAAACCTCAATGAACTTCAGGTACAAGAAACATTAAAAAATAGTAATCCACCAAAATGCATCAAAGCCATTCACTTAAAGTAGTATAGCAGTAACTTTACAAAGGACATAAAATGAAATCATAAAAATGTACAGTTCAAAAGGAGAAAAAGAATACAGAAAACAGCAAAATGTTAGATTTAAACCAACTCATATTGAAAAATGATGTTAAATTTACATGGTCTAAATTCTCTCCAGAAAAAGGCAGAAATTAACAGATGGACTAGATAAAACAAACCCCAATTACAGGTTGCCAACAAGAAACCCATTTAAAATATAAAGACACAAATATATTAAGCAGAAAGAGATGGTAAAAGTTATACCTTTCGGTATTAGTTTCCTAGGGCTGCCATACCAAACTACCACAGAATCAGTGACTAAAAACATAAATTTGCTCTCTCACAATTCAGAAGGCCAAAAGTCTTAAATGAAGGTATTTGGTAGGGCTACAATCCATTTGAAGGCTTTAGTGCAGAATTCTTCCTTACCCCTTTCAGCTTCAGGTGGCTCCTGGTATTCCTTTCCTTATAGCAACATTACTACAATATCTACCTATATGTTCACATGGTCTTCTCCCCTCTACCTCTGTGTGATCTTTTCTGTCTCTCATAAGAAGGATTTAAGGTTCACCCTATTCCAGTATGATCACATCTTGACCTTTCCCTTAATCACATCTATAAAGACAATTTCCAAATAAGGTCACATTCTGAGGTACCAGCTATATATGGATTTTGGGGCCACACTATACAAAACCATTATACATGCCAACACTAATCAAAAGAAATGTAGATAAAATAGCTATGTTAATACAAGACAAAGTATATTCAGATCAGCAAGTATATCCATGGATAAATAAAAGCAGTGCTTAGAAAGAAATTTATAACATATGTGCCTATACTAGAAAAGAAGGATTTCAAGTCAATGACCTGAGCTTCTACGTTAAGAAACGATAAAAACAAGAGATAGGTATACACAAAGAAAGCAGAAATCAATAGCAGAAAAAAACAAGAGAAAAATTAATGCAACCAAATGCCTGGCATTTATTGAAAAGATCAATAAAATTGATAACTTTCTAGTCAGACTCATCAGAAAAAATAAAATAAAATACAAATCAGCAACATAAAAAAATGAGGAGGCATCACTATAGTCGGTAAGCGAACATTGGGTCATCCAATATATATTAAAGCAATATAATTTTAGTTAAAAATTTTCCACACATAATAAATTCCAGGCTTAAAAGACTTTACTGGTGAATTCCACCAATTTTTTTTAAAAAAGAAATAATACCAATTCTACACAAATTCCTTCAAAATTGAAGAGAAGGTAATAATCCCCAACTCATTGTGTGAAGAACGCATTATTTCACTAAAAGCAAAATCAGAAATGAGAAAAAGATGTTAAAAAGAAAAAAGAATACCCCAATAAGTATTGATGAATAACAAATTCATAAGAAGTTGTATCTAGCAATATATAAAAATTATGATACATCACAACGCAGTGAGGTTCATTGTAATAATTTAATTTTGGTTGAACATTTAAAAATCATTGACTGGAATATTGTCATTTCTATTGATGCAGGAAAATATCATAAAAATGAATATTTCTCACTGATTTAAAAAAAAACCTTCCCAAAAACCTGGAATAGAAGTTACTCATCCAGTAAAGGACGTCAACAAAAACCTCCAGCCAACATTAAACCAATGGTAAAAGAATGAATGTTCTCCTACAGTCAGAAAGGGTGAGCTATTCATGCTCATCACTTTGATTCAACATGTACTGGAGATTCTAGATAGTACAATAAGGCAGTAAAATGAAGTAAAAGGCATAGAGATTGAAAAGGAAGAGATGGTACTCTATTTGCAGACCACATGATTATCCATAGTCAAAATCCTATGTAACCTACAATTGTTACTAGAATGAACAAATGAGTTTGGAAATGTTACAGACAAAAAAAAAAAAAAAACAGCAAAACTCAATCTTTCTCTTTTATAGCAATGAACAATCAGAAGAATCAGAAATTGAAATATAAAAACCCATATTCCCAAAAGCACCAAGAATTGTAAATTACTTAGGGATAAATCTGATAAAATGACACTGAAGCTCTGTACTTTGAAAATTATTAAACTCTGATGAAAGAAATTAATAAATATGAAATTAAAAAACAAATAATAAAAATGAAAATAAATACCAAAAATAAATAAATATGCTCATGGCCTGGATAATTTAATGTTAAGATATCAATTCTATCCAAATGTAGACTCAACACAATCTCAATAAGAATCTCAGAAGAGGGCCTCCCTGGTGGCGCAGTGGGTTAAGCAATTCACTATGAAGCAAACTGCAGCCACTGCAGCACAAGTTCAATCCCTGCCGCCGGCCAGGAAGGGGACCCACGTGGTGTTGCAGACTTCTCCTGCCTTGCCTGCCCACTGCTGCCCTCAGCAGTGTATTTTGGTCAATCTGCCTGTTCTGCTCCCCACTCTTGTCTGGTGGATCCTCTTACCTCCCACGACTCTGACCTGTACCCCAGCTCTTGTATGCATAAATAAATAAATCTTTTAAAAAAAAATCTCAGAAGAATCTTTTTTTTAAAGATTAGTTTATTTATGCATACAAGAGCTGGGGTACAGTCAGAAGAATTTTTTATAGCAGTTGGTGTACTGATTCTAAAATTCACATTTGTCAAAGAACCTAAATCAACTTTGAAAAGAACAAAGTTGAAAAATGTATGCTACCAGATTTAAAGACTTCTACAGTTATATTAATCAAGAAGAGGTGGTATTGATGTAAAAACAAATAGATCAATGGAGCAAAACAGTCCAGGAACAGACAGACTTGTATTTACAATATATTAAAAAAAAAAACTTAAAAACTCAGTAGCAAGAAAATATATCCATGACATATATGGTCAGTTGATGACCAAGAAAAGTACAAAGGCAATTCAACAGGGAAATGATACTTTTATAGTCAAAAAACAAAATTTCAATCCTTACCTCATACCTTCTATAAGAATGAACTCAGAGGGACCTCCCTGGTGGTGCAAGAGGTTAAGAGGCAGCACTATGAAACTATCCACAGTTACTGAGCACAACTTCAATCCCTGGCCAGAGAGTGGCCCACAGAGTGCAGCAGACCTCTCCTGCTGCTCCCCTCAGCGGTATATTTCAGTCTATCTGCCTGTTTTGTTCCCTACTCTGTCTCTGGTGAATCCTTTCACCCCACCCCCACACCTCTGGCCTGTACCCTAGTTCTTGTATACACAAATAAATAAATCTTTAAAAAGAAATGAACTCAAAACAGATCATAAACTTATATGTAAACTAAAACTATAAAACTTACAGAATAAAACCCAGGAGAAAATCTCAGTGATTTACAAAAGATTTCTTCAACTACAAAACAGAAAAAACAATCCATTAAGATAAAATTGGCACATTGGACATCATCAAAACTAAGACCATCTCTTCTTTGATATAAAATGTTAAGAGAATGGGGCCTCCCTGGTGGCGCAGCAGGTTGAGCACCTCACGGTGAAGCATCCACGCACAGCAGCCGGAGTTAGATCCCCAGCCAGGGAGGGGACCCACATGGTGCAGCAGACCTCTCCTGCCTCCAGACCTTTCCTGCCTCGCCCGCTGCTCCCCTCAGCAGTGTCTTTCAGTCAGTCTGCCTGTTCTGCTCCCCACTCTATCTCTGGTGAATCCTCTCACCTCCCACGCCTCTGGCCTGTACCCCACCTCTTGTGTGCATAAAAGTAAAAATCTTTTTTAAAAAAAATGTTAAGAGAATGAAAAAAAAAGTGTAAAGGAAGCAATGAACTGTGGGTGCTCTGACGGTTGCAGTGCTATGGTAGCGTCACCAGAAGCAGGGTTCCTGTACTTCAGAACACAACAACAGTGTAAACCACATTATCATAACAAAAAATAAATAATTTTCAGAACAAACAAACCACAGACTTGGAGATAATATTTTCAAAGAAACATATCAGACAGGGACTTGTATTTACAAATATAAAAAAAATCTTAAAATTCAGTAAAAAAATATACAACCCAATCTTAAAACCACACAAAAAAGGGCCTCTGTGGTGGCGCAGTGGGTTAAGCAAAGCCACTGCAGCACGAGTTTGATCCCTGCTGCCGGCCAGGAAGGGACCCACATGGCACAGCAGACCTCTCCTGCCTCTCCTGCTGCTCCCCTCAGTCAGTCTGTCTGTTCTGCTCCCACTCTGTCTCTGGTGAATCCTTTCACAACTCCCCCCCCCACACCTCTGGCCTGTACCCCAGCTCTTGTATGCATAAATAAAATAAATCTTTTAAAAAAAAAACACACACACACAGAAGATTTGAACAGGTACTCCATCAAAGGAGATAATACAGATGACATAAGGAAACAGATTCAACATCATTAATCACTAATCATCAGGGATTTCAAATTAAAACCTCTATATCCCTAAATCTGAAATTAAACAGATTGATCGCACCAAGCATTAGTGACAAAGTAAAGAAAGCAATCGGAAGTCTCATTCGTACTCATTGCTAGTAGGGATGTGAATCAGGCAACCACTTTGGAAAACAGTCTGGAAGTTCCTTAAAATGTTAAACTTATACCTACCAGACCTATCTGTTCCACTTCTATATGTCTAACAAAAATAAATGAATGCATATGTTCATACAAAAGTTTGCACATGAATGTTGTTCATAGCAACTTCATTCCAATAGCTAAAAACTGGAACCAATGCAAATGTCATCAACAGGTGAATGGAAAAGCAAATTATGAAGTATCCATGCCGGATTGATTCTCAGCAATAAGAAGGAATAGATCATTGATGCATGCAACCACACGGGTGAATCTCAGAATGATTACACTAAATGAAATGAGCCAGAACCCCTCCCCACCAAAAAGTATATTCTGTGTGATTCTATTTACATGTAATTCTATAAAACACATTTGAATCCACAGGACAAAAAAAAAAATACCAGTGGTTTACTCAGGACTGGGGGCGGGGGTGCCAGGCAGGGTGGAGTAGGGAGGAGAGACTGCCAGGGGAAAATTATGGGCACAATTGGTATTTTCATCATCTTGAGCATTGTGATGGTTTCCTAAGTATGCACATACATCAGAATAGATCAAAATATACACTTGAATATACAATTTGAAGTCAATAAAACTGTTAGAGAAAAACAAAGAGAACCAAGAAAGGAATGCCTGCAATGTTTGGAAAATATCATTGGAGAATGATTTGTACTTGTGACTCTTGAGAATGAAAGAACCAATTGATAATAGTAGAACTAATCAGTATTAGTATTGTGTATTAATATATTAAGATGCATAATAATGTGTGATTAGTATTTACACTGAATGCTTATTCTCTGCTTACTATTTTATCATTCTACTCATGGAAAAACTGAAGCTTCCCAATGCTAAGCCAGTTGTCCAAGGTCACAGAGCTAATAAGTGAGTGATGCTGTAGGAATTTGGATCCAGAGCCCACACAACTAACCAGATCCCTGGGAAGCTTCCAGAACCGACCACAGGGAGCCCTGGATTTCCATAGAGTTGGGGAGGTGCTAGTATATGGGGAGGTGCTAGCACAAGTCCCATCTCAATGACTGGTAGCCCTGCAGGACTGTGCAGACGCAGAGCTGCCTATCCACCAGTTCCTTCCTGCTCAGCACCTGATGCTCTATGCACGCAGGCTATGCAGGCAAGGCTATGCAGGCAGACTATGAGGCAAGGCTATGCAGGCAAAACTATCACAGACAAGGTTCGATTCAGGCAGCACTGGGTTCATGAAGTCCAGGAGGCCAGGAGCCAGTGCTCCAAAAGACATTTGAGAAGATGAAGATTAAAGCTGTCAGGAACAATGACGCACAAGGACATGCCTGGAATAGCTGCAGGTCCAGCCACTTCTCCGAATCTTCCAGGAGGGAAGTATGTGGGCCAGTCATGACAGGTGCTCCAGGATGTCTCTCATTAGTGCTAGGAAGGCCTTGGAAGAACCAGAGGAGAAAGAGTCAAAGGAAACACATACCCTACAGTGCTAAGGTTTCATTACGTCTGTACGTCTGGCAGAGCTGTTCCCTCCTCCAAAGCTGTCTCTGGTTGTAACAGAGAATTCCACGTATCTTTGTTCTCTGTAGCCATGAGTCAGGATGTGGCCATTCCTAGCCCGTGACCCCATGGGATTCTGCTCTTCTTCAAAGTTCTTCTTCAACTTCTTCTTCTTCAAAACCCTTCTCCCCCTACTCCACTGTTAGTTTCCTGAGACTGCTATAACAAATGACCACAAACTTAGTGGCCTAAAACAATACCAATTTATCATCTTATAATGGGTCATGCTGGGTTAAAGTTGTGGTTGGCAGGGATGCTTTCCTATCTGGAAGTTGTAAGAGTGAATGCATCTGCTTGTCTTTCCAGCTCCTAGAGGCCACCCACATGCCTTGGCTCATGTCCCCTTCCATCTTCAAAGCCAGAACTTTGCTCGTTGAAACACTTTTGCCACATTGCTTCACTGATTCTGATTTTTCTGCCTCCCTCATTCTCTTACAAGGATGCCTGGAATTGCACTGGGCCAACCTGGATAATCCCAGGTAGTCTCCCCACGTTAAAGTCAGTTAATTAGCAACGTTAATTCCACCTGCAACCTTACTTCCATTCTACTATATCACCTAATAAATTCCATTTCTAGTGATCAGGACATCTTTGGGGAGTCATTATTCTGCCTAACACACCCTTCTTTCCCACCCACACAAATATCTGGTTAATTATAAGGATTAAACAAATCTTATGTTCCTATGAAGAAAAAAGATACATTATGGAAATTTCCCCAAATTTGCTTAGGTTGTTTTAATTCTTGGCATAAAACATTTCCAATGACACCCCATTACTCCTTCCCTGTTGAAAAGATCTTGGGTGCCATTCAGGTAAATGCTTGTCTTTGTAAAGGTACTTATAGGTCTCCAAATGTATGATCTCACCCAGCCAGAATAAGGAACTACTGTCAAAGGGATTTTAGAGAATTCTCCCCAGTCAGAAAGACCCCTCTTTCTTATCCCAATTAAGGTTAGAAAATGTTGCCCAATTCAGACAGTCAATTGACTACAGTATACAGCACTCATCTCTATGGCCGTGCTTTCCTCTGAGTTAAGTAACTTACTAGATCCCCTTGCTAGAATCCTGTAACATGTGTTGCCTGTGGCAATAACATGCTGGCTCTGGGCTATGTACCTGGATGTCTGTTAATTAGTCAGATAGTTAGTTAGCTAGTAGATACCTGTAGCTGCCATAGTAATTTCTCACCAAGTGAGTGGTTTAAAACCACAGAAAAATGTTTTTATATTCCTGGAGACCAAAAGTCCAAAACCAAGTTGTCAGCAGAGATGGTTCCTTCTGGAGGCTTGGAGGGTTGGTTCTAGGTCTCTCTTCTAGCTTCTGAGGGCTGTCAGCAGTCCTTGGCATTCCCTGGCTTGTGATTACTTAACTCCAGTCTCTGCCTCCATCTTCACGTGTCCTTCCTCTATGAGCTTCTCCTCCTCTGCATATGTCTTTTCTTATAAAATCACTTGTCACTGAATTTTGAGTCCACCCAGTAAATATGACCATCTCATCTCTAAATCCTTACCATAATTAAACCTGCAAAGACCCTTTATTTTTTGGGGGGGGGTGCAGGGGGAGGGTACACAACTCAACCCCACAGATAGACTCTGCTAAATAGCCCTGGCTGAAGTTCTGCTGCTGAGTCCAAACCTTATCCTTCCAGGTACAACAACCTACTCAAGGTCACAGCATCACCACAATTCAGCCCCTTTGCCAATGCATACAATCTTTTCCAGCCTACAATACTTTCCCGTATGTCTGGAAAACTACTAATTGTCCTTCAAAATCCATCTCAAGAATCTTCTTCATTGTAAGATAGTCCCTGGTCCAACCTGACCCAAGGTGACTGACGAAACCATCTTTGTGTTTTTCTTTCTCCAACAAATCTTAAAACCTCCTCTATTATAGCATCTATTACAAGTATCACTTCACACATCTGTTTCTGCTACTAGGCTACGAACAACCTAGGGATTCACAGATCCTTGTGCTCACTTAAATCCACTCAGTCAACAAATATTCACCAAGAGCTTGTTATGTGCAAGGCACAGAAGAACAGCTAAAGAGAAACACACAGAGCTAAAACATCATACAATGTGGGGACCCAATCTAACCCACGTCTGGACGACCATAACAATTTCCCTTAGCATGTGTTGTCCTTTGAGCTGAAAGCTGAAGCATGAGTAGGAATTAAGCGGAGAGGGAAGGGAAAAGTCATTCAGCGGGAACAGCATGTGCAAAGAGCCAGTGATGAGAGCAAGCTTACAAAAGTCTGAAGGAAAGCAAGTGTGGCTGGTGCTGGGATGGGAGTTGCTGCAGTTGAGAATCGAGGTTGGGGGGAAGAGTTAAGGGTCAGAGCACACAGGATCTGTATCACACAGCACACAAGGCTTTGCTCATTATTCATTTTATGTCCCTGCTTAGTCAATGTCGAATGAATGAATGAAAAGTTTCCTTCATCCATGGAGATAACATCAGCATATTTTTGCTTTTGCCATTTTTGCAAAAAAAAAAGTAGAAAACATGTCTATCCCCAACAAACTGAATTTTTATCCAATAGCCACTTGATTCAGATTTGGAAGTTTAGTTTCAAACAAAAGATAAATTAAGTATGAGATATTTATTGAAAATTACCAGCATTCTAATGTACCAAATACTGGATCAGAGTTGGTCCAAGTCAAAGGTACTTCTAATTCATGAAGTAAAGAGACTGAAATAATTTTTTCAAGCTTAAAAATACCCACCCCAAGAAAAGGAGGTCAGGCTGCAGCATTGATTGATCATCCAGGTCACAGACAGTAAACTGGAGAGTCTGTAACAATACAGCTTGTTAAAGATAGAGAAGTTCAGACCCTGCCCTAGGGCCAGATCAGAATTTCCCAGGGAATAGTTCTGGCCACTGCCAGGTTGCTACAAAGCAACTCCCGCGCAAACCAGATTTTAAGAATCACTAACATAGTGACTCTTTTATTGTGGTAAAATACATCTAGTCATATTCTTAAATAGTGGAACGTTAGCACTGTCATTTATACTGAAACTGGACAGAGGATCTGAGGGATCTAGGACAAACGAGACGAGGAGACGCCTGCCTCCTTGCGTGCCATCCTCCCTGCCTAATGTGCCCGTGGACCTGGTTCCCTGAGAGAGCATTAAAGCAGCGCTCTCCTTTATCTATCCTCTTGAATCAATGCTGAACCTGCTCAGCTGAGGCTTGCCAGTAAACCAGATATTGAACTTCTGCCCCACAGAACAATGAAATAATAAGCATGTCTTGTTTTTAAGTTGCTAAATATGTGGTAGTTTACAATAGAAACTATCAGTAGGAAAACTGATAGCATAAAAAGCTAAGATCTCCTCCTCCACCACTCATCAGTGAGCAGGAGGTGACGGAGTGCTGGGGACTTAGTAGAGCCAGTCTGGGTCTTGTGGACTCATTGTTGACCACAGTGGGTTGTGGAACACCCACAACCATGAGAGGGTTTACTCCCGAGACCCTGGAAAACAGAGATGTGGGCAAGTTGAGAGCAGAACCCGAAGAAGATCACCTATGTTTACTTTCAAGCCCTGGCTAAGTAAAGAGGTTCAGGAAAATACTCCCTGGTTCTATGGATGGGTGGGCTTTCTCTCCCTCTGACTGACTGTAGGCATCACTGAAGGCTGCAACAATCCCATGCTCACAGGTTTTGACCTGGCCCTCTGGAGGCAGTCCTTGCTGGGGCAGGGGCCAGAATCCGCCCTCCTCTCATGAAAGCAGGGAAACCAGGGGAGGGGTGCACTCAGAATCCTTCCCCAGTCGCAGCATCCCTCCCACCTACTCTTGGGGCAGGGTCTTTATCCTATCCCAAAATGTGAAACTCCCAATCACTTGTTTCCAAGAAAGGGGGTGGGGAGGGCTTCCCACACTGGCACTGGGAAGAAGTCTAAACACAAAATGGAGCTGAATTTACATCTCCAGTGAGTGCACAGAGTGCTGAGTGCCAGAACACTGCAGATGGGGCGTGACAGGCAGCTTCTGCTCTCCAGCTACCAGCTGGGGGAGGCCAGGGTCACTGCAGCCACTCTGCTAACAGCACTCCTCTGTCTCCTTAGGTGTGTGCCTCAGGGCCAGAAGGAGAAGAACTTTCCTGGAGATACCAGAATCCCTGAGCCCCTGAGCCAGGAGACAACCCTACTTCCTGGAGTGTACACACGCCCAGAGCCCACCAGAGTGGCCAGCACCACACAGCCAGGTGAAGGGGCTGCACAGACGTCTGAGGCCGGGTGGGGACGCCCACACGCTCAGCTCTCTGCAAGTTGCACATTTAAGAACCTTCTTACTCTTTCACTCACCCTCCCAGCCATCCTCTTGCCTCTGGCTTGCCACCCCTGACCACTATTCCCGTGTGCCATACACACTCAGGCCTCACTGAATATGCTTACCCAGAGCTTGGTCTAGAATGCCTTTCCCTGTCTTGTCAAAATAAATTCAATCTTCAAAGTTTGGTCCAGCTGTCATGCTCTCTGAGGAACCTCCTCCAACTTTCCCTCATTTCCTACTCCAATTCGAGTAAAATTGTTGCTCTGCCATTAAGAGTATTTATATTGCTTGGCACAGACCTCTTTTGGGTGTACTTGTTGTACGGTAATGGTTTGAACTATTAACCAGTAAATTCTACCCCCTCCTCATTCTTTCCTTCAGCCCAGTTTCCTTTCCCCATCTGAACTAAGCAAGTCATTATTCATTGCCTTAAGGAGAGGCTGACAAAACAAATGATGGCGTCAGTTCTTAGCCTTTGACTTTCAAAAGCCAAGTCACAAAGGACTGTGGAAACAGTTTGGTTGCTGGAGAAAGTTGAGAGAACTCACAACTCTGAGAATTCAAAGCTTTCTGACCTTCCCCTCAGAGACGAGGTCTGAGCCAGGGCCAGCGTAGCCACTGCCCAAAAGCACAGCGTAATGGTAATGGCACCCCCTGAAGTTGTGCAGCACACAATCTACACAACGGTGTACAGTGGCCCAGGTATCAGTCTTCTTCTTACTTCACCCACTCTCCTTGGCATGAAGGAGATCTTGTCTCTGCATAAATTCAGGGCAGTTATTAACCAGCCTATTAACCCCAGGCTTTGCCCATCCACACTCCTGATGGTAAGAGGAGGCAAAGGCAAGAGGTGATTCATGAGGATTTATTCAGGAAAGGGTACCCTCTCCATAGACTTCTGTCCTGACCTCAGTGATTAGGTCATGGATGTCCTTTACCTACACGGAAGGAAGATGGGAAAACAGTCTTCAATTTTCAAGCTCTAAATAGGGGGACATCTTGAGTAGCCAGTTCCCATTTTCTGAAATAGAGGGAAAAGTTTTGGGCAGGAGGATCAGCAAGTACAAAGGCTGGAGAGTAGGAGCAGCCCTGCTGTGTTGGGACTAGTAAACACTCACCAGATCTTGCTGGATGAATAAACAGAGATGAAGGGGAATCCAGCATTGTTGAAAACAAGTTCAGAGTGGCCGTGTTGTGGCAGGCAAGAAAGGAAGATGCAAGACAAGAGGCAAGAGATTTACATAGGAGCCAGAGCACTCAGAGCTTGTAAACCGCTATCCTAGTATCAAAGCACCTTTGAAGAATGGTTCTCGAGGGATATAACTTGACTAGATTTGTGTTTTAGGAACATCATGCTGGTTCCAGAGAGGAACACATTTTAGACAAGACAAAGGTAAGGAGCCCATTTGGAGACTATTGCAAAATCTAAGGTAGAGACAAAGTGGAGTATACTGGATAAGTATTCTGGGAATAGGGGTGGAAAGAAGTGCTTAGAATCTAGAGGTATTTTGGAGGCAGAACCTCCAAAGAGATTCTGAGAACAGTAGAGGACAATTCTAAAACTGATTGTTCAAGGTACTGGATACCAGTTAATGAATCTGAAAGCATAGAAATAGTAGGTGTGGGCTTGAAGGGGGTGATGATGAAAGAATTTGGACATTATACCAGATCCTGTAATGCACCACAAGATTTGTTTATCCCTATCTGCCCCCAGACCTTAATTACCTGCTCCAGGAGACTCCAACTATAACCACTGGTGCCCATTCACTCATCCCACATCAGGTTGGTCTTAAAGCAATTCCCTTGAGCTATTTGAACTTTTTCTAGTGCAGTCACAGCAAGGATAGGCAGTAGACTTGGACAGCTGTGCTACCAGAGTCTCCTCTACATGTTCCATGGGCAACTGTCACACATAGTTAATTCTCTTCCACCCCAAGTCCTTCAGTTTTTTGTATGCCATGCTGCTCTGCCCCATCCCTCATCCCATTCTGTCTGTATCAATAGCCCCTTCAAACTCCAACCTTTCTTAGACTTGTCTGGATCCATTGGAAGCTAATGCTTCTCTGGTAACTTTCAGGCCCAACTGAAGCCTCAAACTGGAGATTGTGGAGGGGCCAGTTGATACAACCCAGAAATATGCAAGAATTGATACTCACAAAGCTGACCTCATCCACAAGGTACAAGACAAAGGAAGAAACAACCCAATGTATCTTTTTCTCTATGTCTCCCAGCCAAAAGGAATATCCCAAAGCATAGTTCTTTTATAACTCCCACCTAGAAGATATTCTGTGTGCCTGCATAACAAGCTGCATTATTAATGGAACAGTGACTACTTTGGTGTGATAGTTTGCTAGCAATATCCACACAAATTAAGACATATTGAATTTGGGGTATCCAAGTTGAGGTCTCTAGCAAGTGGTTAAATCTGAAGCACAGATAAAAACATCTGGACCAGAAGTAAAAACTGCAATTTATAGTGCAAAGAAAGAAAGAAGGGGAGGAGGAGAAGAAAGAGGGAGGGGGACAATAGGTAAATACAGAGGGATAGAAGATAGATGCATGCATGCATGCATAGACACATAGAATTTTCATCTGGGAAAATTTCAGTTCCTTCACCCATGAAGACTTGCCAGGCTGGAGACCATTTTTATTACCCTTGCAAACAAGACACAGACACAGTGATATAGTATGCAGGATGCAGGCCTCTGGGTCACAGGGACTGTGACCAAGGCAAGAATTCACTTCTGATAAAACCATCTCAACTTTGCTTTTCAACAGGGACTCAGGCCCCTCCAGGCTTCTCCCTCTAGTCTGGGATTGCTGGTGCCAATAACAGCCTTTCAGACTGAGGGCCCCACGCCCATGCTCTGGAGACTGTGGCAGCAGGCTCCAAGGAGGTGACAGGCAACATCAACCTCTGATCCTGTTGCCCTGGCCCTGCCTCCAGGAAGTACACACACGATGCCAACTGCCTCACACACGATGCCAACTGCCTCACCCACAGCCTGAGGATTAAGCTGAGCAGAGTAACCCCAGCACACCTGAGGGTCCAGGCTGAAAGTCTATCTAGACTATTCAGTCCCTCACTGGCCAGTGCCTCAGTTCCTCACTGACTAGCACCTCAAGGTCATTCCTTCAGACATCGCCCAATATGGCACCTGGTTTCATCAGAGCATCAGGAAGAGAGAGAAGACAATGGGAGTTAGATCTTTTATAACTGCATCTCAAAGGGGGCAGCCATCACTTCTGCCATATTCTATTACTGCAGGTGAGTCACTAGGTCCAGCTCACACACAAAGACATGACTACCAGGAGGTGGGAATCATGGGGTCGACTGCCTTCCATAGCCATTAATTCATTTAGCATTTTTTTTTCTTGGAAAGAAAGGTTTATTTTAGGGAAAAAAAAAAGGATGAAGAGTTAAGACTCCCAGGTAGATGGTACCTGGGAGGGACAAAGAGAGCCCTTTTAGCAATTATTTTAATGAGGCCCTGCTACGGGCCAACCAACGCTCTAATTGTGGAGGATAAAACAAAGCAGTTGCTGCTGCGGAGGCGCATATTTATTAAAGAAGCACACAAATGGATGTCCAGTTCCACTATAAAAACACCAAAAAAAAATTGCAGGGGGTGGAGGGTACATGTTGCTATGAGAACATTTCACCAGGAGTTCAGAAAGGGGGTGCCCCTGCTGAAGGAATGATTGAAAGGGCACCCAGTGAGGGAGGACCAGGTGTTGGTTGGGTGATGAGAAGCAGGAGGGCAGGCAGGGGGCATGGCAGGCCAAAGGAGCAGCAAGGTGTCTGCTGTGATGGTGGTGAGGATGAGCCACATGTGCACATTGTGTGTGTTCGTGTCAGTGGGCCTGTGTCTACACTGCGAGAGCGAATGTCCTAAGTAGACAGCAATCCTGGGCACTTAAAGACTCCCAGGAAGGAAAAAGAAGGTGGCAGGAGGACAAAATCTGCGCAAGCATTCTGAATTTTCAGATTATGTTCCCTCACTCTTCTCCCTGCCCTCCCACCTCATACCATCTCTGAGAGGTTTCTTTGGAGAGTCATATATATCCTCATAAAAAGCAAAAATCTGCTGATGCAGCTTAAGGCATCATCTGAGAGGCAGAGCTGTCTGCCAGGGCTGGCTCGGCCCCCACCCCAGTCTGGGAGGCTCAATTCTGCAAACCAGCGCCTCCCTTGTTATAGCCTATTGATTGAGGCCAAAGTGACTTTTTATGGGTCCAGAGACAGTAAGACAGGGGCCCCTGATGGAGGGAGGTGGGGGAAGCACTATAGTTAGTGGGAGGGATGGAGTGGGGGATAAGGGGGATGCTGGGAACCCCTGACCAGGACAAGGGCCTTCTGGGTGTCAAGAGAGCTAAGTGTGGAAGAGGCCAGGACTGAGGATACAGTATGGCATACAACTGTGCCTGAGCCTGACAGAGCCTGTGCATTACCCAGTCATGTGGACCAGTTCACTTCTACACAAATCAGCAAATCTGAGCCAAAGCACTTGTGGTTCCTGCCCTATAAGGCACCCTAGGAGGACTGTCCCTCCAGCAGTATCTTAGTGGGCTATGCAGACGTCTTGTGTCAAGAATTCTGTCCAGCTCCCCTCCCCCAACCCAGGACTATGGGCATGACTCCCATTTGTTCATGTCTTCTTTCACTCATAAATATCCACTCCTCATGGGGATTACAATAAATGGCAAGTATATGTAAATTTTAAAATATTTTAATAATAAAAAAAATAAAAATAAAAAAATAATAAATATCCACTCCTGTGTGCCAGGCACTGTGTTAGGCTCCGAAGTCACAGATGGAGTTTCTTCCCTCATACACCTTACAGCTTAAATAGTAAGTAATAGTAAATAATCATCATATGAACACAATTGTGAAAGTGACATGAAGGAAAAACACAAATGAGAGTTGGCATGGTTTACCAAATTTCAAAGAATGAGGGTAGGGTCTCCTGGTCTATATGTTGTCCTTTGGTCCTTGCTGAACCCCACAGAGGTGAGGCCTGTCTGGGTGTCAGTCTTGACACCATGACATTCCTACATTAGTGTCCATTGCTGGCATGACATGCAAGCCACTTTCTCCACATATTTCTCCACTTCTGGCCCACCACCTCCTTTTTCTATGACTGACCATATCAATCCTATCTTATCTTATCTCTATTCTGTGCTGGCCTGGGGCTGTCCCACCTGAGGCCTCTGTTCCAAGGTCTCCTGACCCACAAAACAAAGGTCTAGCAACTGCATATTTTGTTCACTATCTACTTGACCCTCTCCAGGGCCCAGAAACATTTTCCTATCCCCTCATAAACCACTAGAAATGAAAAAGTCTATAGGCAAGGTAGAATAAAAGGTGAACTCAGGTTCTCTCTGCCTAACTGTTCTATTACCTATGTTCACGGGGTTCTAGAAAAAATAAGACAAAAAGTTCCTTCACCTTTGCACCAAAACCCATTCAGGGCCTGAACTGTGACATGGGACTCAGGCCCCAGCTCCACCGACACATTTCACTAGTCTTTGTCTCTTGCCACCCAGCTGAATTTTTATCTCCCTCTGTGTGATACTTTCCTTTCTTCCCAGCTCAATCACACAGTCCTCTGAGCGCGGATCTTCAGAGTCCACAAATGCTTTTTTTCCTCTACCACAAAGCCTGACTTTTCACAAATGAAAATCTTGCCTATTATAACCATTATAATTTCCATCACTTTAAAGCTGTGGTTCTTAACCTTGGCTGCACTTTGTAAGGACCCGAAAAGTTCCCATTCCAGGAACTTCTGATTTAATTGGTCTGGGGCTTAGCCTGGGCAATGGGATTCTTAAAGCTCCCGGAAGATTCTAGTGAGCAGCTAGATCAAGAACCACTCTTTTTAAGAGTTCCATTAGTGTATAACAGTGGCTTCTTTTGTCTTAGAAAATCTTGCCCTCCTCATGAAGAAATCACTTACTAAGCCTTAGCATTAGTTGTTGATTCAACATGTTAGTTGAGCTCCTTCTACATGTTTGGCACTGCTCTTGCTGCTGGGAACACAGTGGTGAACAAAACAAAAATCTCTACCCTCAGCTGTTGTTGAAAATCAAGCAATAATATATAGCAAAATTTTATCATATATGCACAAAGTGCAAAGGAGGAAGGAAAAACAGGGTAAAGGGATCAGGAATGGAGACAAGGCATCAACCAAGACTTTATGGAGAAGGTGCATTTGTGAAAATTCTGGGAAGTGATAAAGTCAGTGAAAATCAAAAACCCCAAAATAAGAACCAGATGGCTATTTCCCAATACTGTCTACTGCATCTTTCTAGGAGGGCTAGCCCACAGGACTTGTTGATTGGATGATGGGAACAGAGGGTAGTAAGAAAAAGGGATCTATTGAGAATGATTCTGATTTCTTGCACAAGCAACTGAGAGTTAAAAGTGTATTCTGCTCAGCTGGGGACCCTGAGACCTCAAGGTGGAAATCCAGAGTGGCACTGTGGAAATGCTGGTGTGACATGCCGAGGAGACATCCAAGTAAAGCAACATAGAGACCAGGGACAGTTTGCTACAACTAGCAGACCACAACTGGCCTTTATATTTTTAAGCAACTGGGGATAATCAAAGGATAATGTTCCCTGACATGTGAAAATTATATAGAATTCTAATTTCAGTGTCATAAACAAAGTTTTTTTTAATTTTATTATATTTAATTGCATTTGACATCGTTTGTTTTCCCCAGTGGGTTCCCGCCACCATTTCACCCGTGCACCGTCACCTCAGTCCCTTGTGCTCTTTACATCTCGTCACTGTCTTTGCCCTCCCCTCCCTCCACCCACCCCCATGGTCCCTTGGGTTTATCTTTAATCTTTTGATCTTGTTGAGTTGTTATTTGATTGTTTGGTTGTTTTTGGTTATGATTGCCCATTTCCTTTAGTTTTCTCTTGTTGTTTTTTGTTGTTGTTGTTGTTGTTTGTTTCCGTTTTCTCCCTTTTTATTTTTTGTTTTGATTGTAGTTTGTTTGTTTTTTCACAGTCCTCCTAAAAGGTCATCCGATATTTTTCTTTTGCTTTCTGACTTGTTTCACTGAGTATAATTCCTTCTAGTTCCATCCATGATAAACAAAGTTTTTTTCCTACCTCTAATCTTAATTTTATTTTGTCATGTTCACTTATTTATTAATTATGTTTAATTGAAATAACATTGGTTTACAACACTGTATATGATTCAGAGGAATAGAATCATATCCTTGGTGTTTGTTACAGCATCATACTCACCACCAAGGCACCTACAGTCCTCCACCATAGTCCACTGTTCTCCCTCCTCTCCTGACTTTGCTCTTCCATTCTCCCCTCCCCCTACCCCACCAGGGACCTCAATTCTACAGTCATTAGTTTATTATTGGTCTGGTTTTGTCTGACCCTTTGTTTTGTTTCTATATATAAGTGAAACCATCTAGTATGTGTCTTTCTCCTGATGATTTATTTTGCTTAGGATTATTCCCTCCAGTTCCATCCATGGTGTCACAAATGGCAATAGTTTATCTTTTTTCATAACCAAGTAGTATTCCATTGTGCTATATACAATGCATCTTGTTAACCTATTCATCTGTCCTTGGGAACCTAGGTTGCTTCCATAACTTGATTATTGTAAATAGTAGAACAATGAACACAGGAGTACATATATCCCTTTGCATTGATGTTTTTGCATTCTTTGGGTAGACACCTAGGAGTGGAATTGTTGGATCATATGGTAAATTTTTTTTTTAATATTTTGAAAAACCTCCATACTCTTTTTCATATGTCCTGGACCAATCGAAATTCTCTACAAATAGCATATGGGGGTTCCTTTTTCACCACACCCTCACCAAAATTTGTTGTTTTTGATATCAGTCACTCTTACAGATGTGATATGGTACCTTATTGTGGTTTTGATTTGAATTTCCCTGATGATGAATGATAATGAGCATTTTTTTCATATGCCTGTTGGCTATCTATGTACCTTCTTGGAGAATTATCATTTTTAACATCAGTTTTTTGGATGGGTCAAAACAAAGTTTTATTGAAACACAGTCACCTCCATTTGTTCTCATGTTGCCTGTGATTGAGTTGGCACAGCAACAGTAGACTGCCTAGCCCCTACAGTCACATGCTCCCCAAAGCCTAAAATATTTACTATCTGGCCTGTTACAGAAAATAATTGCTGAGCTCTTATATAGATGATTGGCTCCATGGACCTGGAGCTCACAAGGATCATCTACACTGAATATACAAGTATGGGTGTTGTTAGCATCCAAAGGTATTTAAGTCATGGAAATGGGTAAAATTGGAGCTTGAGCATAAAGTGAAAATGAAGAGACTGAGAATAAGACCTGAAAAACTTTGACATTTGAAGTTTGGAAGGAAGAGAGGGAAACTGAAAAGGGGATAGAGAAATAGTACCTAAGCATCAGAAGAAAATCCAAAGACTGTGTTTTCATGAAAAAAGAAGGTATTAAGAGGCACTGCAAGGTCAACATGTCAATGCTGCCGAGAAGCCAAACAATATGAAAATGGAAAGTGTCTGGTGAATGTAGCACCAAGTCCAAGATGGGGTGATTTCTGTGGAGTAGAGAAAAAGGAGGCCAGATCAGAGTGGGATGATGAGAGGGTGGTGAGGAAGTGAGAACACGGCTTGAGGATAATTTTTTTGGTTAGCTCAGTCGAGAAGAGAAGCACATCAACCCATGGAGAGAAGATGGCAGCTGGAGGTGGAGAAAGGTCAAGGAAATTTTGTTTTTGTTGTTTGTTCATTTTCACATCAGATTGATTAGGGGGTGTTTGTTGACAATAGAGGAGAATAAAGACACACGGAAAGAATAAGAAGACGACAAAGTGGACTGGCCACGTGTGAGCTCACTGGAGGAAGCTGAAGACCGCCAGGGCCTTCCTGACCACCTCCACTGTCCTGAGCCCTTAGATGTTGAGGAAACATTCCCCAAAGAGGAGACGCCCAGACCTTACCTTTCTCCTACAGCAGGGGTAGAAAAGGAAGGCCCCGAACCAGATAATGTAGCTTAAAATCCTGACTCAGCCTCTTACTAACCCCAGCAAATGATCAACCATAAAGAGCCTCCGTTTTCTTACCTGTTAAGTAGGCTAAGCTTCCCTCATGCATAAGAGTGGTGAGAATCAAATGTGATGATGTTCATACACCAGCCACCACCTCCAACACATCAGACATTTAACAAATGTTAGTGTCCCTCCTCCCTGTCCCAAACAACTCCCCACCCAGCTACTTCCCAGACTTAGTCTTGGAAAAAAAGAGAAAAGAATGTTGGACACAAACTTGACCTACATTCACTGCCAAGTCTTTTGTCTTTCAGGAAGGGAAAAGAGGCAATTCCAGGGATGTGCTCAGCCAGCTGGCCCAGACTCAGCTGATATGCAGCTTGGAAGCTCCCAGCTGAGGAGGGAGGCTGAAGTTCCCTCTTCCAATCAGATCTTGGCATGAGCCCTCTGGCCAACTGAATGCTGAAAGCTTGTGTCAAAACAGGAATTACTGGCCTGTTTTGTCAGTTTTGTGGGGCATTTATGGTGTTATGGCAATCTGGCATTTTCTAAGATGGTCACCAGGATGCCAAAATTTCACTTCTGAAGACCTTGTTGGGGATAAGGACAGCAAGGAAAATGGATTCTCTTTTGACTTGTGAGAATCCATTGACAGAACACAGAAAGGTGTGGTCAGGATGGGGAGAGTTGAGAGAGAGTGCCCACCATTAACACACTTTTCTGCATAGAATCCCTGCCTCCTCCAGTCAGCCTCTGGGCCATAACTCCGAAGCATCATCCCCTCAAGCTGTTGTTTAGAAAAGATAAAATGAATCTATGTCCCTGACATTTCCTTTTCAAAGCTGCAACACCTGCTTTATACTCAGCCAGGGAAGCATTTCATCATTTTCTAGGACAAAAATCCTGTGAAAGGGACACATCAGGCTGGTCTTTCATCCTGAAAAATCAGCTCAGCAGACCAGAGAGAGAGGGGAGCCATTTTTCTGGGAAGTGAATCAAAGTATCAAAGCTGCCTCCTGCAATTATTTAGGTTAAATATCATGTTTCATTGAATGTAAGATATATAATTAATAAAGGTCCCCCGCCTTTTTTTATAGCTTTACTGAGCTGCAAAGACATCATTACCAGAAGAAACCTCTCCCATAGTGTCCCATGTTGGGTGTTTGCTTGTGAGCGGATGTGTGTGTTGGGGTTGAGTGTGTGTGCTCTCACAAGTGAGAATATATAAGAGAATGTTTCTTGAGAGCTGAGGCCTTAGGAGTCCTTTGAGGACAGAAAGGCCACCCACGCTCCTTAGGTAAAAGTGAATTTATTATAAGACTTAGGATCATCTCACTATAGACAAGTTGGTCTGTTTCCTTGATCTGCACCTTCTGATGGGACCAGTCTACCTCACTGACTGCTATGGCCTGTTGGATCAGGACCTCAGGACCTCTAAACCCAAAGAAGCATCTGGCTTCTTCCTCCCAGACATTTGGGGTTGAGAAACAGATATGGAGTGACACGTCTCAAAAACATATGTCAAGGTTGGAACTAGCAGTGTCTTAGCACTGTGATTCTTGGACTTTTCCAGCCTAAGGACCACCTAGAGTCTTTTTTAAAATGAGGCTCTATCCATACAGATTCAGCTCTAAATTTTTAATAAAGACCCAAGTGGTTTGAAGACAGGTATTTCAGCAAGAGAGAAACAAGAAGCAGATGAGACATGGAAGACCTTCACTGCCCCAGAGAGAAAAGAAAGAGTGACCAGCTGCCTAAGTAGAAGACAACACCATTATCAGTTCCAGTCCCCCATAGGCCCTTCTGTCTTCCCGGCTCTGTATCCTGTGCCTAGATCTGACTGCTAGGACACCCTAAGTTTGTTTCTGCCTCTTGCCATCAGAGGATCCCCGAAATCACGTGTGCTTATGGGCCCTAAGGGCAAGTGGTCAACTGGTCCACATCACAATAGATTCTGGGAGGGGGGCAGGCCTGCCTGCTGCAGACATAGCACCTTAACCCACCTCTTCGACAGTGGGTAGGAAGGTCCTTGCTAGAAGGGGTGTTGTCTGGGAAAACACTTGAAACGTGTACCTCAGTAACACTTCTGAGATGTGTGAGGGCCCGTGGGCGTCCATGTGCCTGTGTGTGCATGCACGTGCACAGCTCGGGCTGCTGCCTGTGAGGCCGGGCTATGGTATTTTCTCAGAGACAAGAGTGTAATTGTGAGTGGGTGTGTGTTTCTGAATCAGTCAGTGCACGTGAGTGGGAGAGAACTAAGCTAAGCTACATTCTAGGTTATAATTGTCCACATTAGAGACTCATTAACTGTATCACTACATCTACCCATAACACACCAGGATTATATTTAGACATGAGCTTCTTAAAGAGAACAGAGTCCTGTTATTTGAGGTAGGGAGGAGGAGAGGTAAAAGGTGGTAAAGATGTACTCAGAATAACCCGGGGACTGGGCAGAGACAGAAACCAGAGGTCTGCAGAGTCTGCCCACTGCATGCCAAGAAGACAGCATGTCCAGTCCCCCAGTGTGGGAGCATGCCAGCAGAGCCCAGAGAGAGAACAAGAATCCAGTGTGCTGGTGAGAACTGAGAGGGGAGCGGAGAGAGCATTCAGTGACCAGAGAAAAGTTCTAGTACTTTCTCAACAGCGAGAATTTATATACCTTCACAGGTCTCTTGTGGCCTCAGAAGAGCACTTCTACATCTCTGACAGTCAGCACAACAAATTTCTCATCACTAAACAGAGCAACAAAGAGAAGACAACCTCTCCATCCCATAAACGCCCCAGCACTTTGCATCTCTCGGGTGTACTACTTTCGACCTCATGCCGTGTCACGTGCATGTCCATATTCACACCCCACCCACCCACATTCTCTGGTGGACACCCTCGGCCTCCCACTCAGATCCCCTTTCCCAGAATCACGAGGCCACCCCACCTCCTACTCCCCACCCTCAGCTCCTGTGTGCTTAGTTACTAATAGTTTGCAGCTGCGACCTTCTTCAGAGGCTTGCCCTTGGGCTCACAGGCCTGCCTGCCACACACAAATCCTTAAGTCCAGAGACAGGTGCTGGAGTGCCTGGGAATTGACTCCCCTGCCCCTTCTCCTTCAGCAATGGCTGGGGCTCTTTCAGGGTACTGGTTTAAAGCCCACTTCTCCCTGAGCAAGTGCAAACTCTCAGATGCAATTTATACAACTACCTGAGGGTTCAGGAAGAAGGTTGCACTTAAAGTGAAACATCTCTATTCACTAACTTCTTCCCCATTCAAACTTCCCCACTCCCTGACTGATTTTTCCTTGGAGCATTTTCTTTGCCAATCACTCAAACCCTGCTTCAGAGACTGCTCTGCCTATGGTCCCAGCTCTGCCCACAGTCCCACCAAAGGCAACTCTCTATACCATAGGGACATCACCTCCCTAGCCACACTAATAAGGCCAAATGGATCCCTAATCCACGCAAAACAAGTTATATTCTCAAAATAGACTATTGTTCTAAATATAAGCGGTAAAGCTACTGAGCTCTGGGACAAGACAAATATGTCCACTCTGACCGCTACCACTATATTATTGGAACTCCTAGCCAGAGCGATTAGGCAAGAGAAAGCTATAAAAGGAATCCAAATTGGAAAAGAAGTAAAACTATTATTATTTGTAGATGATATGATAATATACATAGAGAACCCCAATAACTCCATGGAAAAACTAATTAAAACAATAAACCAGGTCAGCAAAGTAGCAGGCTACAAAATCAACACACGAAAAACAGTTGCCTTCTTATATGCAAATAATGAGCTATAATAAGAAATTAGGAAAACCATCCCTTAATCTCACCCCCCCCAAAATTTAATAGTTGGAATAAATCTATCAAAGCAGGTGAAGAACCTGTACGAGGAAAATCATAAAACATTATTAAAAGAAATAGAAGAAGACTCAAAGAAATGGAAAGATATTCCCTGCTCATGCATAGGAAGAATAATATCATCAAAATGGCCACCCTAAAAGGCAATTTACAGATTCAGTGCAATGCCAACAAAGTCTCAATGGCATCCTTCAAAGAAATAGAACAATTATCACTGAAATTCATATGAAACCACAAAAGACACGAAATAGCCAAAGTTCTCCTGACCAAAGAGGGAAAAAATGGAGGAATCATACATCCAGATTTCAATCTTCAAAAATAATAATTTCAATTTTCAAATAAAATAATTAAAACAGTATGGTTCTGGAACAAAAACAGACACACAGACAAATGGGATAGAATTAAGAGCCCAGAAATAAAACCACACATTTATGGACAACTAATCTACAACAAAGGAGCAAAGTACATACACTGGAACAAGGAAAACTTCTTCAACAAATGATGTTGGGAAAACTGGGCTACCAAATGCAAAAGAATGAAACCAGGTTACTATCTCACACCATACATGAAAATCAACTCAAAATTAATAAAAGACTTTAATGGAACACCTGTAGCCATAAAATGTATAGAAGAAAACATAGGCAAACTAGTCCATGACATAAACTTTAGGAATATCTTTGCAGATTCATCTCCAGCAGCAAGGAAAATATAGGCAATTGGGACTCCATCAAACTGCAAAGCTTCTGTACAGTGAAAGAGATAGTAACCAAATGAAGAGACACCTTTCATTTCTCCCATTCTTCAATGGGAGAAAATATTCACATACCATACACCTGATGAGGGACTGATATCAAACATCTACAAAGAGCTTACACAACCCAACAAAAAGAAAGCAACCCAATCAAAAAATGGGTAGAAGAGCTAAATAGATACTTCTCCAAAGAAGACATGCAGGCAACCAACAGGCATGTGTTAAAATATTCATCATCACTTATAATCAGGTAAATGCAAATCAAAACCACAATAAGATACCACCTCACCCTTATGAGAATGGCCCATATCAAAATAAAACAAAACCAGAAACAACAAGTGCTGGTGACGGTGTGGAGAAAAAGGAACCCTCTTACCCAGTTAGTAGGAATGTAGACTTGACCAGCCCCTATCGAACTACGTGGAGATTTTTCAAAATATAAAAAATAGATACATCATATGATCCAACAATTCTGCTCCTTGGCATTTATCCAAAGAATTTTTTAAAAAGCCACTAATTTGAAACGAAGTATGCACACCTATGTTCATTGCAACACTATTTACAATAACAACCTCAATGCCCAACAACAGATGAGTGGATTAAGAAAAGGGAGGAATGGACCAAAACCTAAAGACCTTCTAATTAGCGTTCCTATGTTCCTCCCATCTCCCCTCACCTTTCTCTGGTTCTGTTATGCTGTATTCCTAGGTTCACATGTTGTCTGGCTTCTGAAAGGGATGTGGGGAGAGCAACACAATTGGTGTTTGACCCCTGGGGAGCACTGGCAGCTAAGTGGGTGAAAGTGGAAGAGTCAGGACTATTTCCCCTCTGTCTCTGTTTTAATAGCAACTCTGGAAGTTGCTGGATCTTCCCCATCCCTCCAACTCCTTCCAGACAAACCCGGTGGGGTTCCAGTTCTTGCTGGATAATCCTTCAACAGGGATGAGTCCTGCTGCTTACCTTGGGGTGTCTCACTGGTCCTTGTTTGGCTTCTTAGCCCTCTGTCACTTGTTTAACAAATTCCCTTTAGTAAAGTCCCTCTATTTTAAATATTCAATTTTTTTTCTATTTCCTGATTAAATCTTGACTGACCCAATTCTGAATAAGAAAGACTTTCACTGTCAGTGGAGAAGATAGGCACCTGGAGCCCTGAGAACCTATGGAAGAGGTCTGGATTAGAGACCCAGATTGCAGAACCACTGACACAGAGGTGGAGGATGAAACCTGAGAGCAATGGGAGATAAAACCATGAAAGCAGCAAGACTGATTACTCAGTGGGCAGGAAGCTCATTACCTCATGAAGCAACTCATCAAATTAGTGAAAAATGCTTGCTTAAAATTAATTAAAATCTGCCTCATTATAGCATCCACCAACTGTTACCAAATATCAAATCTGATTTCTTCCACATGTCAGTCCTTCGTGCTTCTAATGAGATGTATCTTCTTCCCTTCCATATTTTCTTCCAATTACTCTTGACAGGGAAGGTTTTTGAGACCCTCTCACTCTGACCTGGTTGTTTTCCCCTGGACCTGCTCCCATATAGCAGTATTCCTTTAACATGGGCTCTGAGGGTGGCATACAAGTCTAGATGTCATCTCACCTTCCACGATGCAGACATTCAACCTCTACTGATGCATCCAGGACTGAATTTTCTTTTGTAGTTGTCCACCCAATGACCAGTTCTCTGTGAATTTGTAGACAGGTCACAGAATGAGAAAAAGGATGAGTTTTCCATGTGAGCTAACTGTGCCCATTTCTGCCCACGGTGGTTGGTTGGACAACTCAACATGCATGGAGGAATCCATCCTCTGCTCCAGAGGCTGGACAACTGGGATACTATTTCCTGTCTCAGCTTTCTCTGAAACTGGGAGGGAAAGGTAGAGAACCTAGTTATGACCAGTTAAATATAAAGGCAAATTAGTTAAAGACTTCTGAGAATGTTTTTGCCTTCCTAAAAAAAAAAAAGGAGAACAAAGTCTCTAGATTCAGCCCTTCCTCGTCTGCCCTGCCCTTAACACTGTCATAATATGACCATGAGGGAAATGTCCACAGAATCTCAGAGACCCACAGCCCCTGACATCAATGGGCCACCGAGCCATTGGTGACAACTACTTACCTCCAGACTTCTTGTTGTGTTAAGGAAAAAAGTTGGAAACTACACACTGGAGAAAATGTTTTCATTTCCTATTTCAGATAGTTCATATTGTCAATATCTTTTAAAGTTTATAAAATAGAGAAGACCATGGCTATCTAAGAAAATAATCAAGAGATACAACACACAGTTAACAGAAAAGAAATGCAAATGTCTCTTAACCATAAGAAAATATGCTCAACCTTGCTGATAGTAAGAGAAATGCAAACTGATACTTCATCCTCACTTATTAGACAGGCAAAAATTCAAAATTTTGAGAAATTACTCATGCTATTGAAATTCTAAGATAAAAGCATTTTCACACTTTAGTGATGGGAATGCAAAATTTACAATCCTTACAAAAAGAATTTTGGTGTTTCCCCTGTTTGTTAAATAAACCCCATTATCATTAAAAAAAAAAAAAAAAAAAGGAATTTGGAAAAATTGCTACTACATTCACTCTCTGACCCAGCATGCAACTTCTAGGATATATACTAAACATAAAATGGCAAAAATTCAAAAAGACACACATGCAAAGCTTTTCGTTCATGACAGAGCAATTTATAGTGTGAAAGTCCCCCCCGCCACATCCCCCATAGGAGATTGTTGAATAAATGATGGTGTATTGATATAATAGAATTATGTGCAGATATTAAAAAATGAGGACAATTTGTATATAATACTAAAGTGAAACTTCTAAGATATAACTTTCAGTAAAGTAAAAAGATTAAAGTGTGTACTGGGTGCTATTATTTTTCAAAAAAGGGTTCAGAAACAATTACACTTTAATAGAAAGTTAAATCTTAACATTTTCTTAAATAATTTACATAAAAGGCAAAGGAGGAAAGATAGTGACATGAACAAGAACAGAAAACTGAACGTAGGGGTAATTAGGGATCAGTCTGACAAACAGTGTGGAAGGGCTGCACACTGAAAACTATAAGACATTGCTGAGAAAAATTAAAGAAGAGCTTACTAAATGGACAGGTACACTGTGTCCATGGATTAGAAGTCTCAATAAGAGATTATTTCCTCCCAAATTGAGCTATCAATTCAAAATAACACCATTCAAAATACCAGCAGAACTTTTTTGAAGAAATTGACAAGCTGATTCTAAAATTCATACTAAAATTAAAATGACCTAGAGGAGCCAAAGCAATGTTATAAAAGAAGAAAAAAAATGAAAGGATAAACATGGCCTGATATTAAGATTTATTCTAAAGCTACAGTTATCAAGATAAGTGTTACTATAAAGGTTGTCAAATAAATCAATGAAACAGAAAATTGTCTAGAAACAGATCCACACATACATGGACAATTGATTTTTAGCAACAGAGCAAAGGCAATTCAATGCAAGGAAGATACCCTTTCAGTAAATGATATATGAACAATGGTATTTCATATGCAAGAAAATGAATTTTGATTCACACCTCACAATATAAAATTCAATTTACAAAAATTAACTCAAAATGAATCATAGATCTAAATGTTTAACTAAAACTGAAAAACTTTTAGAAGAAAACATAGGAGAAACTCTGTGACCATAGGTTAGACAGAGTTCTTAGACATGACAATATACAATCTGTAAAAGAAAACTTGGTAAACTTCCTCAAGTTAAAATTTTCTATTCTTTGAAAGATACTATTAAGAGAATAAAAGACATCACAGACTAAAAGAAACTAGCTATAAATCTTATACCTGCTAAAGGACATGGATTCAAAATATAAAAATAATTCTCCAAGCTAAGTAAAAAAAAGATAAATAGCCTAATTAAAAACAGGCAAAAGATTTTAAAGGACACGTCATCAAAGAATTTATATGGACAGCAAGAAAGCACATGAAGATTTTCAACACTGTTAAGTATTATGGATATGCAAATTAAAACCACAACAAGATATTTCTACACTGATATTTAAATGGCTAAAATTAAAAAAAAAAAAAAAGGACCATAACAAGTGTTGACAAGGATGTGGAGAAACTGGAACTCTCATAAATTGCCAGATGAATGTAAAAGTGTACTCACTTTGGAAAACTTTTTATAGATGCAACAACATAAATCAATCGCAAAATAATTATGCTGACTAAAAGATTTTTTTAAAAGGGTGTAGACTAGTTGATTCCATTTATATAAAAATCTAGAAAATGTACACTAATCTACAATGAACAGAAGCAAGTCAATGCCTGGTGTGATAGGCTCCCAATGATTGCCACCTCCTGGCATTCACACACTTGTGTAATTCCGTCTCCTTGAAAGTAGGCTGGGCTTAATCACTTCTAGTGAACAGAATATGGCCAAAATGATGAGATTTAACCACGAGGTTAGATGGCAATCTCCATCTTGCTTATTCTCTCTGGTACTCTCTCCTCCCCCCATCTTAATCAGCTACTATATGTAAGCTACTCTGAGGAGAGGTCCATACGGTAGGCAGTTGAGCAAGTCTTCCAGTCAAAAGCTAATGAGAAATAGAAGTCCTCAGTTCAACAGCTCATGAGGAACTGAGTCCCGCCTGCAAGCACATAAATGAGTTGGAAGCAGATTTTGCCCTGGTTGAGAAGTAAGATAAGATCACAACCCTGGCTGACACCTTGGTTACACCCTTGGGAGACACCGTCAGGGAGAGGCACCCAGGTCATTTGGGTCCAGATTCCTGATCCACAACAAATAAGAGATATAACATATTTGTTGTTTTCAGCTGGTAAATGTAGGGGTTATTTGTTACAAAGCAATAGATAACTAATACATCTATAGTTTGAGTGAAAGGAACAGGCATGGGAGGAACAAAAGGATTGCAAATGGGCATACAGAAATCGTTGCAGGTGATAGATACGCTCATCATCTTGACTGCTGCGATGGGTCCAGGGATATATATACCTATGTCAAAACTTACTAACTTATGTGCTTTAAATATATGCAATTGAGTGCCTGTAAATTATTTCTCAATCAATTTGTTTTTCAGAAGGTTGCTGTGAGATCAAGTAAGACGAGGCCTAAAATTCACCTATGGATGAATTCAGCAACATGGAGGGCCTCAATATCGGGTGACCTGCCATCTGGATTTACCCAGGACTGGGTTCCTGGGATATGAGGCTTTCCATTTTAAAACATGAAAAAGGTACAAACTGGTTACCCTACTGATGATGCTAGCAAGCATGACAAGGGTATCCGCTGTAGAAGCCAATGTCAACCTTGCAAAAAGCCACTCAGTGGAATGATGGGGCCAGAAATCTTTTAAAATAATTCAAGACAGAAGGGAGAAGAATTGAGGATACCAAATATTAGACAACTCTTTTGAGTTTTGTTGCAGCAGCCAGCAGAGAGAGAATTGTGGTAATAGCTGGAGGGGATGTGAAGTCAAGAAAGTAAGCTTTAAGGTGGCAGTCATTACAGCCTGTTTGTGTGCTGGTGGGAATAAATTAGCAGAGAGAAAATTTCATATTGTTGCCTTATACAGGGAAGAGTGTTTGTAGGAGAGAGCCCTCGAGGAGGATAGCTATTCATCCAAGCACTTTCCACAAATGACATGAGGCACCCAGCCAGGCCACAGGGTCTTTTTTCAATTTTTACAGTCAAGTGACTCTGGCTTCTATAGATTTTTATTTTTGGATAATTAAGTGTTACTTAATAGTATGTTAATGAGGATATTATGAAAGCTTATGAAAATGTGATATTCAGAAACTATAATGACCCAGGACTTGGATTTCGACCTTTGCAAAGAAAACTGCGCACACTTTTAGCAATGTTGTCTGATTCCTACACTGACAAAGGGTAAGACTGTCCAAGTTTTAGGAAAGACATATGGTTAGGACTTCGTCTGTGTTATCCTGAACTGACTGTGGCTTTTTCATTACTGATGGCCTTGCTATTTTCACCATAAAATTTTTCCAGTTTAACATTCTCCATTTAGTTCTTTGTGGGTATGAGGTTAATTTCACCATCTATAGTGATTCAAATTTGCATTAATAATTTTTTGATTATAATTTTTCTATCATCAGCTTTGAGATCATCAAAGTTTGGTGTTTGGATATGGGTCACTTACATACCTATTGCCTGTGGAGGGAAATGTCCTGTGTGATGGGCTGATTGTGGATATCAGCTATTTTAATAAGTAAAATGAAATTATTGAGTAACTCGTAAGTTTGTAGGAAATGGTTCTATTGTCCAACAATCTACTAGGCAGGTTCATATTCTTTCAAAGTAACTAGTAAGTGAATAATTTCCATTGCTAGCAATATGATAAACCCAATTTGTCTAGTTTGTTTCATTTCTTTGCAATCCTTGCATTCTTGCCCAGTGGAAATTCAAGGAGAGAGGAGCCACAAAGCCTATAGCCTGCCGGTGGGCGCCAAGGCCACAGGAGCCCAACTGCAGAACTGTGTCGAGGGCTACTCGACAAGCCTGTGTGGCAGCTAGGCACTTTCCAGGCCCCAAACCATGTCAGTCACCTTCCTAATCCCAGGCTGGTGCCTGAAAGGCCCACAGGCTGTTCCATTAAGGACCACCCCCAAGACTGGAGAGGGCTGTAATTTTGTGTGTTAGCACCCCTGGCAGGGGGTGGAGGAGCGGGCCTTTGCTGTTTTTCTTTTCTCCTTGGCCTCTCTCTTCTCCTTGCCCCTAGATTTAGTGTTCTAACTATAGTTTCTAACAGGTGTGCGGCCAGGGCGGGGAGGCTGTGGTCCAGCTGTCCCAGACACATGGACTCAGGGGCCCTGAGCACACTCGCTGAGTGAGCAGTGCCCTCCCGGGAAGGGTTCTGGGTAGGACGCTGGGGGAGGGTGAGGGGAGGAAAGGAGGGGAACTTCTCATTCCCAGAGCCTGTGGAGCCCTAGCGACTGTCCCCAGATTTGGAAGGCTGCTCTGGTTAGTAAGGAATAGGGAATTCTGTCCTAACCCCACTTTGTAGCAGAAACTACCAGCCTCTGTTTATCTATGCTGCCTTCTTACTCATTAACATAATCCTTGTTTGAAGGGTGAGGTAGGAAAGCAGGTGACAGAACAAAGAAGCCTGACTAAAAACTAAACTGAACTAAAAGCATTTCTCAGTCCAGTCTTGCCCATAAAACATAAAGTCTATGAAAGATTTGCTTTCCTTTCTCCCTGTCCAGCTTGTGATGATTAGAGCCTGGGTAGTCTTCTTGTGACCAAGAGGAAAAGGCCGAGAGAAGCAGGGACTGCAGAACCTACATTCCTGAACCATGAATACACCACCGCCTCCCTGGATGGGGACGGAGGGGACAAGAAATACTAATAAATTCTTAGATGTTTTAGTTCATCACTACTTCTCAACCTGATGCAAGTCTTAACTATCAACTCCCTTCCCTGAAGGCCAGGGCCAGGGCAGGTAGCTGAGCCCATGCTTGTTGGTTGTCTTCCTTCCTCCCTTCCTCTCTCCCTCCTTTTTCATCTTCTTCTCTCCTCTCCTCCACTTGTCCTTTTGTAACAGGGTGGTCCCCAGGAAAAGGGCAAGTTCCAGAATCCCAGTTCCGCCCTCAGTGGAGCTGAGCAGGTATAAGAAGATGTTGAAGAGAGGAAATAGCAGGACAGAAGGAAGGGAGGAAGAAGGAAGCAGGATGGAGAGCAGCAAGGAGACCTGGAGGAGGCACGTAAATCAAAGCAACATGTGAAGAAACTGCACTTGCTTTTTGGTCTTGGACTGGTTAGAACAGATGTGAGTGAGAGACCCGCGGGAAGCTTAATAATTGTAGCTTTCATCTTAATTTAAATTTACTCTTTTCCTCCCAGATTTGTCTGACTCTTTCTGACCCTTTTCTATGTGTCTCCACTAAAAAGTCCTTTCAACTTGTGGCAGGCTTTTGGGCCTTGCTTTAAGCCAATCCCATTTAGCTAAACTTTTACCCTCAAGGAAATAGCTAACTTTAAATGCTTAACTTAGTAACTATAGTCTTTGTCCTTTCTGTATTGTTCCCCAATTGTATTAAAGTTCCTTTCCATTAAAAGCCTTATATGTTTGTCTTAATGCAGCAAATAGCAGAACCCATTTAGAGAGAGCAGATTTGGGAGTTCTGGGTGCCCCTCTCCCTGCCCTGTAACACTTTGAGCTTTACTCCACACTGAGCTCTGGGCCACCAGCTGGGAGAGGAGAGTGACACTCCAAGGGCCCCTTGGGAGAGGACCTACCCTCTCTATAGGTAATCTTAGCCCAAGAGATAAGCCTGGGTCCCATGGTTGCTTTCTAAGACTCCCACCTCTGCACGTAGATTCTTTCTCTTCTTAGGAAGACAGAGATGGGGAGGGATAACAATAAACCTCTGGGTGAGACAGCTCTGTGTTTGGATTCCGGCCCTGACACCTGTTGGCTGTGAGATCCTGGGCAAATCATGCACAAGAGGATAAACCCTTGTGCAATTAATTGCTGTGAGGATTAAATGATGCAGCAGCACCTCACCCATGGTGGGTGCCCACTCTGAGCTGAGTGACTTTCAGACATTATTTTTGATCTTCACAGTCAGTGCTTTTCGAACTTCAATATACAAAGAAGTCCCAAGGGATCTGGCTAAAATACAGTTTTGGAATCCCCTCTATTTGAGTGTAAGTGGAAAGTTTGGAAAGTTTTGACATTTGTATCTACCTATGGACAAACTCGACTTTTGAAAAAGCTATTCCATCAGTCACCCAAACATAGCTGTAGATCAGACACAAGCTGCTGAGTTGCATCTTCCGAGCAGAGAAATATACCAGCTTCTAAGACATGGAAACTGAGGCCCAGAAAGGTAAAGTCACCTGTTTAAAGTCACGTGGTTAGCAAGAAAGGGGTCAGGATTCAAACCTACATCTGGGTCTGACTCTGGAATTGGGTCCCTTCTACTTCACCCTTTGCCACCAAGGAAAGTCTTTCAGACAACAGATCTCTGCAGCTATAACAATGAAGGCTCTCTCCGAACCTCCTTCTCCACTCTTCAGCCCCAGGGAATGATTCCTAAGAAACGAAGGAGGCTCAATTCTCACTTGCAACCTCAGAGAAAGGGACAAAGCTGGTCCTGCTGAAATTATGAAGACTACTAGAAAATGGATCCGACCCCCAGAAATCTCATTGCTCTACCACGTGGGCTTTTTGTAGCCTTGGAGTCTCTAAGGAGCCCTTGTCCCAGGAACACACAGGAAGGGCAGGAATTGACCAGAGCCATCAGTGAGAAAATTCAAAATCCATGAGGATGTTTTCAGCAACAAGTAACATAAAGCTTCAATTCAGAGTATCTTTAATATGTCCAGGAGTTTCTCTGCTATTTATCAGGAAGTCCAGAGGTGGAAGAGAGAAATCCAAACAGGGTACTTCATGCTCCAACTTTTTCTCGATGGTTCTCTGAGAACCGCCCCACTCTAGTGAGTAGTTAGATGTTCACAGAAGTTTCCAGTTATCATACATGATAAAGAAGACAGACCACCTCTTCTTGGGGCTACTTATTAGAAGTGAAGAAAGCTTTCCCAAACATCCTACTGCAGACTGCTGTGGTTCTCCGTGTGGCCTGGGCTTCCTCACACCAGGGAGTGGGGTGTGGGGAGGAGGGGATAGGCAATGGTAAATTGGGGAAGAAGAAGAAGAGAGAAATCTCATGTCTCCTTTGTTGACCTAGCCTTAGAAGGCATGCAGTGTCACTTCCACCAAATTCTATTCACCAAGGCAATCATGAAGTTCCACCCAGCTTCCAGGATAGGGGACATGGAACCTACCTCTTAATCATCAGGGGCAAGTCTAAGTTCGGAAAGGGCACGAGAGAATCCACTGACTGTGGCCACTTTTGGCAAATACACCCTGGTGCATGAGGAGATCCGGTGACTCTTCACAGAGCCCCTGACTTTGCTCAGTTGGGTGTCAGATATTACCTAGCAGACTGCAGGTCACTGGTAGACTCTGCTGGGAGGGAGTCTGGGAAACTGTTTCTAGTTTTCAACCCCCTTAGCACAGTGAGCTGGAAGAGGTTTGAGACAACTTCAATATCTGCCACAGTTCAGAAAGAAGGAAGAGGGAGGGAATAAGTACATGATTAGAAGTAGCCTACAGGGTCTGCTATAGATCCTTGCTTTTTCCTTCTGCCTAGTGCCTTCCTATGGTAGTCAATAAATATTTATCAAGCATTTCCCATATTCCAGGCAAGCTAGATGTTGAGCAAGACAAAGGGATTTTAGAATCTATGAAAGACAACCTTAAGCAAAGAATTACCATAAATAACTGTATATTTACAAACGTAATAAGGAGTTTAAAAAAGAAGTTGCCTATTCTTTGCTTTCTCATCCCACATATATATCTTGTTAGCCAGCCTGATAGGAAACTTCAGTCATTAGAGATAGGGCTGAGCTTGCCTTCATAAATCCTCTGCAGTCATTACAGACAAAACTCGTCTAGGTGTTCAGACTTTAGAATATTAAGTACTCAGAGTTAAGCATTAAAGATTTCAAAGTAAGTAAATATCTAGATAATGCCGATTTCTGAAACAGGTTAGTGTCGACAGCATCGGATAAACTTGGCACTGACCAAAGGAAAACGGAGGCTTAGGCTCAAAGAGAAAAGTTTGATTCCAGGTACTATCCCAGTCCTGACAGGAGGAGAGTAGGAACCAGCTGTGAGTATGAACTGTCAGTGCCACGATCTACATCAACCACACTTTTTCAAGCGATGTTAACATTTCCTCCCACGTTGGGACAGTGGTTCCAAGGGAAGCCTGCCATCTTCCAGGGAAATGTGGGTGCTGCAAAGAGATTGGGACAACCTTGGTTGGACGGTACGTCTGGAGGCAATTACACCCTCACTGAAGATGCTCCTGTGACCATGGCTCAGTGACCCCACTCAGTTCAAGTTTCAGTCACGCTAAAATAGAGTCCCCCCCTTATGGGCTAACCACATAAGGCTCTTTTTATAGCAAAGCAAGTGCTGTGTGATGACATTGTAATGTACATTAAGTCATATGTTATTTCGTCAATTATCAGAATGAAGTTGGGGGATAAACAGCATAGCCTCACACCTCATTCTTTTTTTTCCCTCTGATGTTTCTTCTTAAGAAACAAACACACAGCTTCATTACCAACAAGCTCAGAATAATCTAATAGGAACTGAAATCCGTGAAATGAGATTCACTTTTCTAATTAGTTGGAGAGTTCACAGATACTGGGCGGTCTTTATCACGGACTCTCTTCCTCTCCAGAAGGGGATAGCCATTTGTGATCTCAGAAAATTAAACCCTCCCCTCATACTTGCTACAAAGGAATTTCTGATTGAAGTGTAAATGTGAATTTCCTTTGGCCACCTGGAAGATCATTTTGAAGTTGTGAATCTTGAGCAAATTCCTCATTAATTCTACCCCATGGTTGGGAGATTGTGTGATATGGCAATTTCCATTTTCAAAGGAATTGTCTTTTTACTAATAATGTCCTCTGCTTGATTGGCACCCTCCTCCTTGAAGTTCAGAGTGATTCTGAGACATTATGTCTTTCATTCTCACATCCCTGACAGAGGAAACAGAGGTCAGGAGAGAAAATAACCGCTTTCCTGACAGTCAAATGAAGGAGGCTGAGGTCAGGGAACCAGGTGCCCAAGGAGACAAAGAACAAAGTTCTCCAGGTGACCCAGCAGGTCAGTGGCAGCCCCAGAGTCCCAGAGCCCCAGAGCTCTTACTCTGTTCCTTACTCCCAGGCAATCAACCAGCCCAATTATCTCCCTAGACGCTAAAATTGTCAAACAGCCCCTTAGGTCTCTACTTGAGAACTCTAGAGGCCTAGCACTGCCTCTTCTAACAATTCATTTATTTAAAAGGGCAAAATTTGCCCAGTGAAGAAATGGACTCCATGTCCACAGAAGCTAGCTGCCCAGTTTTGAGGAATTCCCTCTCTCAGGCATGCATTCAGTCATTGCACAATTTTTAATGGATCGCCTACTATGTACTAGATGTTATTCTGGGTACTAGAAAAATACAAATGAATATGTAGTGAATGAAAATCCTTCCTTACATTGAAGCTATTCTAGTGGGGAAGACAAAAAAGATAAATAAGCAAAATATAAGCTTTGCTAAATGGTGATAAATACTTGGAAGAAAATAAAGCAGAGACATGGGATTCAGAATGTACAGGTGTGTGAGTGATTTAAATTTTGAGTTGGAGTGACTAGGGTACATCTCATTGAAAGAGCCCAGAAAGATATGGACAACTACAATGAATTCTATGAAAGTAACACAACCTTGGGTGGAAACTGAGACCAAATGTTTCTATAGTTTCTTTTGAAGTAAATCCATTCCTTTCTGTCATTGATTTTAGATCTGTAAATGTGGTTTTTACATCTGTGAAGCCTTCAGAAACTAATTAATATCTATATATATTTTTTTAAAGATTTATTTATTTATGCATACAAGCACTGGGGTACAGGCCAGAGGTGTGGGGGGTGAGAGGATTCACCACAGAGAGTGGGATGCAGAACAGGCAGATCAACGGAAGTACACTGCTGAGGGGAGCAGCGGGCACAGCAGGAGAGGTTTGCTACGCCATGTGGGTCCCCTCCCTGGCCGGCAGCAGGGATCGAACTCGTGCTGCAGTGGCTGCGGTCTGCTTCATAGTGCGTTGCTTAACCCACTGCGCCACCAGGGAGGCCCTAATATCTATATTGGGTTAAAAAATATCTCCCTAAAATTCATGTACACCTGAAACCTCAGATGTGACCTTACTAGAAATAAAGTCTTTGCAGATTTAACTAGTTAAAATACATCATATGGGAATAGCATGACCCCTAAATCCAGTGACTGGTGTACTGATAAGAAACCCATACAGAGAAACGTAAGGAAGTCTGCCTTGTAAAGATGGAGACAGAGACTGGAGTGATGGGGCCAATGGGAACACCCAGAATTGAGGGCAGCTTCCAGAAGTTAGAAATAGGCAAAAAATAGATTCTCCTTTAGTACCTTCAGTAGCCATTAATCCTGCTGACACCTTGATTTTGGATTTCTGGCCTCCTAAACTGTGAAAGAATAAGTTTTGGGTTTTTTTTTTTTTTTAAGTCACCAGTTTGTGATCAACGGTCCCAGAAAATTGATACAAATTCTAGTACAAGAAAATGGTGCTATTATAACAAATAACTGAAATGTAGAGGGGCTTTGAAATTGGACAATGGGTAGACAATGGAAGAATTTTGAAGTGAAGTGAATTAGAAAAACCTAGATTTCCTTGAAGAAATAATTATATAAATATGGACATTAAGGATATTCTGGTGAGTACTCAGATGGAAGTTAAGATAGAGAATGTTTCCATCATCTTAGAGAAAACATACATTTTCAAAAACAGAAAATTGATAGAAATATGAATACTAAAATATCTCTGGTGAAATCTCAGACAAAAATAAGGACATGTTATTGGAAACTGGAGAAAAGGTCATCCAAGACATTGGCTGCATCATGTTCTATGATTGGATAGAAAATAGGACTTACATGGAATGAATTTGGATATTTAGCTGATGTGATTTACAAATAATATATAAAAGGTACAATACTGCCGGCTTGGACTGAAGGGAGGGATGGGACAAAATAAAGAAAAACTACCTGTTTCTGGCATTCTACGGACAAGAAAATGTGAACATGTGTTATTCTTCAAGAAAAGAGAACAATTTTGTGGGTGAATCAGAAGCCACTTGGGATGCCTGTGGTCCCCCCAAGGAAAGTGACACCCAAAATAACAGGGCCCCTGACCAGTAATTCTTATTCATGCATAGAACAGAAACAGAGGGACATTGGGGGACCATGGAGGCACACACTGAGGGACTTAAGAATTAGCAGCAATCATGATAGATTGATGATTAGAGGCAATTTTACAAGTACCACATCAACCTCCATATGCTGGTGAGCTCCTGAGGGGGGAGAGGATGCTCAATAATTACTAAAATGGAATTTTCCATTACCTTTGTGGAATGAAAGCAACATCATTATTAGGTTGTTTATGAGGAAATTAAGAACATGTGTATTTCTAACACACTCGAGTGCCTAGACTGAGATTTACATCTACCCAAATGTTTCCAAATCATTCTTCTAAAACAAAAAGTTAAATCAATTAGTGATGTTATAAATAACGTATAAATGTAGCTATTTCTTTAGATTCATGAAAGCTGGATGTATCTGTTATCTGTTACTGCATAACACATAAAACCACCAGCAATGATTATTTATTTCTCATGATTCTATTGATTGACTGGGAAATTCCTCTCCTGGCTTCTCCTGGGTTCACTCATTTAGCTATATTAATCCAGAGGTTCAGCTAGTCTGGAAAGTCCAAGATAGCCTCATTCACATGTCTAATGCTGAAGTCAGATGAAGCACTTTGGTTCATTCAGCCTCTCATCTTCCAGCAGGTTAGATTCGCTGCCTTATATGGTGGTCTCATGTAAGGCACCATTTCAAAGAGGGAAATTAGAAGCTTCAAGGCCTCTGAAAGCCTAGCTATGAAACTCACACAGCTCATTTATGCCACATCTTATGAAAGTTATTAAGAGTATACAGATTCAAGGGGGAAGAGAATTGGCTTTAACTCTTGATGAAAGAAGAGGAAACATCACTTATAGAGATATGGGGACATGGGAAAGCAGTATCCATTTAGGTTCAGTATTATAATGATACACCATAATCCGTCCTCTAGTCCAAAGGAGTCACATCCCTCCCACCCTCATCCTTACATAAGACCCTAATTGGAACCAATTCCAGCTAGGTTCCAAGTCAAAATGAAGTCGTCTAAGTCAGATTTGATGTAGATGGGGCTGCCTGGGTGCAATTTTTTGAATAGTGTTCATGTTGATCCAGAAAACTATGAATTAAAAAGACAAATTATTTTGTCTCAACACACTTAGCAAAGAAAGGTGAAATAGGAATAGATTATCACCCCAGAGACACCTTCATTTTAAAAGGGGGTAGTTGAGAGGTACATAACAGTCACTGTTCCTTAGCAATTTTGAAATCTGTCTGAGCACATGTCAGCAGTTTTTCCAACTCTAGGGGCATTAATGAATCCTATTTTGCTCTCTCCACCTCCTTCCTGTGAAAAACTTGGAAGTCCTACATCTCTTTTCATTTTTCTGTTTCTGTTCTTTATAATCTAAGTTACTGGTGTTTTGCTAGGACAATTCTCCTTAAAATGTGTGGATTTCCAATGAATCTGACTGGAAGTCATCACATGCTTCACAAGTAACATTCAAAAAACTTCCCAAGCTGTGGCTTTTTCTACTTGGGTGGGTGTAAAGTTGTGTGTTAGAAGTTCTTTTGTCTAAAGGATCCATTGAGTGCCATCTTAAGTCCTGTTTAGTTCTAAACAGACTCCATGGTCAAATTTTGATTCATTTTTTTGCCCTAAAACCATGTTATTTTGAGAAATTTTGCCAAAATGACTTTCCTGGAATCTCTGTACTACCTCTATATTATTTTTACAATTTGAATATCTCTTTCTTGTGTTCCTTTTTCTCTTATACTACCTTATCATATGTTGCTAAAAAAAAAAGTCACTAGGCACTTTCAGCTTCTTTCTGGAAATATCCTTTGCCAGATCCACAGGTTCTCTAGTTGCATTTTCTATTCCCCAAGATAATTGTTCTACGACAGTAACACAGGTTGCCCTTTCTTTAGGCTCCAATAGCAGTTTCCGCTCTATTCTCCTGACATCCACAACCACAACAATCCAGCCTTCAGCTGTCACTAAGTCTATTCACGCTTTCATTTTTTTTCCTGGTAGCACCTCTACTCCTATGTACAAATTTCTGTTTCAATTTGTTTTTGATGCCTAAAAAAATTACCCCAAACCTTAGTGGCCTAAAATCAGCGATCTGGCTATGCTCAACTGGACAATTTGTCTCTGCAACAGATGGTTTCGGCTGACTCACTCAAGCATTTGCTGCCAGCTGGTGCCTCAACTGGGAATAGATGATCCAAGACAACCTCTTGTGTGTGCCTGGTACTCAGCTGGATGACTGACATGGCTCAGGAGCCTGGACCTCTCTCTCTCTCCACAGGGCTTCTTACCTTCAAAGAAGCTAGCATGGTCTCCTTTTTGCAGGCAGCATGAAATGCCCCTTCAGGGCCAGACTCAATGTGTAATGTCCCTTTTGCAGCATTCTATTTTCCCGAGCAAGTCACAAGTCCAGCCCAGATTCAACATGAGAAAGAACTCCAGAAGGGGACAACTTCAAGGACATCATTTCTTAATATATCAGAAAGCTGAAATACTGGAAGTGGTCTGGATCCCTTTTGGCCAAAAGAGAGAGAGGCTCTGGCTCTGTTAGTGTCTGACAAATTAGCAAATGAACATGTGCAATATGTTCTCCTCACTGATGGAAGTCACTTGCACCAGGAAAGAGAAATCACTCAGCCTTACACTTTGCCGAATCCCCATCTGCAGACTGTTTTTCTGGCTTTGTCTCTGTCCTCTCCCCATTTGGCCCCAGATGTAGAGTCAAGCCCAAAATGATAAACTTAGTGGTCACAGATTCTTGCCCACTTACTACTCAATCCTCTCTGAGGCCCAGCAGCACAGCATCCTCACCCTTGGGGCCCAAAACTCAGACTGCTAGCAAGCAGCAGAAAGGAGGAGGTGAAATCATGGCTTTTCCCCACACCCATATGGCCTCTGGCTCTTGGGAGGACCTTACCAGCCACAAGACCACAGACAGCCAGACCATGAAAGACCTTAGCCACTGTGCAGGTGGAAACAGAGACCCAGAAAGGAGCATCTGGTCAGAGATCAGGGGCAGAGCCATGCCTCAGGCCCAGGGGTCTGACCTCAAAGTGTTCCATTCTCCCAAGCTGTCACTCAGCAAACACCGACCTGGGGTGGACTATTCTTTAGGACTTGCCCCAGGCCTTGAGAAGATGATGCAGGGGAAATAAAATAAGAAAAGAAAGAAGAAGCTGACCCTCCCCCAAGGAGCACCCTAATAAAACCCTCTCCCCACCCAGGGATGCCTATCAGCAGGGTCTCTATGAAGTAGGCCAAGCCTTGGAGTATCTCTGGGTCCTGAGCTTGCCATGTTCTTCATGATTCATCAGAAGGCAATGCTGCCCTCACCCCAACCCTCAACACTCACTCAGTATCCCTAGCCTCTTGCCCAGCTGCCAACTGAGGCAGCGCCTGATACAAACTTGACCAGGCCCCATTTCTTCAGCTCCCCCACCTCTCCTGACCCTCCTGTCTCCACCAAGCTTCAGCACCCCCAACCAGGCTGCCCATCGGTGTCAGCCCCAGACTTCCCAGCCTACCCACTTCCTAAGCTCATCAGTCACTCTCCCTGCTCCTACTCTGTGCTGGCCAGAGAGACAGTGATGACTCAGAGCCAGCCTGCTCTCGGGCCCTTCCAGACATGGACAAGTAGCCATTTTCCCTCTGACAAGCAGATTGATGCTTTTCTCTCAGGAGAGGCTCTTAGAGCCTGGGAAATGTTGCCCCCTCTGGCTCCAGATCAGCTCTGAGGGCAAAGAAACCCGTAGCTGAGGGCATCCCCTCCCCAGCCACCATATCCTCCCTGGGATTTTCCATAAATCCTTGGATGACAGGACAAAAAGGACTATGAAGAGTGGGGGAGGACTGGAGAGACTCACACTCACAGGCACCCTCATACACACACAGACATAGCCCCACACCTCCCACTCATACACAGGCACACACGTGGTAATCAGGCACACACAGAGACACAAACTCACACTGCATATTAGGCACACAAATGCCCACACAGTCACAACCAGATAAATGCAGAATCATGTGCAAATACAAAGAGAACATGAAGGCACGGATAAGTCATAGTGCATACACACACACGTTCAGAAAGGGTCACATGAGGTCACAAAGTGACCTGCTCACACCGTTGTGATTCTGCAGCATGGATCAGTGTCAGCCCCTGTACAGGTGGGCTGCAGCCTATAACAGGAAGAGGGAAGTGAAAATCTGGGGTCCTCTTTGAAGGGAAGAAGTTGCATTCTGAAGGATCCACCAGCCAGGCTCAGGGGTACATACAATGACTCGTCTCAGAGTAGGTAGGTCCCCAGAGAAGTATTAGGTGTCATTCCAAGTCTGGGGGTGTACAAGTTGCTCCTGCTGCAGACCAGGAAACTCCAGCACAGCATCCGAACCAAGAAGCGGCTTCCCAGAAGGCTCAGTACCCCACTACCAGCTAAGAGGGAATCGGAGCCACCCTGGCCCTGTCCTCCCCCACCCCCACTAGGAATCCCAGACACAGACTTGCTGCTCCAGCAGATTTCCAGGGGCGGGAGCAGAAGAATCGATGATACTCAGAGCATTTACAACCAGTGGGAAAAGCCACCCTGGGCCTCCCTGACACCAGAAATAAATGATTCCGAGAACAGAAAACCACTCAGATGCAGCCCCAATGACCCGCTAGAGAAAGCTTTCACCTTGAGGAATTGCTGGTGCTGGCTGCAGCCAAGTCTATGAGCCCAGCCCGGGCCAGGCTGTCTGAGCAGTGCAGGGTCAGGTCACACAGCGTGCAGGCCCGGGACCCCAGCAGCCCTCCCAGACAACCTCCCAGCTCTGGGCACCACAGGGCCAGCAGCCAGAGCCCCAGCCTTCAGAGAGCAGCTGCTTGGAAGGATCTGTCTGCACAAAAATGGGGTCTTGTTCTCTTAAAACAGCAAGCCTGGTTTCTTTTGCCTCTCACTTAACTCCTTGCATGCTGACAAGCTCTAGAAAGGAAGAAACAAACAGGTAGGAGAAATTCCCTAGCTCAAGTAGGACACCGCTGCCTGCTTAACCTCCCCGGGTATTTCTAGGAGTCCCAGGAGTTGACTGGCATGTGTTATACAACAACTGTAGACTTATTCCTCTTCCATCAAGGATTATGTCCACCTGCCCCTGCCTCTGCCACTTGCTGGGCCAGGACCTGTGTCCAGCCATGCAAAGTGGGGCAAAACCTCTGTCCTTTTATGCCACACCATCAGCAGGATCCAGAGCAGGGCTGCTTGGACCCTGATACCTTTTGGAATTTTTGTTCTGAACATCCCCTCTCCTATGCCTTAGCATCTGGCCATGAGCCTTTGGGGGTTAGTGGGTGGGAGCGGAACATGACAGCCTAAACTCAGAGCTACTTTGCCCCTTTATGCCTCCACTGGTTTCCTGGGGTGAGGACCTTTCCAGAAGCACCACTGAGCACACAAAGAGGATGCTGCCCCACTGATTGCCAGAAATAGTCACTCGTTGCTTAGCAACAGGGGAGTGTTCTAAAGAGGGTGTTGTAGCACTATTGGGAGCACTGTCCTAGGAGCGGTCCACTGCTGGCCAGATGTTGTTGATGTCTGTATCGAGTTTCATCTGGTTTCTGGAGAGGGGCATTGGTTGTGTTCAAGCAGGGAAGCCTATTACACATAAGCACGTGCTCAACTGGCAAAGTGATGATAACACTCTGTTCATGTCGAAGTCTGGGCCGGACTTGGAGCTGCTCACTGCCGGCTCCACCTGAAATGGCCAAAAGTCCCAGAACATTATCTCCCAAAGCAGGTCTTCATGCTTTGTGAGAGGCTGAGCACCACCAAGCAAGGGCAAAGGTCAGACTCAGTGCTCCCCATGCCCACAACCTGTACCCCCACAAACTCATTTTCCATATGAAATGAAAACAATTGACTTAGAAGGGGGCATTACTGACCCAGGCTAGGGACCCTGGCTCAGTTTCCCCAGTCCCCATCCTGCTCCCGGGGGACAGGCCCTAAGGACTGAGCACTCTGTTGCTTTAGTCACTGTCTTCCTTGGGGACTCTATTCACAACCCAATCTCATTTCCCTTTCAGTCTGGCCCTGATGTGTCCTGAAAGATGTTGCCCCATCCCCTTTGGCTTCCACATATCCAGGGAAGTTAAGTGTAAAGTCGGCCTCTGGACATCACTCAAATATATACACTCTTCTCAAAGTAATGCTCATGGCATCCCTACCTGAATCCTTCTTGGGCTTGAGCAGGCTGAAGAGGGTTCTTGGGAGACAAAAGGCCTCCAGAAGAGCAGGTTTGAGCTGCAGCAGCCCAAGTAAGAGGAAGGGGTGATAGCAGGCAGGTCCCAGCCCGAGGACCCTGGGACTAGCCCAGGGCTGTGATCCCCAACTTGGGAATTCAGAGAGAATAAAGAACACACCACCCACAAAGCTGCATGTTCAGAACATGCAGCTATGGCAGATCGATTACCCTGACCTGAGACATTTGAAAAACTGCAGCTGTAGCAATGGCTCCCTGTCCTCCCCCTTTCACCCAAAGCAGCACATAAAATTTCCCCTGGGAAAGGTGCCCTCTTGGTTCCAGGAAAGAACACCCTTATCGGCACAGCCAGGGAGTTGACGCTGAAATGAACCTGTACAAGCAAACTACTAAAATAACTCTTATCTTCCATTAGTTCCTCCATATATTTCCTAGTCACTGTCCCACAATTTACTACCCCTAGCTCCTTTGTCTTGTCACATCTCACAATTTATTGTTCTACGTGTAAAAAGGTACATAAGCCTGGGGCCTCACCACTTCTTCAGGTCACTTTCTTTTTGAAGACTCCCATGTACAAGTGTCAATAGAAATTAATTTGTGTGCTTTTCTCCTATTAACCTGTCTTATGTCAGTTAAATTCTTTTTTTTTAATTTTTTTTCATACAAGAACTGGGGTACAGGCCAGAAGTGTGGGGGGTGAGAGGCTCCACCAGAGACAGAGTGGGGAGCAGAACAGGCAGACTGACTGAAACACACTGCAAAGGGCAGCAGTGGGCGAGGCAGGAGAGGTCTGCTGCTCCATGTGAGTCCCCTCCCTGGCCGGCAGCAGGGATCGAACTCGTGCTTCAGTGGTTGCAGTTTGCTCCATAGTGCATTGCTCCATAGTGCATTTTTTAACCCTCTGCGCCACCAGGGCAGGCCCTGTCAGTTTAATTCTTATGCCAATTACAGAACCAAAGAGGGTGGGAGGAAGTCCTTCCTTCCCTCCAGGAGCATCTCAGGACCTGGCAGTCTGAGATGTACAAGGACTTCTGGTCATTTAGTTGGCCCCAACCTTTAACAGATGCTTCACATTTGCAACCAGCCACAGTTTCTCTGACTCCTTTAAGTTTAGGAGCCACATTGCTGTAATATGGGGTAACAGGTTGTCAGCACTGGGAGCTCTGATGAGACACACCAACTTGTCAGCCATGCACCAGTTCAACAAATGTGGCAACCTCCCCCAAATGTGAGGGACAACATCGAGGGCAGGAAGGACCCTGCTCTTTAATCCATAATCCATATCAAGGCACTAAGTTGCCTTGAGATCAGTCTTTCAATGGGGAACTAGGAAAGTGTGTCAAAAGTAAACGCCAGAACCAGAAAAGCAGTGGAGGGAAGTGAAGGCTGGGCCATACAAACTATGTGGGGAGAAAAGCATATTGCCTATGACCTTTGAGGGTTGGTATTTGCAGGTGAACACAGGGGCAGCGAGCTGGGGAAACTGGAATGAGGGTGTAGGGTAAATGGAAAAGCAATCATCTTTTCCCACCCTCCTGCCATTGGTGTGATGAGAGACACCTGCAGTCCTGCACGCATGCCTAAGTGGGCATGCGCAAGTGAGTGCACCTGGGTTGAGACAAAGGGCATATAAGGGCGGCATCACTAGGACGCCAGGAGAAGAGAGGCAAAGGGAGAAATAAAGACAGAAGCAGCAGCAGTAGAAGCAGAGACACGAGCGGCTAGAGAGCCCAGTGAGTGAAGATATGCTGGAGGGCTAGGAGGCCTGCCGTGCACCTGGTCGCCTCTGATAATGATGCAAGAAAGCCTGGAAAAGCCACCAAGGGCTCCAGGACTCCTCCTTGACCCATCTATTCTGATCATGGAGAACCTGCCCTGTGCCTTCCTGGTGCTACAGAGAGCTTCCAGGCCTGGAGGTGAGCCATCTCTAATCTGAGGGTGGAAGCACCAAAAACCAAACATTCTGCTCCTCTGACTCCAAGCTCCCTGTCTGCCTGCAAGCACAGAGGCAAAGTGCAAGCCACATGTTTCTACCTTGTGAGTTGAGTTCTGATAAATGCACCCCACACCTGCTGTTCTCACCTGTGCATGGACCACAAGGAGAAAATGTCTAAATGTCTAAAGGCTCTTGCTCATTCTCTCTCTCTCTCTCCCACACACCCCCCACTCTCTCTTCCTCTCTTCCTAGACTCCCTCCCTTCCTCCCTGATGAGTATGTGTGTGATTGTTATTATTATTTAAAAATCTGAAGCAGAAACTTTGTCCTGAGAGGATGGTAGAATTCCTCAGAGAGAGAGAGCTGTTCTTTTGTTTGGGAAAACACCTTAATGAGTCTTTTAATTATTCAAAGACAGGCCCAGGGCTGCTCTGCTCGGAAAGAATGAGACAAAGAGGAAGCTAAATTGCACTGCATAATAAACTCAGGGAATTTGGAACAATCCCAGAGGGTAGGGTTTGTTAGGAAAAAGGAAAAGGGTCCCCAGAAAAAGGGGAAGAGTCAGGGGCAGGAGGAAAAAGGCAGCCAGCAAGAAGCAAGGGACATAGCCTTGCCCCTTTGCCCCTTTCCCAAGTTGACACCCCTAGGGGACAGCAGTGGTTTTCCCAGGGCCCGTGGAGTAACCTTACCCAGATGCTGATTGAAAGTATATCCTGGAATGCTGAAGCATCTGAGTTACAGATTTCCATAATTTCACTCTCTGGGTCTACAAATTTTTATTGCACAAGCTTCCCCCACTATCTGAAGGTAGAACATTCTTGTTTGGTGCTGATACCATGCAAACCTGGGGGAATGTCACTGTTGGTAGGTCCACCCTTGTGCTTACAATTACAGGACATGACTGAAACAATGTGAGAGTGGCAAAAAATGGGGTTTATTTACCAGGAGAAAATTGGGAGAGATAAGAGAAAAAGAGAGTTTCTAAGATGGCAAATGGCCTTCTGTTCTACTCCATATAGCATCTATAGTCCAAAAGCCGCTTGTGAAAGATGGCATTGCCCTTCCAATTAGAGCCTGGAGCTGGCAGCACACTGGTCGTGGTGAACCAGTACCCAACTTGCCACAGGAGTGGAGGGTGATCACAAAGGGTGCTTCTGAGGCAGCATGGGAGGCAGCAGCAGTGACAGGGGCCACAGGCAAAGGTATGTGGAGGGTTGGGGGGACATTACAGTCAGGTGCAGCTGCTGCGGGTCGTGCAATAGAGCCAAGCATGGCAAATTCCCCACAGCACCCCTAAACCAGGAACCCCGTATGTTCCTCTTCCTACATCCTGGGTAGGTTATTTTTTGGACCTGGGAATGTTCAAACACTTTCAGTGATAATAGCATTCCCACACCCAAAAAATAACCTACCCAAATAAGAATGTTCTACTTTCAGATAGAGGGAGAAATCTGTAAAGCAATAAACTGGCATTTTGGCATCTACTTTAACCTCTCTTGGACTTAGGGAGTGAGGAGGCAGCTAGGGAACGAATGATGACCTGGCCAACAAAGAGCTTGGGGGTAGAACAGAGATGACCAACTGGTGTTTGACTTTAGTTCTGTTTTGCTGTTTGCAAGATCACCCTCTGTCTCACTGATTCCCCAAATCTTCCCACTGATATCGCCTCCCTTTAAAACAAATGAGCAAACTTGCCTGAAATCCCAAGATCTGATGAGTGGTCACATACTGAAGGTCTGTGCCTCACATGAATCTTATTGAGGTAAAAAATGCAAAGACCCCTGAAGCAAGGGTGCGCCCCCCTTCCTACAGCTTTTTGTTGCTTCTGCATCAGCATGTGTGGCTTTGCTACTGTCTGGGACACCAGGAAGACTGGAGCAATCGTTCAACCCTTGAAACCAACCCTTACACAAATGAAAGTTTTATGGACACTTTCATGTCCTCAGGCAAACTTGTTGGTTTTTTCCTGAATAAACACCTTAGACTTAGAGGCACCTACTTCTAGTCACCTCTATTTTAGTTAGTTTCCGTTCACAATACTGGGATTTTCAATCACGCTTAAAAACAATTTAGTTTTCGTTATATGTCATGAAGGAAAAACCTTACTGTGGTCTCCTGTGTTCTTTCTTTATCCTTGTCATAAAGTGTGGTGGCCCTTTCTCCCCAGGTCCTTTTAACTCCATTTATACCCTGATCCACCTCCTTCCTCTCTCCCCAGCCTGCCTTTGGTCTCCCCTTTTGGAGGGCAAGTGATTTGGTCAGGTTTTGATACCACTAGCCTCTATGGCTATAACCTGCAGCTTTGAATGCAGAAGGCACTTGGGAGTGTGGGCTTGGGGCACGCATGCATGTTGGTAGGCACCTGGAGTGTGGCATGTGAATGCATAAGTGGGCACACCTGAGCTTAGAGGTCAGGGGTGTAGGGTCAGTGTTACTTAGAGGCAGTGGAATGGCTACGAGAGGAGGCACGGTGGCTGCTGCTTGAGAGGAAGAGGCCACGAGAGAACAGCAGAGAATGCCCAGAGGAAAGAGCGTATAGACATTTGCAGGGGGCCCAAGTGCTGTCTCCCTGATGGCTTGTTTCTCCTGTGTACAATTGAAACAAACCTTTGGGGATGATGCCAAGGGCTCCAAGTTCTCTTTTAAGCTGCCTGAACTGACGATGAACCTACCCAGCCTGGGATGGTTACAAAACGTCTGTCCATACCAGTGCTTCTGAAAGCATTGTCTAAATCTGTGTTCAAACTGTCAGGGGAACTGCTGGACAAGGGCTACATGCTTCAGCCCTAGGGAGGCTGAAAATCAGCCCAAACTTCAGCATGAGCCACCTGGTGTTGGTGCTTCCTCACCCAGGTCAGAACGGGGCTCAGTGGGCAAGCACGTGGGGCAGGACTCCTGGTAGCAGTTCTGTCCTGGGTGCCCCATCAGTTCTTTTGGGAAGGCTCCTCCCATCAAGATGCCCTGCACCATTTATCTCTTGTCTTCCTCAATCAGCAAAGACATCCATGCAGCACAATCCTACCCCTAGGTCCCTGGGAAGGAGCATGTGGCCAGCATCTTCCCTTGTCTGCTGGTAGAGGGAGCAGGGGGTTCAGGCCGTTGCTACACTGACTCTCCCACCAGTGGTGAGAACGGCTACATCCCCACCAACGCTTGCTCTCACTTGTTCTTTAGCCAATCTAACTCATATGAAGCCATCTTTCATTGTTTTAATTGGCATGTCTTTACTAGTGCAATTTGAGCATCTTTCCAAGTACTCCTAGACACTTTGAGTTCCCTGCTCCACAAATTGATCATCATCCCCTACCCACTGTTCTTTGGGGAGCTTCTCAGGTGCTGACTTTGCCCTCAGGCCTCAGGGGGCAAGGCATTAATCTGGCTCACAGTTCCCTCCATCCACAGAAATGGCTTCATCTGTCAGAGCTGCAGCCCTCCCTGGTCGCTGCTTCCCAAAATATCTCACTGCTTGTCCTCAGGAAAGTGAGTAGCCCTAAGTCAGCGTGAAGGAGGCGCCAGGTCCAGAAGAGCAGTGACTCAGTTTGTCTGGTGGGCGACCTCTTGGGAGGAAAGAGGCCAAACTCCTGTTTTAGTTGACCCCTGTCAGGAAAGACTAAAGGTTTGTTCTAGGAGAAACCTCGTTGGGAGTGGAGAGCCCTGCTTACCAAGGGCTCCTCCCACCTGCTCGGGTCTCTGGCCTATGGGATGAGGTGAATTAATCAGCTGGTTTCCTCCCTGCACATTTAAAGTCACTTCCGTAAATGTGCTGACAGTACTGAACCTTCAGAGATGGAGCCGCCACACCATTCCCCACTCTTTGGGCCCACAACATGTATGAGATTGTGTGGGAGCAAAAGTACCTATGTACAGTGGTATGTGTTTCAGGAGCCTTAACTGCAATCTGTGTGTGTATAGGTGTGTGTGTATATGTGTGCACATGTGTCTGTGGGTCTATTGATGCACGTGTTTGTATGAACATGACTGTTCATGTGTGAGCAGCTATGCACAATTTGTATAAAATTGTAGGAACTGAGGTGAGCCACACTATGATACGTGAAGAATATGGTGAACGCCTAAGAGAAGAACAAGGAATGGTTGTGTATTGAAAGTTTTTGTCCTCCCCTAATTCATATGCTGATATCCTAACCTCTAATGGGATTGTGTTTAGAGGTGGTGCCTTTAGGGGTGATTGGGTCCTGAGAGTGGAGCCCTTAAGAATGGGATTAGTGGCTATTAAAGAGACCCCACAAAGCACTCGCACCCTTTGCACCATGTGAAGACACACAGGGAAAAGACAGTTGTCTGTGAATCAGAAAGAAGATTCTCAACAAATCTTGGCCTGCCCGGGTCCCAGAACTATAGGAAATAAAATGCTTGGTGTTTTAGATCTGAGGCATCCAGGAGGAGAAAGTAGAGGGGAAAGGTGAAATCAAGTGAGGAAGAGCACAAGAGACTATGGTGATGGACTGTGGGTGCTCAGTGGTGGGAGAACCACGGGGACTACACCTGAGGGGAGAAATTACACAATGACACCCAAAAAAGTGCTAAAAAAATTTTGCTTTGGAATAAAACATACTAAACCATCAAAAACAATGTTCAATATTTCAGTTACTCAGTCTATGGTAAATTTGGTAGAGCATCCCCAGCCAATTAAGACAGGAATTGAAGGAATTAAAACTTATTTCTGCCTTCTCTTCTATGATTCCTTCTTTGATTTTCAATACATGGTGACTCAGAAAATTCCTGAAAAATCTCAAAAGTGCAAGGAAACAGCCAATGCTCAAAACCCTTCTACGGCATCCCCAATAAGAAGCTGTTTAGACGCTCCTGCTGCTGTGGGGGTGCGCTGCCCCCGCAATACATGCCATCAGCAGGTGGTCTGATGGCTGAAAATATCCTCTTCACTACCTGAGACCAGCACCCCTGGGTGTCCCACCCACTGATCCCATTCCTATCTGGGTTTCACAAATCAAGGCTGTCTCTGTGACAGCCTTGTGTGACTAGCTGGCTTAAATATTTATTTCTCCCAGTTTGGTAGTCATAATGGCCAAGATCAGGATACCAGCATGGTCAGGTTTTAAGTGAAGGCTATCTTCCTGGTGTACACATGGCCAACTTCTCATTGTATTGTCCCATGGTGAAGAGCAGAGAGGACGCAAGCGCCCTCATTTCCATTCTGATAAGGGCATTGATCCCATTTATGAGGAGCCCACTCTCATGACCAACTACTTCCCAAACCCCCCATCCCAAAATATCAGCACACTGGGCATTAGAGTGAGTTGGAATGGGACATAAATATTCACTTCATAAGAAAAAGGAAAGAATGGATCTAAAAGAATATAAGAAGTGGATCCAGAGCCTTCCTGGCAGCCTAGGGGTTAAATGTCAGCATTATCACTGTTATATATGAGTTCCATCCCAGCTAGGAGCTGACCCACATGGCGCAGCAGACCTCTCCAGCCTCGCCCGCTGCTCCCCTCAGCAGTGTGTTTCAGTCAGTCTGCCTGTTCTGCTCCCCACTCTGTCTCTGGTGAATCCTCTGACCCCTCGTGTCTTTGGACTACAACTCAGTTCTTCTTATATATGTATATATATATTTAATTTTTTTAAAAGGCAGGATATAGTGAACACAGGAATGAAATAGAATTGAAGGTGACATGAGAAAAAGGAAAAAGAATAATCTGGAATAACTCATGGGTTTCTGTACTGGTGACCAACAGTCTTTATGTACTTTATGTACTTTATGGCCAACAGTGCCTTGCCTGGAGATACAGAACACTGCAGAGACAGGTAGAGAGGAGAGGAGGGCAAAGAGACGGAAATGGGAAGGAGAAGACAAGGAAGCATTCAGTTTGGACATGGTGAGGTACCTATGAGATTTCCAACTAAATGTCTGATATTTAAAAGACCACAGATCTGGTATTTAAAAGACAGGTCTATTGCCATGGGTGCAGACAAATTGTCAGAGAAGACTTCCCAGGAGAAGTGATAGCTGAACTGAGGACCAAGAATGACTTACAGAGAATAAGATGAAGAGGATGGAAGACAGAGCAATTCAGTTCCAAGAGCGCTTGGTCTCTGCTCTGGTAGTTTAGTCATCATTTTGAAAATAATAAGAAAATGGAAACTCCGGGACACAGCAGCACATTCACTTGTACGTGTTTCTCCTATGAGTCCCCCCACAGGATCTTGTACACAAAGAAAATGGCCAGCATACATGGAGCCAGTCACGGTCTAACAAGAGTTGGAAGTATTTTCTTGTCAACGTTGAGCAGCAAGGCAATGGACATAAGCAAAGAATAGTCAAAGTTGTTGCAAGACTGAATTTCCTTTGAAATATCGCAAATGAAAAATAAAATCCTTTCACCTAGTGAAGGCTCCTGATGGAATAAAGCACTGTCTCTGAAACGACCCCCAAACTAACAAAACCGTAATTAGGATTACTAAATGAATATATCAGAATTCCATAGAGAAAATATTTACTCAGGCAAAACCTCCTCAATTCAATAGCTCTTTCAATTAATTTTTTCTAAAGTTTTGGATTCCTACTGACTAATCTGCCGGTATTTAGAAGGATTTGTAAACCACTTGCCAAGTAGTTAAAAACGTATAAAATATCTTTGCCAGGAAGCTCTTTGGGGACCTCTGCAAGAGCTGTCAGGTGGCCAGAATGCCTCCCTATACACTACACCAGGACACACTTCCTCCAGTGTTACTTCCCCTTGCAGTAGCGTACACCTACCAAACTGTCCAGAGAGCCTAGGATTGTCTAGTAGTACCTTGGATAAATCCTAAAGGGGTGGTTGCCCTTGAAAGAGCGGGAGAACAAGGATGGGAGTCTTGTCTGCTGCAGAACCAAGAGTTCCATTTGGAGGAAGTTAGTGAATGATTAGCATTTGTAGAGACTACAGAATGAAGATGAATTGCTATGCTTTGAATATGATACTGAATCAAGCCTGGGCCACATGGAGCACTGAGATTTATTTGAATGACCTTAAGATTTTAACTTGTAGGGTACTTAGGAGAACCCTTGATGTGGAAGTAAACAAGGCTTTACCCAGAGCCCTCACCCACCCACTAGCCCCATCTCCTGCCTCTTTGTTCCTTACCCCACCTCCCAATATGCTCACACATGTCCCCACCCACATGGGGTCTTTTCATCCCTTTCCAAATGCACCTTTGGTCTGGTTGTGCTCGCTACTTCAAATGTTCTTTTCCTTACAGAAAGAGGTGTTCAAAGAACAGAGTGTAGAGGAACCAAGCAATCCCTGAACCCAGCCTGGTGCTCTTCCAGGGGAAGCCTCTGATCTACCCCTCAGCCTGGAAGCAAGGCTCAGCATTCGTTTTTGTTCCTCCAAAGAAAATCCTCCACACGATGCAAGAGACTGGAATGATCAGTCTTTATAGGAAAACATGATCATGCTTGAATTGCCCGAGGGCAGCTTCTTTGTAACTGAAATCTTATCACAGGACATTCTGATTGGGTGCTTCTGGGTGCACAAGTGCATTGAGGAAAGGAAAGGAACACTTTGTTCCTCTGCTCTTCAAGCCTTGTCCACCCACTTCCACCCAGAAAAGCCAGGCTTGCCCTGCTAATCCAGGTCAGGTAACACACTCCCCCTATATAGCTGTTTCCCCAGGCTTAGGCCCTAAAGCTGCTGGCAGTAGACTTGAACTGAGCTTTTAATATTCACTTGTGCCCATTCATTGCACTGGGGAAAAAATAATTAGTACTCTCATTTCACAAAAGAGGGTAAATAGCTACTGAATGGACTGAGGAAACCCGGGACAGAACACTTATCGGAGAGTCTCATTTCAGAACCCCTAGAAGGGACTCATCTCAATGGCACTTGAGTCTAAGCCTGTGACTTAGAATCACCAGGGGCTGAGGTGAGGTGGGGCAGTGGTTTGGAGTCCTGGTTAATGGGTAGTGTCTGAATTTCTGATCTGCCAATCATGTAGTACAAAGATGGTCAAGAGCCATCAGTGGCTTGTAGGTTGACTGGGGCATTACCAGAAATTTTGGAAATGATGAGGAGGGAAACCCTTGGAAAGATTGAGCATCCTGTGATTCAGATTGGTGGGGGTGCAAAATGTCCATACATTGAGATATTTCTGTTTGGGAGCATTTTTCTGCAGAATCTGTCGAGTTGGATGTTGTCAGTATTTACATTGACTGAGATATGTAACTGCCAGATTGTACTTTCCAAAGATGGCCACATATCACCCATCTCACACGTCCTTCTGTGATGTAAACATGTCACTCCCCTATCAGGAGGTGGTGTTTATTCCCCCTCTTATATCTGACTTGCCCAATGCCTGCTTCAATCAACAGAATGCAGAAAAAGTGACACTGTGCCAGGCATAGCTTTTAACTGTCCTGGGAGCTTCTGCTGCCTGTTTCTTGGCATGCTTGATTCCCTTCAACTCAGCAACTTGTGTTGACTTTATTTTCTTGTTTTCTGCTTTCTTGATATTGTGGCATTTGGAGTCTTGAGCCTGGAGAGACTGTGCCTTCTAGAGTTAACTCATTCCTAGAGATTCTCTTGCAAGTGTGCTTTGATATACAAACCAATCATTCCAGAGCCCGCCCTTCCAACCCTCTCCTTCAGTGAATTTTTACATACCAAGCCAATAATTCCCTGTCCTCAATTACCCTGGAGCCACCCTACTAGCCCAGAACCCATAAAATTATTCCAACGATCTAATTCTAAATATAGCCAGTGTACCTACCATGCTTTACCTATTCTTTCCCCAGAAAATTCCAGTTGGATGGTGAGTCATGCTCTCCTCCCCTCTTCTGCCTCCTGACTGGCCTGGGTGTGATTCCTGGCATGGTCCTGTTTCTAGAGGTTAGGGAGTAGAAACTTCTTCCTCTAGGACAGTCATTTCTATCTCTGCATGTCTCACCAGACCTGATTAAAACAAATTCTGAGTATTTTGGCGAACTGCCTCTGGGCTATGACAAGTCCACGTTCACATAGAGAGACCGTGTGAAAGCATGACAGGCAGTAGCCCCCTGGCCTCCTTGCCAACCATCTTGTCAGCTGCCAATCATGTTATGTGAGCCCTCTTGGGCCTTCAGCACAGAAGACTACAACTCTAGCTGACTCCTGACTGCAAACGCTTGAGAGACCCACAGTGAGAACTACTGAGTTGAACTCAACCCACAGGAGAATACATTGTGTTTTAAACCATTCTGTTTTAGGGGTGGTTTGATACACAGCAATAGATATCTAGAACACACGTGATTTTTGACTGAAAGGTTAGTTCCTACAGTATGAAGTTCCTGTGAATGGTTCTGTATCTCCTTGCCACTAAAAGCTTGATCGCCACCTGGAAGCTGGTTAGAAATGCAGAAGTTCAGCCCCATCTCAGGCTTGCATTTTAACAAGAGTCCCTGATGAACTGAAGACACATTAAAGTTTAAGAAGCTTGCCTATATAAGAGAAAAATATTGGATGGCTTCACTATTAGGAGGAGTATGAAAGAGTAACAACAACAAAAATTTAAAAAAGAATAAGCTCTAGGAAATGGGCAATTACAACCAAAAGCAAACAAAAAACTCAACAAGACCAAAAGATCAAAGATAAACCAAAGGGACCATGTAGGGGGGAGGGGAAGGAGGGAGGGCAAAGATGGGGATGAGGGCAGAAAGAGCACGAGGGACTGAGGTGATGGTGCACAGGTGGAATGGTGGTGGGAACTCCCTGGGGAATATAAATGATGTCGAATATAATTAAATAAATAAATTTCTTTTTTAAAAAAATAATTAAAAAAAATAAGAAGCTTGCCTATAGCAAACATGGAACATACTCTGCCCAGATCTGCTTGGATCCTTTAAATGCTTCTGTGTGCTCCTCCCCCAGCTTCTGTCTAGGTGCTTTGATCCTGACAGCTTGCACCTGTGGTCTTCTTCAGACGCTTGCCCTTGAACTGCTTTGTCTGAACATGCAGACAGTCAGAAGTGTCTGGGAGTTTATGTCCCGGGGGTTGCCTGCTGATGACTGGCCAACCTGGGACTATGAAAGTCCAGCTCTCTTGCCTCAAAGTGGAGCAACTTAAAGCAAACTTTAAGTTGTGGATTTCTCCACAGTTGTCCAGGATCTGTCTGAAACTTGCTGTTAGCCTGAAATGTCACCCTGCTTTCACTTTCTCCTCTTCCCTGTCCTGCTTCCCCTATTCTCTTTGCAATTTCTCTTGAGAGCACTTCCTTAATAAATCACTTGCACATGAACCTTCATCTCAGAGTCTACGACAGGTACCTGAGACAGAGAGCATAATAAAAATTCAGCTAATCAGAACTTAGCATTGCCCTGTCACATCCTACTCACATGGGTAGTAGATCTTGGTTAATACATTAAAACAGATCATGGTGGGGAAGGGGGAGAAGGTGGAGAGAAAAATCAAACTGTGATTATAGATAACGTTCTATAGCTCATCTAGGGAGGGGAACTAAAAATAATGCAGTAATTAGAGAGAAATGGAAATTGTGGTAATTATATTACTATGTAACCCATTACTCCAAAATTTAGCAGCTTAAAACAGCATTTATTATCTCACGTACTTTCTGAGCGTCAGGAATTCCTCAGAATCAGAATTTCTGATCCTGGGGGATCCTAGCTCAAAATTTCTCATGAGGGAGCAGTCAAGATGTTGTCGGGGCTGCGGTCTCATCTGAAGGCTTGACTAGAGTTAGAGGTTCTGCTTCCAAATATAGTCACATCGCTGCTGGCCAGCAGCCTCAATTTCTCTCCACTTGGGCATCTCCATGGGCTTACTCATGACACCCCTTCCCCCAGACTGAGTGAGGAGAGAAACAGGTGGTTGTAAATTTTTAGGCAAAAATTGGGAAGGACATACTATTAATAGTTGGTCAAGGTCTTTAACTCTTAGGAGTAGAAGTGGGGTGCACAGGGATGATGATGAAGACAGATTCCCACTTTATACCTCTGAATTCCTCTTGTAATATTAAAACATTAAAGAGAAAGCTTAAATGAATTGTCAGTAGTTGGTAATAGATAAAGCTAAACCCATTGAAAAAATATCTCTGAGGAGAAATGACAAGGATAGGAAATTTGAATTGGCCCATAAAAAAATATGTAGGTGATAAAAAAATAGTCTGGATAATTTTAGAAGTATGTATCAGTCCTCTAGGATTTCCAGGACACACATGATGAAGCCTGGATTTTCTATTGATCCCAGATGGGGTAGGAGGTCTTACCTCTGCTAAGAAAGCACATAGCATAATGGGACACTTTCTCCTCCTCTTTGCTCTCTCCACCACTGACTGGGGACATCAGCTTTGACTACCTCTGCATAGACTTCTTTCACCAGCTGCCTGTCTGGGGCCTGACTGTAGGTTTTCTGGTCTAATATTCATAAACACCTCAAATGAAACATCTGCCTCCTGCAGTATGCATGATCATTTACCCTGGACAAAGGGGCCTGGCTCCTTCAGCAGAGACAACAATGAGACAAGACAGCCCCATGGGCTTGACTTGGGCTGGAAGATCTGCTTCCAAACATAGTCACATGGCTGCTGGCCAGCAGCCTCAATTCTGGCTTCAGGCCCTATGAGTGATGGCAGGTGAACAGTCCAGTCTTTGCTCCATAAAGCACCACATGCTGCAGGTGGCCCTAGCAGAAAAATAGTCACATACCAGGGGCAAAGGAGCCTTTTTCAATTTGACCTTTTGTCCAATAGTGCCTGGAAATGATGGTCAGACCCAGGAGAAGTCCTGACTATGGTAATAGCAGTATTACACTCAGTGTGACTGTCAACTCTCACAGTCCTTGAGGACTCTCCTCTGGGTGTGACATTCAGGATCTCCCATCATACCCACTACAGGATGATTCAGAGAGAAGAAAGAACTGCAGAGGCTTCTGGAAATGGAAGGGTCTTAGGGACCTGCACCTGTGTCAGAACAGCGAGAGAACAGAAGAAATGAGAGCCACATGACATTGGAGAAAGTACTCACAGAGACTGGAGAAGGCCTGGGGCAGGGTTCAGCATGGTGGTTACTGATGTGACCTGAGACAGAGGCAAGAGGGACCACCTCCCCAAGCCCCGCTGACTTAGACCAGCGCTCCAGGATGGCCATAAACAGTCTATTACTTGCTCTTGAGTTATGCACAGAGACTGAGATATAATTTAATATATATTAATATATTTCATAATTATTAACTTAATATATATTAATCTAATATAAACTAATTTTATATCTTTAAAAAATGTTAACCTTGTATTTTGTATGGATTTTTTCATTTCACTTTTCTAGTGATTTGTGTTTACTGGATTTTTACAAAAGAATGGGTCTGTATTGAATTGGAAAATTAAAAACCAATCTTATACCATTGATGGTTTGAGAAGCCCGGTTTTAGAAGGTCCCACATATCACATATACACATGCAAAAAATTAACTGATTGAAGAGAACTGATTACTTCTCAGCACTAACATAGCACAATCTGCAACCTAAACGTCCATTCTGGAACCAAAAGTGTTCAGAGAAAGGCTGCTCCTTCTCTTCCGCTCTAAGCCCTCAACACAGAAAGCAACTACGTGTGAATGTCAGAAGGATTTCTGGGTGATGCTTCTGCCAACATCAGAGACAGGCGCTGCTTTGGAGGAAGAGGAATATTTGAGGGGCAGAAGCATTTAGGTCAGAAAAAAGACAAATTAATTAACTTGTCAAACCCTTTGCCCAGCCAGCATGAGTGTAGTGTTTCTTGCAGAGTGAAGTACCATTTCGCAGTAGTGCCACATGTCCATTTTCATACTTCTCTGTGTGCTCCGGTTTATGGTCCAGGGGGTGCTCATGGATTAGTGTGGTATTAACAGTTGCATATGGTAACTGAGGAACATTTCACAATATTAACACTTTGCTTTAAATTGTATGCATGTAAGAATGGGTATAGTATTTGAAGCTATTCTTTTCATCACTGCATGAATCTAGATATTACTTTAAGAGATGATGAAATTTGTGATACGATAGGTAGAAATTTATAATGATAAATTATTTTGTAATGTAGGAGCAATAATGTTCACTTATTTTATGCAACTCCGTTAAAATATTTGAATAGGATATGTATGATTCATGACATGTTTCCAAATTTAACTATGGCTTTTAAAATTTTGATGACAGTTCCACTTACTTCTGCAACTTTCTCCAAATTGAAATTCATTTTTTAAATTACCTAAGATTTACAGTGACTCAAAAAATATTACCTAATTTGGTATCATCAATAGAAGAGAAACTATGCAAAAATCTTGATTATAACAACATAAAAAATAATTTTGCAATAAAGGAAGAATATTAAGGTAACAAAAAGTTACATATGTATTCTTGATTTTATTACTTATCTAAATATCACTAGCCAGGGCCCTCCCTGGTGGTGCAGCGGGTTAAGCAACTCATTATGAAGCAAACCGCAACCAATGCAGCACGAATTCGATTCCTGCCGCCGGCCAGGGAGGGGACCCACATGACGCAGCAGACCTCTCCTGCCTCGCCCGCTGCTGCCCTCTGCAGTGTGTTTCAGTAAGTCGGCCTGTTCTGCTCCCCGCTCTGTCCGGTGAATCCTCTCACCTCCTGCTACTCTGGCCTGTACCCCAGCTCTCTTTCACATAAAAAACATAGTGTTATCCTTTGGGGGGAAAAAAAAAACCACTTTTTTTAAGTCATGGTATTTTTCAAGGTAGGAGACAGAATTTTTTTTTTAAAAGATTTATTTATGTATACAAGAACTAGGGTATAAGCCAGAGGTGCAGGGGGTGAGAGGATTCACCAGAGACAGAGTGGGGAACAAAACAGTCTAGTAGACTGAAATACACTGCTGACAGGCAAGACTGGAGAGGTCTACTGTGCCATGTAGGTTAGCTCCCTGGCAGGGGATCAAACTTGTGCCACAGTGGCTGCAAATAGCTTCATAGCACTGTGACTTAACCCCTTGCGCCACTAGGGAGGCACTGAGACAGAATATTTTTAATCTAATAGTTTGTTGGCTTGGCCTGTAATTTTAAATATTGACACACATATCGTGTAGGCCTCCATTTAGTGCAGTAATCCTACTTAGCAATGGCTTCCTCAGTTTCAGTCACACACACTATCAATTAGCATCCAAAAAAGATTACTTAAAATATTTTGAAAGATACCACATTTGTTTAACTTTTATTACAGTATATTGTGATAATTGTTCGATTTTTTTTAAAAAGATTTATTTATGCATACAAGAACTAGGGTATAGGCCAGAGGTGCAGGATTCACCAGAGACAGAGTGGGGAACAAACATTGTTGGTGTTAATCTCTTACTGTACCTAATTTAGACATTAAACTTCATCATAGATGTATGTATAGGAAAAAATAGTCTATGTAGATTTTGGTGATATCTGTGTTTCAGCCCTCTGAGGGGAGTCTTGGGAAAGACCCCTGAGGATAAAGGGGGACTTCTGTGTGAAGACCTGCTCGCAGCTGCCTTCCTAAGTGTGGCCAAGGCGCCAAACATGACTGGAGTTCGGCACACTCACTGCACATTTTAATCCACTTATGAGAAAGTGCTTCAGGTAGATGGAGGCATGACTTGAGCACAAACAATGGAAGAGACATTTGCCTTTTAGAAATAATTATTTGCAATTGATCCCATGTCTCATTTGTCCTTCAGTTATCAGAGCTCTGCACCTGACAGTCGTTTAAGAAGCCACTGTAGGTGTGACCAGCAGTGGATGTCTGTTAAAAGCAGCCTCTGTGGGGCCTCTCTGGTGGCGCAGTGGGTTAAGCAATGCACTATGAAGCAAACCGCAGCCACTGTAGCACGAGTTCAGTCCCTGCTGCCGGCCGGGGAGGGGACCCACATGGCACAGCAGACCTCTCCTGCCTCTCCTGCTGCTCCCCTCAGCAGTGTCTTTCAGTCAGTCTGCCTGTTCTGTTCCCGGCTCTGTTTCTGGTGAATCCTCTCACCTCCCGCGACTCTGGCCTGTACCCCAGCTCTTATATGCATAAATAAATAAAATCTCTTTTAAAAATAAATAAATAAAAAGCAGCCTCTGTGATCCTCCTTTGCTGGTGTCCCATCTTTGACCCTGAAAGGACAGGGTCCCAGCCCTACCAAGAGGGGGAATGGAGGTGCAAGATGAACGAGCCACCAAATCCTGCTTTGGCATCCATGCTGCTAATGAAGGGCAGGAGGAAGCAGGCTTCTGGTCCTCCACAACTACATGCCCAGTGCTCCAGATAAGACATCCCGTGGCCAAAAAATTGAAACTCCAAGACTTTCGACGTGACCCCTGAGGGAAAGCACCATCATTGATATGATATCCCCGCCGAGAGGCATTTGCTTTGTTTCCAGGGAGAGAAAGAGAGTGTGTATGTATGTACCACGCATGCACCCCTATACCCCTATGATCAATGTTGCAATAAACACCCTGGTACATGGGTCCTTAGGTGGATGTTCTTTTTCTTCTGGAATAGATTCCCAGGAGTGGAATTGTGAGGTCAAAGGGCATATGTATTTTTAATTTTAATGACTTTTTCCATATTGATTTCCAAAAAGGCTGTAATAATTCACATCTCCACCATCAATGACTAAGAACACACTTTTTTCCTACATGCAATTGGTGTAGAAGTTCTATTTAATTTTGCAAGCCTGAAAGATGCTTACTGGTATCTTATTATTACACTCCTTATTAATTTCCATTCCTCTGAATTCTAATGAATTTGAGTATTTTCCATACGGTTTAATATTAATTTCTTCTCTGAAGTGCCTATTCATATCATTTGTCTATTTCTCTATTGAGTTGTCTTATCAGTTAATAAGAGCTCTTTGTATATCTTAGCTATTAACCTTTGTTGCTATCATCTGCAATATAAATAATTTATTTCAAAACTAAGGCTTATCTTTTAACATTTTATACAGTATTTTTTGCCATAAAAATTATATATATAGCTATATATGTATATGTCTATAAAGTGCATATTTATAAAGACAAAAAATACCTATTTTTTTAAATCCAGTGTTCTGAATTTGGTGGAGAAAGTCTTCTAACCCCTATAGTATATGTGACCTCCTTATCAAAATTTTTCTTTAATTTTTTTAAAGATTCGTTTATTTATGCATACAAGAGCTGGGATACAGGCCAGAGTCCAGGGAGGTAAGAGGATTCACCAGAAACAGAGTGGGGAACAGAACAGGCAGACTGACTGAAACAAACTGCTGAGGGAAGCAGCAGGAGAGGTCTGCTGTGCCATGTGGGTCCCCTCCCTGGCTGGCGGCAGGGATCGAATTCGTGCTGCAGTAGCTGAGGTTTGCTTCATACTGCGTTGCTTAACCCGCTGCGCCACCAGGGAGGCCCCTTATCAAAATTTTTGTTGAGCTTTAACACACATATGAAATAGTCACATGGCTTATGGATTCATGAATTCTCACAGGGTTAACACATCCACATAACCAGGACCCAGATAGAGAAACAACACTACCAGCACCCCAGAAGCTCCCTGGTGTCTCCTTCCAGTCACTATTCTCCCTAAAGATTCATCTTTACCCTCACTTCTGACACTATAAGCTTGTGTTTAAACTTTATTTAAATGAATCATCCATGTGTACTCTTCTGGCTTCTTTAGCTCAATAATATGTGAGATTCATACATGTGGTTCATCCATTCTCGCTCGTTGCTGTACGAAGTATGGTAAATATACCACATTTAATCTATTTCACTGTTGGTAGACACTTAGATTGCTTCCAATTTTGGTGCTATTACAAACAGCACTGTTGTGAACATTTCTTGTACATGTTTTCTAGTGAATTTAGGAATGCATTTCTGTTGAATAATTACCCAACAGTGTAATTTCAGGGTCATGGGGTATGTGCATGGTCAGCTTTTGCAGCTATCATCAGTTTTCTAAAGTGGTCATACCAGTGACACTCTCCCCAGTAATGTAAGAGGTATTTTTGCCCCAACACTTAGTATCACCTGACTTATTCATTTTAGCCATTCTGTGGGGTATATGCTAGTATGGCATTGTGATTCCTCTTGCCAGATTTTTAATATCTCATTTTTCACACTTTAAGTCCTCACTGCACCTGAAATTTTATTTTTGTATATGATAACACAGGAGTTTAGTTTAACTCTATTCTAGACAAGAAGTCAGGTGTGCCAGACTAAACAATGTAGCTTATACCGTGATAGGTCTTGAGGTAAAAATAGACATTTGCCAAGGGGATTGATCGGGTTTGGGAGGAGCCTCCAGGCTGAGTGCCTGGTTGATGAGCAAAGACAGGAGAGCAGAACAGCAGCAAGCAGCACAAGAGGCCTGACAGGCCCTGGTCTTGCCATTCTTGCAAAAGAGGTGCCAGGCTGCTACTGGACAGCACACCAAAGGAAGACGCGCTCTGCTTCTGATGTTTGGGGATGTTCCTTGCAAGTCTCAAAGGTGTGATTATCAAAATATCACTCTTAGGGAAGTGTTGGCTGAGGCACTTATTTCATTCAATCCTCATAAAGATTCTGTAAGGTGGGCACTATTAACCTCAATTTATAGATGAGAGCATGAGACTCAGAAATCAAGGTGCAGGCCTTGGTCACACAACTGGTAAGAGCTGAGATTGGAACTTGGGTACATGTCCCTCCTGAGCTCCTGCTCTTTCTTCTAGACACATTGCTGGAACAGCCAGTGACAGAGAATTGAGCTTCCAGCCACTTCCTACCTAATGGAGCACCTAATAACAGATATATGGCATTACTTCAGTTCCTGCAAACAGACGCTCTGGTGACTGTTTTCTCTTCACCAGAGATACTAGGAAAATGGTTGATTCTTGGGAAACTGAGTCCCTGCTAAAGGTAGCAATAACCTCTTTAGCTGAAAGGCAGCTAGGGTCAGACTGGGTGCCTGTGATGGGCCCTTGGGCAAGTCTATAGAGGGAAGGGAGCAGAGCCCGGAGAGGCAGAGAGCATGAGAAAGACAGAGTGCGAGGCTGCCTGTCATCCCCTGGCATCCTACACTTCCATATGTGGTGTGTCCTCACAGCCAGCGAGACATGAACACAGACTGACATGAACACACTGGCACTCACACACACACACATACACACACACACAGAACCAAAGCCTCCTGGAATAGGAGGGCCCAGAGAATCAATGTAGCAAAAGGGTTTTCAAACTGTTTTCGTGGGAGTTGTTCTGCAGAGGGAAGTCACACAAATAATGAAGCAATTTTCCACCAAAGGGAAGATTTTAACTGCTAGAGATAATTGTAGAAAAGTACACTGAAATTATGAGGTGCCATTTCTCTCTATCAGATTGGCAAAGATTTAAAAGTTTGATACTGAGTAGTAGCAGGGATGTAAGATAGGCTATTTGGCAGAAAAAGTCAATGATCACAACTTCTGGGGAAGGTAATTGGAACATATGACAAAATATTAAACCCACTGACTCCACTCATAAAATTTTATACATATTTAGCTCCACACAAAAATACTGATTAAGGAAGTTCACTGCAGCATTTGTTTAAAATAACATAAAACTGGAAACAAGTAAAATATATCCATTCATAGAAAATTGGCCAAGCAAGTTAAGGGCATCAGTGCCGTGAAATATTATTCAATCATTTTAAATGACAAGGTGAACCTCTGTGTTCTCTTCTGCTGGACATGAAGAGATGGCTATGTATGTTTTAGTTGAAAAAGTAAAGTAGTAGGAGCAAAACATTTTTTACCGCATTTGTGAATCTAAGCATGTATGTCTCCACGTGCACAGATAGTTTCTGCAAGGTGTGAAAGGAACTAGCTTTGGAACAGAAATGGCAGAGGGAAAAAGGAGGGGGAAAAGAAGAAAGGGGATGAAATTTTCAATTACTAACCTTCTGTATTGATATTTTTACAATGAGTGGATTAATTGTAGAAGTTATTTAAACTAAATTGAATATATATATATATTAAAATGTCACTTAGAATTCCAGCACCAAAAATTTTGAAACCCCAACCTTATGCAATCCAACCCTATTGTTAGAATTACCAAAAAGAAAATTGTGACTGTTGACATGGGGAGAAGCATTACTCTTTGGAATCCTGTGATGTGTCTACCTCAACTTTACCTGATTCTATAGTAGTCTCCATCTTTCATTGTCTTTGAATCTGTAAGTTGTAGAAAACCAAAAATTATATGAATGATGCTCTCCAAAGTAGTGTAAACGACTTTGTCAGGTGGAGGTGTTACAGGGAGGGAGAGGGGGCATCTTAGAACCCCCAAACCTGCTCTCTCTAAATGGGTTCTGCCATTTGCCGCACCAAGACAAATATATAAGGTCTTTAATGGAAAGGAACTTTAATACAATCAGGGAGCAATACAGAAAAGACAAATAATATAGTTAACTAAGTTAAGCATCCAAAGTTACCCATCTCCTTGAGGGTAAAAGTCCAGCCAAATAGGATTGGCCTAAAACAAGGCCCAAAAACCTGCCACAAATTTAAAGGACCTTTCAGTGGAGACCCATAGAAAAGGGTCAGACAAATCCAGGAGGAAAAGAGCAAAATTAAAATCAAGATGAAAGCTGCCATTATTAAGCCCCCCATGGGTTTCTCACCCACATCTGTTCTAACCAGTTCAAGACCAAAAAGCAAGCGCAGTTTCTTCACATGTCCCTCTGCTCCACGTGCCTCCTCCAGGTCTCCTTGCTGCTCTCCATCTTGTTTCTTTTTCCCTCCTTCCTTCTGTCCTCTCCGGTCTTCTGTCCCCAATCTCCTCTCCAGCATCTTTTTTCCCTGCTTAGCCCCACCCTACTTAGGGCGGGACTGGGATTTTGGAACTTCCCCTTTACCTGGGGACCACCCTGTTACAGAGGTGCAACTGATTTCCCCTCCACCATGAAAGAAGTCTATTTTGTATCAATGAAGAAATTCCTTTCATTATTCCTGATTACCAAAATGTGTATCTGGTCTATGTTCTGTCCTCTGAATTAGTTTTTAACACATCCCTGGTTTCCTCATTAATGAGTTAAGGAAAATCTTTGACATGTGTGCATCTTACACTTTTATTAGTCACAATTTTTCCTTTAGAAAAATTATTTTTTAACAGAGTGGAGATAATGAACACTGGTTGACAAAGAGACTACCCACGGTTAGGTGTCAGTGGTTACAAATAAAGTACCAAACCGGTCCTCAAAATTATTGGCTATTCTTCTGTTCAGCAAAGGACACATTAGCCAAACAAAGCGACAACCCACCAACTGGGAGAAAATCTTTACACACAACATTACTGACAAGGGACTTATCACA
>JAGFMF010012103.1:1390944-1410391 GCA_019455555.1 Galemys pyrenaicus
GTGATGGTGCACTGGTGAGATGGTGATGGGGAATACATGGGGATTACAATTAATGGCAAGTATATGTAAATTTTAAAATATTTTAATAAAAAAATAGTTTAAAAAAAAATTATTGGCGGGCCCGCCCTGGTGGCGCAGTGGGTTAAGCGATGCACTGTGAGGCAGACCGCAGCCACTGCAGCACGAGTTCGATCCCTGCTGCCGGCCAGGGAGGGGACCCACATGGCAAAGGCAGACCTCTCCTGCCTCGCCCGCTGCTGCCCTCAGCAGTGTGTTTCTGTCAATCTGCCTGTTCGGCGTCCTGCTCTGTCTGGTGGATTCTCTCACCACCCCCACACCTCTGGCCTGTACCCCAGTGCTTGTATGCATAAATAAATAAATCTTTGGAAAAAAAAAATTATTGGCTATTTTTTATCTATACTACACCAAGTATTAAGGGTTGAAATACTTTACAGTTTGACTTGATTACTTACTCCATTCCTATGTATGGTTAATTTAAAGGTGCTTTCTTACAAAAATACACTCATAAATGCACAAAGGCCTTGCTGACATACTGCATGAATTCCCACATAGTTGCAGGACGCCACTCTCCAGCTTCCACGCCTCTGCCTCTTCTACCCCCTCCCTTCCCCGGGCCCTTACCATGGGCCCCTGGCCTACCACGCTTGAAGACGCGGCTCTCTCACTCATAACCTCTCAGCGCCCCGCAAAGTGGCGCTGGGGTGTAGCAATAAGGGGCTTAGTCCGGGGACGGAGGTAAAGCCCGTACGTCCTCAGGGGCAACCGGTTGTAAGTAGGGAGTTCACAGAGCTAGGTGCAGCCTAGTGCACCAAGTGCCTGCGTCAGAGTGGAGAGCAGTAAGGCTCCCTGGAAGCGGAGGCCTCGGCTCTGAAGTTGGAAAATCCGGAAGCAAGGATTTGGAGCCCAGGAACGCGAGGAGGGGAGGGGAAAAAAACAGGCCTCCAAGCTCGGCCAGTTAAGAAGATGGCGTATTTGTTGCAACGGAAAAGCAACCCCACGGCGTGGAGACCCATCACCAGGCCTGGAACTTTCGTGCCCAGCCCCAGTCTGCAAACACACGGGCCCAGACCCTCTTCCCAGGGTGCCCCTGCGGACCCCTCGGTGCCGCGGCGGCTCTGGCGGTGGGCTCGCGGCGCCCCCTGCGGGCTCCTAGCCACTCTCAGGGCTCGCTTGCCAAGGAGGCTGCGTAGGCGGGCTGGCGAAGCCCCCGGGCTGCCGGCCTACCTGTAGGTTCTCCGTCCCCTCCAGGCGTGGTCACTCCCTCAGGCGGAGCTCAGTTCTGTGCACCCCAGAACGCGCTGGGTCCACAATCTCCATCACTATAGGATCTCAGTCCCATTGTGGAGGTAAGAAAACCGAGGCTCAAAGACAGAACCTGGTACATCCACGGACATTTAGGAGAGTCTCTGGGAACCTAAGGCCAATTCTCACCCACGCTGGTCTCTCTCCCCACCAAGACCTCTTCTTTTGCCCAGGTGCATTTAGGTGGGACCACGGACTCCAGGATTTGTCATGCTCCCTACCGTCCTCTTTCCTGGGCTTCTCAGACAAGTCTCCCGACTGGCTGACTGACTGGCTGCCTGGCTGCCTGGCTGACTGACTGGAGGGGCTGCTGTGTGGACAGGCGTGTGCAAGGTGTTCTCCTGCTCCTACTTAGGACCTAAGGCAGCTGCATCATCTTTACTAGAGGGAAATCTGACAACAGCATTGGAAAAGCCTTTGGACACTTGTTTGACTTGTATGACTCTACCCTAAGACAATTAAGACACTTCCCAAAGATTTGCTCTGAGACTGTTATCCTTCGTTGAGATAGCCAAAACTTGTGAACAATCTAACTCTCTGCAGGTAGGTTAAAAAAATATAATCCATAATACCATGAAAAATCATGATGAAAAAATTTTCAGTGAAATATTAAAACTTTCATAACATTGTCCATGTGTGCACATCCAAAAGTAAGAGTCTGCTAAGATCTATACCAGTAAATGAATATTAACAGGAGACTTAAGAGTGACTTCAAGATGGGAACACGAGGGACTGAGGTGATGGTGCACTAGTGAGATGGTGATGGTTCATGGGGATTACAATTGATGGCAAGTGTATGTAAATTTTTTTAAAATATTTTATATTAATTTTAAAAAATTACAAAAAAAAGAACCAAAAAAAAGAGTGACTTCAAGAGTAATTGTACCTTTTTATGTTTTCTAAATGGTTGTGCTGGTTATATATTCCTTTTATGGCTTATTATTTTGTGCAGACAAGGATCAGTGTCTACTGACTCATCCCAGGAAGACAGAGCAACCTAAAAAGCTGGGTCAAGGAAACAGAAAAGGGGATTAGAGAGGCATTTCCTTTTCCCAGTCTTAGGACAACCACAGGAGTCTTGGTCACCAAAGAGCTGCTCCTTCTGAAGAATATGACAATGGCAATAAATTTGGCCCAATGGGTTGATCATTCAGTTGGTCATCAGTCAGGAATTCTGGAAGAGAAATTGCAACTTGGTACCTACTCAAGCAGTGATGGGCGGAGTAACAACCCACATGCTAGATTTTTGTTCCAGAAAGTAGACCAGCATGCAGCATGTGGTTTCTTTCTTATATTAGTTCAATTCAAACTGCCTGAAGCATATAGATCCACCCCTGAAATCCACACTCCAGAGAAGAGGTAGCAGATTTATCTGCTCTACCAGGAAGGGGTCTGCAGCACTAATCTCTACACGGTCCACATGAGAAGCCATCATGTTGTATGAAGTCATCATGTTGATGGATTCAGCTTTGACTGGGAGCAGTGGTGACAAAGCAGGTTGGCAGAAAGAAGCAAATCCTCCAGCTTCTCCTGGGCAAGGAGACAACACTGAAAACTGTTATGTTTTTGCCTTCAAAACTTGGCAAAGTGGAATTTGCTGAAAAGTAAGCAGTGCAGTCTGGTTTTAATTTCACTTCTTAAGAAAACCCAGCTAACTTTCCTCATGAATTTTTAAGCTTATATCTTTTTGGAAATTTTTCGTTAGTATAACCTTAAGTAAAAATATTCAGATTTTTGGTTTGTAAATAAAATATATTTTCCCAGTGAACTAGTATTCATATTTTTGTTTAAAAATTTATTCTCTATTGTTCAAAACAGTAAATTGTGCCAAAAACTAAGAAAAACATGTATTATTATAATTTCAACATCAGGACTGACTTGTATAAAGAAATCTGTTTGCAATAAATGGTAATGAACTATAATATCCCTTTAAAGAAAGATTTAGAAATTGCTAGAAGTATTAATTAATTTTTAAAAACCATACATGAATGGGGATAGGGAAAATAAATTGCTTGCTCTTTCTGGGAAGAAAGACCTTGCTGCTGTTGTTAAGGGCCACTTGGAATGTTACCCAGCCCTGACCTGGCCATTATAGTCTGAGTCTGTGGTTTAAAGACTGGTCACTACCATACAAGGAGATAGGTGAAACAACTTCAGTCTGTCCTAAAAAAAAAATTTTTTAAAGAAAGTCTGGTGTGTCTTTAGAAATCAGAGATTTGAATTCATCACCAAATATCCCTACCACCACTAACAGAAACTGTGTGGTTTTGGGCAAATCACTTAATCCTTCCCAGTTCAGTTCCCCATCTGTAAAGTGAAGAGAACAATATCCATATTATGTGGCTTCTGGAAGATTCATTATTTTTATTAGTCAGCAGTTATTTAAGTGCCAGGCACTGACTGGAGCAGACTATGTCCTTGTTCACATGGAATTCATACTCCAGTAGGGTGAGATCACAATAAACAAATAAATAAGAACATGATAGTAATCAGATATTAATATATTCTAGGCAGAAAATAAAAAAGGGAGAAATGATTGGAACCTATAGGCTGATTATATTATATTGGTTGGTCAGGGACAAATTATATTTGAGCAGAGGTATGAATGACAGGAAGCAGGCAGGCATGCAAAGCTCAAAGGGAGAAATCGGGTAAAGCATACAGGCGATCTCTCTGTACTATTTTTTACAACCTCTTGTGAATCTAGAACTATTTTAAAAGTAAAGTTTTTTTTAAGTCATTAATTTCGGCTACACACAACAATCTATATGAATCTCAAAATAAGTATATTGAGTGAAAGAAGTCAGATCAAAAGCATATGCACAGTGCAAGTTCATTTATACACAATTCTGGAAAGAGCAAAGTGATCTATAATGACAGGAAGTAAATCAAGGACTCCCACAGTAGAGTAAGGGGCTGGGGGGTTTGGGTAGGAAGGGGTAGAAGGCAAGGATTACAAAGGGATATGAGGAATCTTTTAGGGGTGATGGATGTGTTTATTACTTTGTGCTGTATATGTAAATATATGGGTGAATAATTATTATTCTATCACATTGTTAAATGTGTTAAACTTATCAGATTATACCCTTTACATATTGTACAGTTTATTGTATGTCAGTTTTGCATCAGTGAAAGTTATTAAAAATTTTAAGTACCTAGAAATAAAGTATCCTGAAGTTGTACAAAACCTCTGTGTATAAAAAGTCTTATATGTTATTGCCAGACATTTAGGTAAAGTAAATAATATTTACAAAGGGATATACCAAAGTTCTAGATTGGACAACTAAATATTGTAAATATTTCAATGCTTCTCAAAAGGAAACAGAAAAATCCTAATTGGTTTTTGAGTTGTTGGGTTTTTTTTTTTTTGACAAGTTGATTTGAAAATGCATATGGGATAATCAAAGACCAAATAGAACCAAGACACTCTTAAAAAATAAGGTAAAGGAATTGATATTATCAGATATCAGGATAGTGATAGGGGATAAACAAATAGATCAAATGAACAGAATTAAGAGCCCCAAAACAGATTCACACACAGACACTTGATATTAGACAGAGGTGGGAATAAAGTCACTGAAAAATGGCCAAATAAAAGGCATTGGGTTATCTATAAGGATTCCTCCCACCATTCACCAAACACCTCAACATGAAATGCAAAATCATATCCATCTGAGAAGGCAGAACAGGAGACTATCTTCATGCCCCAGAAAGATTTTTGGAGGGACAAGTAATAAAAAGCACTAATGATAAAGGAAAAGTCATCAATAAAAAGAAAGAAACCATGAATTACATTAGAATGAAGAATTTTGCTCACTATGGATAGTATACAGAAAATGAAAAGACAAATGATGGATGGAAGATGAGATATTTGCAACTAACTGTCAAATCCATAATGAGACACCACTACACATCCCACAGAATGGCAAGATTTTAGGAATGTGTGGGTGTCTGTGAGGCAACAGGAGCACTCATCCTGCCTGTGGGGGACATGCTGAAATGCCACTTTGGAAAGGTAGCTGACATTATCTAGTTAATAACATTATATAGTTAAGTTGAGGGTAGGTGTAGCATGTGACCCAGATATTGCACTTAGTTACACCCTCTGTGCACGTCTATTAGCAGTGTGTGCATATTAATATTGTACATAACAGCAAAAAAACTGAGAAAATTCCAAATGCTCTATTTATAGTAAAATGAATAAATTCTAGCATTTTCATTCAGTGAAATATTACATAGACATAGAATAGCAAAAAGCACTTCACAGTGATCTATGCAGATGTGTCTGTCCCTTTATAGTGAGAGACAGACAAGCAGAGCAGAGAAGAAAATTAAATATACTTCTTAGACACAACCTCAGAGCACAGTGATGGCAGAATGTGTTTTGTCTTGTGTCAACATGTAGCAGACACAGTAAAGTTTCTTTTAGGGTAACGTTACCTCCCACAACCATGCAATGCAGTAGGAATTATTTGGTAGCTAAGGAAACTTGCTTTTGAGTTACATAGTGAGGGCAGAAGCAGAGATTTAAAACTAGCCATTAAATTCCACATTCTTTCCATTAAAATAGATACTGTTGATCATCTTGCAACAAATATTCACCACCTCTCCTTTCTTATAGAACCCCAGTTTTGTCATGCTATACCCCTTCCTCTAGACATGGCAGAGTAATGGATGGATGGATAGATGGACAGATAGACAGATAGGTGAATAAATGAATGAATGATCAAGACTGAACCCCTGCCAACCTCTAGAACAGCAAAGCCTTCAATCCCAGTTGGATGTTTTTGCTTCTACTTATTTTATTTTTTCCTTTATTTTAGTTCAGAAAACAACTCTTAGGCTATGTGGCTCTGGAGCAGCTGAGGTTCTTGAATCAAGAGGAAAATGCAGTTAGAAGGCAAATTTTGCGTTTCCTTCCAAATGTACATTGCAAATATTCCAGATGACAGACAAAGTTTTTAGAATCTAAAACAGGACTGGTTACACAGCTGCAGGAAGCAGGAGTGTGCGTGAGTGCAAAAAGGCTGCACAGGCAGTGTGACAGCTGCATTCTAGGAAGTTTGAGCATCCAAGAGAGCAGCACTTTGGCCAGGCCCATGCTTCACCCTGCACCCTCCTCATTTGCCCAGTGAAGCTCATAGGTGTTGCCAGACAGAAGCCAAACAGTTCTCCCTCCCACTTCCCACGCTCAGCACTTTCACGTGGTCTAAAGTATAAATCCAGGGTCAGCCCATAAGCTAAGAGATCTCTGTCACCAAACTGTGTAGGAAGTCCTATTACCTATTTCTTACTGCTTGCTGCTGATATTCTTGTCACCTGCCTCCTGTGCCTTTAATACCCTGCTTCTCCCCATTTGGCAATCCATCTTCTAACTCTTCTAGAGCCCTCTTTAAGCAGACTAGGAAGAAGGAGATCTGCCCAGGCTGTAGGTTCAGACACAAAGCTTTCTCTTTCAGGATCCTGGGATTCTTTATTCCTACTCTTATGTCTCCTTGAACTTGTTGATAACCTTCAAAGTTGTGCTCTGCCTCTGGCCTTTGAATGTAGCCTAACCCTGTCCTTTGAGTGTGCCCACAGTTGGCTGTGTCTCTGCCATTAGCAAAGGCCTGAATACAGTAAGTACTTCAGAGGGCAACTTGGATGAAACCAGAAGGCCTGGAGCTAGGGGAAAAGTGGGTTAGCCCAACTTTCATTAAGGACCAATTGGTCCCACTTTAGTTTCTGTTCCAACGTGGGAATAAACTTGCTCCTTAAAACCCTTCAGGTCACGTGGGCAGTGTTGACTAGTATTTGTGTCAAAGCCAAAGCCTTAGGCTAACCTGGGAACTAACAGGACTCGGCTAATTCCTTGTGTAAATATGGGATCTGCTCTTTGGCTGTTTAAATCAGGGGCTTGGGTGGGACACCTGGAGCCTCCACTTGCCTCTGAAGTCTCTGGAACCAAATTGCTTCTCTCCCCTCCACCTCCTCCACTCCCCCACCCCAGTCTGAAAAGAGAGAACCAATAGTAAAGGCTATGTCTGGAAGCAATTGGGGGTTGGGGGGTGCCTTTTGGCATGCCCAGCTCTTTCTTTGTTCAACAGAGGCAATAGAGCCACAGCTGCCCGTTCAGGGCTGTTTTGTATAATTGCTCCCAGAAATCCAACTTCTAGAAAAACAACTATTCACAAAGCATTCCAGATTCTAAATAGATAGACGATCAGAATCTGCAATAACTAAAAATTTTTTAAGGGAATATTTCAAAAGGGACTGTAGTACCAAGAAGGCTGAATGTCTGCCTCTGAACCCCTGATAAAGAGTGAGAAGCAATTAAGGGCACTAGGACTGTGTGTGACTGGAAACCACATGAGGCACCACCATGATTGGCAACTGTCCCTGAGTTCTTCCCTTCCTGCAGTTCCTGCATCTTTAGTTCTCTGCTGGAATTGAGACTGGCTCTGGGTTTCTTATCCAGCATGACCATCACCCACAAGGCAGCCCACTCTGAGTAACCAAGCAGCATGAGCCCCAGAGCAGCCTCCACAAGGACCAGACAAGGTCATGCTTGCTACTGTAGCCATAAATGTCAGCAGTCCATTTGGACTTTTGCACCACAAATAAACATCCATTTTGTTTAAGTTGCTGTTATTTTGCCTCTATGGCTAAATCAAAAATTCTAGTATGATACATTTGCAAGTTGCTAAGAGCATAGATTTTCAAAGTTCTCATTACAAGGAAAAAACTGTAACTATGTGGGGTGAGGGGTGTTTAAGTTTGTGGTAATCACTGCACACATATATCAAATCATTATATTGTATATCATAAACTTATACAGTGTTACATGTCAATTATATCTCAATAAAATTAGGGTGGAGAAGGAGCTCTGGCAAGCCTAGAAGAATTAGGTGTAAAAGTACTGACAGTTCAGCAGCTCTCCTTGGATCCAAAAGGCCCTACATGGCTTTTCTCTCCACATCCCTGCTTTCTAGTCCTGTCTGCTCTATGGGCTTCCTACAGTTCAGCTTCAGAGGAAACTGACCCAAAACTTCACTTTAGAAATATATTTAACTGGACCAATCCGACCTTCATGCTATGAGCTAGCACAACCAAAACCAAATAGCTAGGAACTCTTGACTCCTAGTGTGAATTCTCAGTAGACAGATGTGATCTTTGGCTAGTTAGTAGATTTGCTGCTTTTGAGTTAGGCGCCCTCTGGGGTGAAAGGGAAACTTAGCCAATGGGGTCCAAGAAAAGAGCATTTCTCTAGGAACTGACTGACATGTCTCCCTCAGGGGGGAAAGGGGAGAGCAACTCTGTAACTACAGCTTCATGGCTCCACACAGACCTCAACAGCTCCTTGTTTCTTTAACAGAGAAGCCCAAATCTCTTTTTGTGTGAACATTCCTTTGAAGAGAATTGTATGGTCAAGTAGGTTGGGTGGGGTGAACAAGGGGAGGGTAGATGACCAGGATGGGGAAGTACTGGTGAGGTGTGACTGGAAGGAATGAAACTGAATTAATGCCCAAGATCAAAGCTAGGGAAATAAGGTTTCCCTGCCAAATCCAAAGGTCAGTGGCAGGGTGGAAAATCAAACACAGAGCCAAGGTCAGGAGCCAGTAGAACTGGAAAAATGGAAGCGTTCCAGGGAACAAGATTAGGTTGGGCATGGTGGCAGCTAAGAGCTGGAAGCAAGCTTAGCTTCATTGGCTCATAACCTAGGCTCACACATAATACATGAAAGGATCAATATATGGAAGATAGGACCTGCCTGAGTTTAAACCTTATCACCAAGGGAGAATAGGAGCAACCACGGTTTCTTAACCCAGGTTCATAATCTCCCTATACTGTACAGACTGTATATTTGTGCAATTTTCAGCTCTTGCTAAAGAGTACCACGCCCCCCAAAGGACTATCTTTAGGTTCGAATCTGATCCCAGGAGGACAATCACTGCGGTCTTTGCTCAGTCTGGACCTAAGCCCTGAGCAGCTGAAGGTCTCTGCCACCCGCCAAAGGGGACAAATCCCTCCGAACCGCTCGTTTCTCGCTGCAGCGCTGCTGGCCTCTGAGATGCTTCATCCAAGAAGCGCAGATCTCTGGGTCTCAAAAAAAAAAAAAAAAAAAACCAAGCCGAGTTTAATAAACGACAGAGGATGGACATGCCAGAGGAAGGTCGGATTTAAAAAAGGGGGGTGTGACTCGTGCCTATCCGAGGACCTGCAAGCGCAGCTCACACGGGGACACCTACTGCTCAAATGGCAACGTGAGGTTTGTTCGCAATTTCATAAACTGCCCGTTTTGTCTTACTGAGAAAGCAAACGTATCTTCGCCTCTCGGGTACGGTTAGTTCCTGGATGGGGTCCAGCAAACTGGCGGGCATTACGGCCTTTGTGACACGTCCTTCAGGGCGGAGGAACCGCGCCCCCCAGTGCCAGGATATGAACGCAGGCAGAGGGCGCCGGCAGAGGGCACCCCAACCTCTCCACCTCTGTCGTCCCGCCCCGAGGGAGGGGCCAAGGTACGCCGGCGTGACGTCTCCGCGCGAGTGGCTACGTCGTCGCGCCGAGCCCGGAAGTGCGGTAGCCGGGGAAGGAGCCGGACGGCGCTGCTGCTGCTGCTCCTTGGTCCCCATGGCGCTGTGGCGCGGCTCCGCGTACGCGGGCTTTCTGGCGCTGGCTGTTGGCTGCGTCTTCTTGCTGGAGCCGCAGTTGCCAGGTTTGGCGCTTCGTTCTCTGTGGAGTTCGCTTCAGTTGGGCCCCGTGCCCCCGGGACCTGGCTCCCCCGAGAGCCGGTTGGCGGCCGCCTGGGATGCGCTTATCGTGCGGCCAGCCCGGCGCTGGCGCCGCGTGGCTGTGGGGTGAGTGTCTGTGGGGCCTGCGTCTCAGCCATGTCGAGGGCCGTCTTGGCGGAGGTCGAGAGGTTTGGGAGCGGCGAGGTAGACTCCGCGCGGAAACCCGGGTTCCCAGAGGTCCCTGGAGGCCCCTGTGTCCACACCGTCTTTTGACGAGACGCGTCAGACGTCTGGAATGAGTCCCGTGGGTCTCGGCTTTTGGACTCCCCGAACTGCTCATTCCTCTAGGCTGGCTGCTCTGCTCTTCTCTCAACTCTGTAGAAATCCCGCTCGGCCTGACACCTCGGTTTCGAACCCCCTTTCCAGTTTCAGCTCCTCCCACTCCTCTGCTAACTGCCTTTCTGCAAAGACCTCTCACCTTCCTCCTACGTCTGAACTTCTTGAAGGCATGTTCAAGCGTTTAGCTGCCGAATTTTGTTCTTCACGCCTTGTTTCTCCTTCCTTAATGTCATAGTTTGAGGACCCCCCCCCCACACACACACACTTGACTGAAACTCCTCGCAAAGTTCACCGTGAAGGAACTTTGTGGGGGAGGGGTATTAATGAGGTATAATTGACATGACGTTGTATTAGTTTCAGCTGTGTGATGTGTTGTTTTCCCAAATTTTGCTGCTCAACCCCCTTCAACTTCATTGTGAACTCTGCAGTCTTCTGTGCGTTAAACACGCCCTTCTTATAAGTCTCTTCTTTTCCCTGACTTCAGTGACATTGCATATTTAAGGTTCTCAAATCACAGTACCGCTTTTTGTGTCCCTTGCTAGAAATGTAATTATTCCCTTTAGTTTAATTATAGTCCCTTACTCAGTTCAACGTACTGCCTTGCCATCACCTCAGAGGCACCAAACAAAAGAGGACCTTCTACCAAGAACTCTGCTAGTTTGAGTGTTGTGGTCAGGAAGAGTAAGGTAGAATAAAGTTATTCTGAAGACTAAATGAAATAATCCATGTCATCTAGCATGGTGTCTGCTTTAAAGAGCACTCAAATATTAGCTAATACTTTTATATGAGTTAACATATTGTTTCTTCTGGTGCATACATATCTCCTTTTACTATTACTTTCAAGCTCAGGTCTTTCACCACTTAGCAACTTCTTAATTGTCCTCCCTGATATTTTGCACACTCAGTCAACAAGTATTCATCAAGGACATGGTATATGTCAGGTGTGCGCTGTTCTGAGGGCACTGAGATGGGTGAGGCAACCTTCCTGCCTCATTGGTTGGAAACGTGTTTTCATTAGTACATTAGTCTATTTGGGGGCCATAATAGAATACCACAGAATGGGTTCTTAGACAACAGAAATTTATTTTCTCACAGCTCTCAAGACTGATAGGACAGAATCAAGGTGCGGACTAAATTGGTTTCTAAGAGTTCTTTCTTCATGACTTGCAGATAGCTGCCTTCAATATGTGGCCTCACATGGCCTTTATGCATGCACACTCCTGGCCTCGCCTCCTCTTATATAGATCTAATTCTATTGGATTATGTGCACATTTAACCACAGTTATCTCCTAAAATAGTCTGTCTCCAAATTCAGTCACATTTGGAGTAATGCTGCCCACCACCACTGTATAAAGTGCTTTACTAAAAGAAAGAGGAGTTATTTCTTTCCAGGAGGAAGTTTCAGAGAACTTCAAAAGCTCTAAGAAGGTGGTGTTCCACTTATGACTGCTATATCACAAATCATCCCAAAACTTAGTAGCTTAAAATAATGATCATTTTATCCTGTCATGATTCTGAGGGAACTTGGTTAGGCAGTTCTCGCTTGTGCAGTTTCAGTCACTTGATGGCCAGTCCTGGAGTCTTCCTAAACGGTGGTTGTGGTTGTGAGCTACCACCTCAGCTAGATGCTCTGTATGAGTATCCTCTTACAGCATGGTGACTGGGGTGGGAGAGGGAATGTCCCAAGAAGACCAGTCCAAAGCTTGCTGCTTTTATGACCCAACCTTACTGCTGCACTCACAGGTTCAGTTGGCTTAAAGGTAAAAGGAAGAGCTGGTAGAAGAATTGTCATCACATTGTAAAAAGGATGATATGCTTGGGAGCCATAACAAGATGGGGCATCTTGTTATGATCATCTTGGAAAATACAGGCTGCTACAATGACTTGTGTGGAACAGACCCTTCAGATAAAATGGGATTTCTCCATATGAAGGTAGGGGAGAACAAAATATGGAAAAGTATATGGTTTGTTTGGGAACAGCAAGTTGGCTCTATATTTTGGGCAGGGACCATGTAAAGAGATGTCAAAGTATAATGCTGAGAAGAACATTTTATGTCAGGGTAGCAGATGAAAAAGTCATCAGTTTTATAAGCATTTAAATGATACCCAATTCTTTGCTGGAACTAGCTGATGGGAGTGTAAAAGGTGGATTTTGAGCAGCAGTTCTCACATGTTCACGTCACATTACTTCTGTGGTTAACAGATATCCATCCATTGGTAACATTTCTCATTACTCAAGGAAATTCCCAGTGTAAAGAATGTGGTGTGCTAAGGTGAGGTAGGGAGAAGTGCAGTACTGTGCCAGAATGTAACCTGGGATGTGGTACTTTAACTTCACAGGAGAATACTTGCTCCAGACAATTTAATATGATTCATGAGGAGGAAAATCTTGAAATCCTAACACTTAGTTAAAAGGCCATTATAGGGTCTGGGTGAAGGGGAAAAAGAACCTGTGGTAGACGTGCAAAAGAGGTGAGGTAACAGGTTGGATGTGGTAAAGAAAGTCAAAATAACACCTTTTTAGTATTGGGTATCTTAGAGCAATCTTATGTAGGCAGATACAGATACTATCATTCAGTTTTCACAGATGAATAAACATTGATTTGCCTAAGAACACCCAGCTGTATGTCAGTGCCAGATGTACAATTTTAGCCTATTACTGGCTCCATGTTCATGCCCCATTGTGGCCCTTAAGAAAAAAGTTTGTGGGCCTCCCCTGGTGGCGCAGTGGGTTGAGCAACGCGCTGTGAGGCAAACTGCAGCCACTTGCAGCACGAGTTCGATCCCTGCTGCCGGCCAGGGGGGGGGACCCACATGGCACGGCGCTGCTCCCCTCAGCAGTGTACTTCTGTTATCTGCCTGTTCTGCTCCCTGCTCTCTGTGGTGAGTCCTCTCGCCCCCCACACCTCTGGTCTGTACCCCAGTGCTTGTATGCATAAATGAATAAATCTTTAAAAAAAAAAAAAGAAAAAAGTTTGTAATAGAAGATTATCAGTTTGATTTCAAAGGAAAAATATACATTCTGTGGGACTTTAGAGGAAGCTTGAGCTGTCAGCAATTAGGTTTGAGGCCAGAGACTGGATAGCATCACCTAGAAAGAGCAAGAAGGGAAGGAAAATGGCAATTCTGGGTGACTGGGAGTCATATAAGGGACTGGTAGAAAATAGGGATAAGAAGCATTTCAAGAAGATGGTGAGTGACGATTCCACTACATCCTTCTAAAACATGTGCCATCTCCCTGGTGAGTGATAAACCCCTCATCCTAGCATTTGTTCTTCCATACACCCTGACCTTTGAAACAAACCTGTCTTGCTCTTCTCCACTGTTTAAACTGTTCATTCTAACTAGATCAGCGATCTTTTGTGTATATATACAAGGTCACTCTCTTCCTCCTCATCTTTGCTTGTATGTGCTCTCCATAGGCTTCAGTTAGCAGGTCAGTCTGGTTTTGAATTTAGGCTCCTCCAGTCCTGGGCTTTGGAGTATTAAACCCCAGCCTCACATCTCTCATCTGAAAGCAGAAATGACTACTTCCCCATCTTACAGAGTTGTGCAAACTGATGCCAAATACTTGCCTAGCAAGTGGCGCTTCATAAACACCACCCTTCTTTCGCTGTTCAGAGCACCAGCCTATGGTCAGCCAGGCACCGCTATCCTGGCCCTTTTGGATTTATCTCTTCAGCAGTTCCACATCTTGCAGTGAATTTATGAGTAACCCTGATAGTATCTCAGTTACAATGTTAAAGCTAGAGAGAACTTAAGGAAACATAATAAGTTATGAAGCAAAAGGTAGTTAAAATTCACCATTTCTTGCCTTTAAGTCTAGAAGAGGAAACTGTACCACCTCTCCTCCCACCGTCCCCAAAAAGTCTCAATACTAAGACTGGAAACCCAGGCTCCCGTGTGCCCCACAGCCTCTTATTTGGACATTTAGCTTTCACTGTTTTGCTTTACTCACCATTTGTATTGTCTGTGTTGTCTCCCAAATCATATTATAATCTTTTATTCATTTCTCACAGAAGTGTGAAATTAGGCCTGTGTATCAGATGAGCATAATTTTGCCTTCTGGTTCTTTTTCTCCCGTTCTTTATTTCCCCTGATACTAAAGCACCAGGATAATAATGTGCTAGTTTACATTATGGGATGTTATTGAATTGAGGTAAGTACAGAGCTCTAGATAAAGCAAATAAAGTATATGGAAGTTCTTGAGTTGATATCTGACACATAGTAGATATTCAATTATATTTAATTAGAAAGAGTTATCAAAACTGTTTCCTCTGTAAGACATTTTTTTTCCTGCTATTCATGACATGATTAGGTGAGTGTTGTAAAATATTCCTAATAATAGCTTTATTTCTTTAAATCAGAATTAGTTCTTTTCAGTTTCATCTTGTTGCAAAATGTGCTGACTTCCTTTTAGTTTTGTGGGGTTGTTTTTGTATTTTTTGCAAACTTCCCCTATTCTTATCTTTAAGCTCTCACCTTTAAAGAATCAGTGAACTAGAGTAGAGGCAGTGCAGTTATTGAAGTCATTATTTCCAAATATGAGTTCCCTCTGTGTCTGAACTTGCTAAACAGGATCAAACCCCAAATCCACTGGGATACATTTTCTAGACAGGACTGTTTGGTGGGAATGGTTTTCCTTGATATCCAAACTCACACTCTGTAAAGCATGGGGACCTAGTGGAGTCTGAGTCCAGGATACCAGCTTTCCTACTGATATCTCCACCCTTCAGACTTCCAGTGTTGCATTCAGGAGAAATAAGGGAGTGGAATTGAACCAGGTGTGTTGGATTTATTATACAGAACTGTGAATGGCATGTATTTTGACTTTAAAGCACCTGCCCATAGTCACCAGTGTGCTTATGCAGTGAAAGACGTAGCAACTGGTAGGTTATGCCTTTCCAGTTGGCCAGAGTAATTAGAGGCAGACCTCGTTTTACTGCACTTCTCTCTATTGCATGTTGGAGATCCTGCATTTCTTATAGATTGAAGGTTTGTGGCAACTCTGCCTTGAACAAGTCTGTTGGGCCCATTTTTCCCAGCCTTACATGCTTGCCTCATGTCTCTGTCACATTTAATGTATATCTTAGACATAATGCTACTGCACACTTAATAGACTACAGTGTAGTATAAACATAATTTTTATATGCACTGGGAAACCTAGACATTTATGTCTTGCTTTGTTGTGACACTTGCTTTATTGTGATAGTCTGGAACCAAATCTGCAGTGTCTCCAAGGTCTGCCTGTTTGTATGCCTTTGATTTGAAAAGAATAAGAAAACTTGAGAATTTAAATGCTGTTCAGTATCCAAAAAATTTTTCAAAAACCTGGGATCCATATGATAAGGATGCAGTCAGTTGTGTCTTAAGACGGAATTCTTTCCCTTGCTCTTGTCAACCTTCCTTGAGTAATTTGACAATATCTGTCTGGCCTACATTTGAGCCTTTAACAATTTGTTCTTTTTAAAAACTATAAAAGTAATACATGCTTGTAAAATTTAGAAATGTGTCCAATAAAAAATGAAATTCCTCTCCTTTACCCCAGTCTCATTTCCCTTGTTAGATTTACTATGTTACAATATTTTTGAGACCAAGGGTTTTCTGATGGAAGACCAGGAGGAAAACGTATCATCCACTGAATAGCTAATATGTCATAGACACTAAAGTCCAATCCCTTGGGACCTCTTCATTGATATTTTTTACCTTCTGTTTTCAAAACTGCTCTAAATTAACCCAGAAGCCCAGCCACCCTGCTTACCAGGGGCTGTCTCTGTTAGCCTGCTGTGAGCCTTGCTCTGCTCAGGCTGGAGCCACCTATGTGGCCATCCTGCCTTCCTAGCAAGAATGACCTCAGCAGGCAGAGGCCACAGCAAGCACAGGAAGACACCTTCTAACTACCCTCACATTATTTGACCCTTGTCTTTTAAGAGATGGATTTAAGCCAAGAAACACTGAACGTAGAAGTCAGAACTTTTTCATGCAGACATAAAAGAACCATACCAGTCCACCTTAGTACTTTATAATTTCCATCCAAGTGATGCAGCACTGGCTTCTTACCTGACCTGTAAAGTTCACAGATTGATCCCATGAATGCCTGCCAATTTATGAGTTGTTACAAGGCCACAGGTGTGCCTCAGTCTTTTTAAGGCACCACCCAGTTCTTAAGAGTTTGAGCTGGGAGTATTTCAACATTTAGGTACTTACTATGTCTTACCAACACCCTCATGTGTCTTTGGAAGGAAGGTGTGTGATACTTAGCTTTTGACCGAAACTTTTATTTTGCTTACTCTGCACCAAGCAGTGTTCCTAAGCATATGTTAACTTGTTTACTCTTCACTACAGCTCTATGAGTTAATATGCATATCTTTTATAGCTGAGGAAACAGATACAGAGAAATTAAAGTGCAATGCTCAGGTCATACAGACAGTGTGACTCCAAACAGTTTGGCATTTCCTCAGAAACTTTATATTTGTGCTGTCAACAAACCTTTGTTCTAAAATGCTGAGCACCTCTTTGTAATTAGTGTAGAAATTTGCCAGACTGTTGTGATCCTGAGACATGGTTTCAGATAAAGTAATCTTCCTTCTGCTACAAGCTGTTTTCCAGTTCAGGTTTCAGACCAGCTGCATCTTGTTTTCTATTTGAAAACAGCTCTGTGAAGCATTTCTCTACCAATAAATACAGAGCAGCTGCCCTAGTGCTTTCCTTCACACCATCTTTGTCCACCTTCTCTCCAGAGTCAATGCCTGTGTGGATGTCGTGCTCTCAGGGGTGAAGCTCTTGCAGGCCCTTGGCCTGAGTCCTGGGAATGGGAAAGACCACACCGTTCTGCATTCAAGGACCGATCTGGAAGAGGCCTTCATTCACTTCATGGGGAAGGGAGCAGCTGCAGAGCGCTTCTTCAGTGATAAGGAAGCCTTCCACGACATTGCCCAGGCGGCCTCAGAGTTCCCAGGAGCCCAGGTCTGTTGGCTTAGGTTACCTTTGGCTAGAAAGATAACTTCTTTGTTCCTAGAAACAGCTCATCAACTTTCTCCTCCAGTTTGCTCCAGTACTGAAGTGTTTTCCCTTTTTGTAAAACTGATCTGATTTTCATGAACCCTACTGCTTCAGTTCAGCCAACACTTAAAAAGCATATTTACCAAAATATTGGTTCTGGTTCAACCATTCAGTTTTTCGCTTTTCATATTACCCAAGTTTGAGGTAGGAGAGTATTCTTAAATTTGGGTATTTTTGTATTGTGGTGACTTGCAGTAATGTTAATATAGCTGAGTCCTTTGAGCAGCAGAATAAGATCAAGCCCATAGAGAGCTAGTTCTAGTCTCTTCCTGGGAAAGAGGGAACTTCTGTTCTTAATAAGCTGGTCCAGAGGAAGGTTTCTCAGTGTCAACACTATTGACGTTTTGGGCTGGATAATTCTTTCTTGGGAGGGCTGTCCCACACAATGTGAGGTGTTTGGCAGAATCGCTGTCTCTGCATGCTAGATGAGTGATGTAGGGTAAATGGAAAAGTCAGGCTTTTCCACCCTCCCGCCATTGATGTTGACCATGGACACCTGCAGCCCTGCACACATGCCTAAGTGGGCATGCGCAGGTGAATGCATCTGGGCTTAGACAAGGGCGTTACGAGGACGCCAGCAGAAGACAAGAGGAAAGAGCATAAGCAAGAGAGAGAGAACAGAGAGAGAAAGGCAGTAGAAGCATAGGCAAGAGGCTAGAGAGCCTAGAGAGTGAAGATGAGCCGGGGGCTAGGAGGCCTACCAGCCTCCTGGCCCCCTGGTCCCCCTGCCTGCCATGTGCCTGGTCACCTCTGATATAATGGTGCCATGAAAGCCTGAAAAAGCCACCGAGGGCTCCAGGACTCCTCCTTGACCTGTCTGCTCAGAATCATGGAGAACTTGCTCTATGCCCTTCCTGGCACTACAAATGGCACTGCCGTTCATCCCCAGCTGTGACAGCTGAAGATGTCTCCAGGCGTGCTCAGATGTTTCCAGGTTCTTGAGAGGGAAGGAAATAAAATCGCCCCAGGTTGTAGTTGTCTCAGAGCATGTGCCAGAATTATGTGAAGGGTTTTTTGAAACACATTCCTGCTCCCAGAGTTTCTGATTTTATTGATGTGGGATGGCACCCAATAATTTATCTTTCTAGCAAGTTTCCTATTCACATTAATGCTGTGACCTTGTCTTGAATTGTACATCTCTGACCACCAGAGAATCTTGGGGGAGAGGGGTGGGCATGCCCGCCTGGTGATCACAAAGCCCTGGGCCAGCACGGTCCAGATAGCCCCCGAAGCTCACACTGAGTAAGAGGCTGTACTGGAAACAGCAACCTGCCAGGGCTCCTGCTCTCACTTGGCACATCTTCTACTGCAAGTGCCCTCATGCCCTGTGAGAAGCAGTTTAGGTTGTTTATTTAAACATTTCTCCACCACCGCCCCTTTCCTCCATTCTTCTTACTCACCTAAAATCTTTTGCCTGGACACCCCAATCTGGGTGTGTTTTTCACTGGGGAAGCTTTTAATGCCATTTTTAATTGGTACCTTTTACAGGCCAGCCTTCAAAGTTTTTTTCCCTTTGAAGCTGCCCATTTGAACATTAGAAATGAGCATGGGCTTAACCCAGCTGAGTTTCCAAAGCAGCAAGCCGTTTGTTATAATAATTTTGATTGCTGAGCTCAGTAATGAGGTACTGATCTCTTCTTCTAAGACTCTTGATCATTCTGACATGACAGTTGTATTTAAACCACTTGTTGATTTCTGTTCTCTCCTACCTTGAACCCTGCCTTTTGTTTGTTGATGCAACAACAGAATTTCTACAGACTTTATCTGAGTTATTTCTTAACATTGTGAAACCTAAAATGTGATATTACAGTTCACTACAGTGACACTTATTTGGTGCCTTTTATGAAAACCACTTCGTGGGCCTCCCTGGTGGCGCAGTGGGTTAGGCGACGCACTGTGAAGCAAACCGTGGTCACTGCAGCACAAGTTCGATCCCTGCTGCCGGCCAGGGAGGGGACCCACATGGAGCGGCAGACCTCTCCTGCTGTGCCCGCTGCTCCCCTCAGCAGTGT
>JAGFMF010012103.1:1410397-1424245 GCA_019455555.1 Galemys pyrenaicus
GTTGATCTGCCTGTTCTGCTCCCTGCTCTCTGTGGTGAATCCTCTCACCACCCCCACACCTCTGGCCTGTACCCCAGTGCTTGTATGCATAAATAAATAAATCTTTTAAAAAAAAGAAAAGAAAACCACTTCGTAAAGTCTTAATACTTTCCCCCAAAATTTTTTATAAGTTCTTACCATCATTTAGCTAAATAAACTAATTAGGGCCACAATTCAGCAGATATACAGGAAGTTTCAAATCTATAGGAAGCTATTACTATCCCTCCCTGATCCAGAATTCGACATTCACCTTGGGGTGAAAATGTTGTTCAGCATCTAGAATGAATTGCTGTGTCTGTGCCTGTGGATGCAGCTGAGGACTAGAAAGGTGAGGTGGTAACATTCCACCCAGACAAGACTCAATCAAGAGTCTCAGTTTTCACAGTAGAACATCAATCCTTTCTCCTAGTTGTCAGGTTTCCAAAACATGTGACTCCATCCTTAGTGACATAGAATACTAGTTGAATACCTGCTCTGCCCTGCAAGGTCCTCAGCTAAGAGATGGGATGTTTAGGCGAAAACTGTCCCATTTTGAGGTCTTGTTACTTTTAGAACTTATTCCCAGGAAATTCTTGGTGTGTTCTAACACATCAGCTTGTTCTACCCTGTTTCTACCCTGAAGGAGTTAGTTAAATACCCTGATGGTAATAGCCCAAGTGAACAAGAGGTACTCATTTAGAGAGGAGGAGTCAAGGAACCTGTAATCCTCTGGGCAGGGGGAAGGGAACAGAAGGCATTACAGCAGAGGTGGCACTGCACCTGACTGTTGAGAAGTGGACAAGGTTTTACCAAGGTCAGAAGAACAAGAGTGCGCTAACGGCCCTGAGACACAGAAGAAGGCCTGCTTGGAGTGCAGCAGAGAAGGCAAGAGATGAAGGTTGAAAGGAGAGTCAAGGGCAGATGAAGGCCTGTGTGCCTCAGAAGAGTGATTTCCTTCAGTATAGTAGTTATCCAGTGAGTCTCAGGAGGAGAGCGACATTTTAGAAGGATAATAGCGTGGAAGACCTGCCCACATTTCTCATTTCTCTTTTATCTGTTCTGGCTGTCTGGGAGCTCAAAACCAGACTTGATCTGTGGGCCAGGCAATTATACTAACTTTCACTGTTAGCAAATTTGTTTGTTTTTTTCACCTTTCCTTATAAAGTATTGACTATTAGCCTTTGGGTTAATGTATTATTATCTTCATCTGTGTGTCCTTGATATAAAACCACCTTTTTTTTTAAGACAAGTAAATTAATAAATGAAAAAAGTATTAAACTTGGGTAACATAGTGTGTTAAAATACTGTCTAAAACCTTCAATTCTCTTACAGCACTATGTAGGAGGAAATGCAGCTTTAATTGGACAGAAATTTGCAACCAACCCAGATTTAAAGGTAGGTCAAATTCCCAGATTAAAACTCATGCCTTTCATTAGTTTTAGTAATTTTAGGAGCAAGAATAAGTATCTGCTCCTTTTTTTTTTTGATTCCTTGAATTTTTTTTAACTTTTTATTTATATGTATTTGACATCAATTGTAATCCCCATGTATTCCCCATCACCATATCACCATTGCACCATCTCCTCAGTCCCCCATGCTCTTGTCTGCCCTCAACCCTCCCCCTCTTCTCTCCCCACCAAGTGTCCCCAGTTTGTCATTGTCTTTTCATTTTTGGTTTTTGTTTCTTTATTGTTGTTGTTATTATTATTATCATTGTTCTTATTCCTTTCCTTGATCCTTATTTGGTTCCCTTATATTCCTCCTAGGAGAGGAACCATCTGGTATTTTTCTTTTGCCTTCTGACTTACTTCGCTGAGCATAATCACTTCCAGTTCCATCCATGTTCCCATGAATGTGTCTAGTTTTTCATTTCTGATTGCTGAATAGTATTCCACTGTGTATATGTACCATAGCTTCCCGATCCACTCATCTGTTTTTGGGCATTTAGGTTGTTTCCAGGTCTTACCTATTGTAAAGAGTACTGCTATAAACATAGGGGTACAGTGTTTTTGTGTCTTTTGGGTATATTCCTAGGAGTGGGATTGTTGGATCATATGGAAGTTCCATTCTTAGTAGATTGAGGCACCACCACACTGCTTTCCATAATGGTTGGACCAGCTTGCATTCCCACCAACAGTGTAAGAGAGTTCCTTTTTCTCCACATCCTCGCCAACATTTGTTGTTGCTACTTTTTTTGATATGTGCCATTCTCACTGGTGTGAGGTGGTATCTCAGTATCTGCTCCTTGATGCAATTTATGATTCACCCTACAATGTGCCAGCTCCTGGGCCTGTTACTAGGAGGCATATAATATAGTAACTGTAGGAGAGCAGTAGTAGCTGATGCTTCCTGAGTGCTTTCTGTGTGCCTGATGTTGGTGGTGCCTGCATCAGACACCTCATTTAATCCTTGCAACAACCCATAAGGCTGGTTTGTACTGTTGTTGGTGCTGTTACTGTATCTCCTTGTGCATGAAGCTTGAGGTATAGAGAGGTTCACAGTGAATAAGGAATAAAATTGCTCACACTGTTGGTAAATAGCCTGAGACGAGATTATGCGGTGACAGAGAAGAAAGTTGACAGTATTGGTGAACCTGCATCCAGAGTGTTGAAACATGGAGGCCATTCAGTGAGGGTTAGCAATGAAGACTTAGGTCTTAATTGTTTTAGGTAGACTTGGTTAAGTAGAATTTAATAATGCTGTGTTCAAAATAATATATGATTAAGAAGGGTTTTTGGTTTGGTTTTGTTTTTTTTTTTTCTGTGACTGACAGTAGGACCTAGTGAAGAGGCCAGCAGGGAAGTTAATGCTGTGCTCCTGGTGCTGAATGAAGTTTCGATTACAGAAACCAGAAGAGCTATCTGAAACCTCCTAAAATGGAATCACTTGGTGCTATGCCATACATAGTGACGCAGGAGTTAGATTTAACAAGATGATTCTAAAGTAAATAAGCTTTAGATGTTCAGAGAGATGTGGCTCTGATGATGACCGTAAATAGTTCTTTAGTTTCAGGGAGCAGCCTGAAAGTAGAAATATAGATCAGTAGCACAAAAACAAAACCCAGAGCAGGACCCAGTAATATAGATGGATGACAGCAATTTGAGGGCAAGAATTCTTGTGGAGCCACAGTGTACTTGGATATAGAAAGCACATTAAGGTGTGAACATTCACATTTTGATAAGAATTAAAGTTCTCATGAAATAATAGATTGGAAAAAATAGATTCTTTGAGTTATGATCTTTATAGATAATAAATTCCCAAATAGAAAAAATTGGAAATTTTAGGGCTGACCTTCAGAGATAGAGACAAAATGGATAGAAGAGACCAAAAAAAAAAAAAAAATGATTATAAACTCCTTAGAAAGAGCCCAGACCCTTCCCTGCAGAATCCTGGACATTTGTATAGGTCCCTAAAATGCCACCTTGCTGACTCTAAAAACTAGTTCTGATCCATGGAAGGACAACACTCTAGAAATCTTAGGTGAGAACAAGATTGAACTTTCCACACTGACAACCTGGGGACCAGCATTTGCTGTTGATCTCTGGAGAAGCAGGGCCTGGGGCTGGTTCAATTCAGAAGCATTGTGGTAAAACAAACCTGACCTTGTATAAAAAGGACTGTTTTGCAGTCATCACAATAGTCTTATAAGTAAGATATTATCATCCCTCTAAAGATGATAAAGAGGTCCAAAGAGGTTAACTAATGTGCCCAAGGTCATCAGCCAGGGTTCCAATGCCAGGTGCTGCCATGAATTTATACCCTCTTTTGCTCTCGCTGAGAGATTCAGTTTGACTTTCTGAAATACTTCTCAACCTGGACAAAGTAATCACCTAAAAACTACCCCAAATTAGAAGTAGGTATTTTTCAAAAATAATCACAATAATAGTATATTCTATTATTAGGATAATAGTATATACGATACTACTATATATCAGGCACTGTTTTAAGTGCTTTAGATATTTTTTAGCTTATTGAATTCTTACGGTATCCTTTAAGGGAAGTCCTATTATTATCTATATTTGTAGATAGGAAAAATGAGACATGGAGAAATTGAAACTTCACACATCTGGTAAGACCTGTAACTGGGATTTAATCCAAGCACTTGAGCCCCAGTATCTATAGTCTTAATGATGAAGCTATAGTTTGTCTCAGAAATAGATTGTGGTGATTATAGCAAAGAGACACTTAGTCTCTGGTAGAATAAAAGCTAGATTGCTTGGTGGAGAGCAATGCCTTTGGGAAATACATTTGTTGAACTTAGCCAAGAATTACGAATAATGTTGGATTTGATCAAATGCTGTTTCTGCTTGTAGGGAGATAACTATGATTTTTTCTTGTCAGCTTGGTATATAGTAATTATACTCATTTTCAAATGTTAAGCCAACCTTGCATCCCTTGTAAATTCCACTAGTTTTGATATACTATCCTTTTCTATGTCATTTTGTTTAAAATTTTTGTATCAATTTCCCTGAAGGATGCTGATCTGTATTTCGCTTTTCTTGTATGTGTTTGTTATTTTTGGCACCAGTGGAACAATGACTTGATAGAATAACTTGGGAAGTATTTAAGTTTCTTTGACTCTTATTAAAAGGTATTGAAATGTTTTAATGACTTAGAAAGCATGATCTGTCTTGAAGTCCCGTGTGCACTTAAAGCATGTATATTCTGCTGTTATTGGGTGGAATGTTCTTAAGTGTCTTCCTCTTTTCTATGTCACTGGTTTGTTTACTTGAATTAGGACAGGTTGGGGGCCTCCCTGGTGGCGCATCCGGTTAAGCAACTCACTATGAAGCAAACTGCAGCCGCTGCAGCAGGAGTTCAATCCCTGCTGCAGGCCCGGGAGGGGACCCACATGGCGCAGCAGACCTCTCCTGCCTCGCCCGCTGCTGTCCGCAGTGTGTTTCAGTCAGTCTGCCTGTTTTGCTCCCCCCTCTGTCTGGTGAATCCTGTCACCTCCCTGGACTCTGGCCTATACCCCAGCTCTTGTATGCATAAATAAATCTTTAAAAAAAAAAAAAGAATTAAGCCAGGTTGGTTGATAATGTTGTTCGAAGTCTTATCTTTTTACTGCTTTTCTGTGTAGTCTATTTGATTTATCGATTTTTAAAAGCAATTAATAGCTCCACTGTAATTGTGGATTTGTGTATTTTCCTTACCTGATCTGTAACTTGGCTTCTTGTATTTGTAAGTTCTGTTATTAGCTGCATAAATGTTCAAGACTGTTAGATCCCCTTCATTAGTTGATCCCTTTATCATTGCCAGAGATTAAAAAATCCTAATATTTGCTTTGAAATCTATTTTGACTAAATTGGACATTTCAGTTTTCTTTTGATTACTGTTAGCATGATGTATTTTTTCAGTTGTTCTGTTTGTGACCTATTTGTGTGTTTACATTATATATGTATACTATATATAATATACATTACTTATATTGCATGTGTGTGTGTGTGATTATAATGTATTGCTTATAGACAGCATGTAATTGGGACTTTTTAATACACTTTGACAGTCTTTTTTTCCATTGGGGTATTTAGATCATTTACATTTAATTAGACTATTGATATATCAGGTTAGATTTTTAAATATGGCATTTGTTTTCTATTTATCCCACCTCTTCATCTTTTTCTGCATTCTTTTGGGTTATTTTCTTCTATTTCACATTATCTTTTTTGGTTTATCATTTTTAATTTGTTAGTGGGTACTTTAGGGTTCATAGTGTACAATTTTAGCTTGTCATAGTCTACTTTTTTTTAAGATTTTATTTATGTATACAAGAACTCGGGTACAGGCCAGAGGCAGGGGGTGAGAGGATCCACCAGAACAAAGTGGGGAGCAGAACACGCAAATCGACTAAAATACACTGCTGAGGGGTCTGCTGCACCACGTGGGTCTCCTCCCTAGCCAGGAATCGAACTTGCTCTGCAGTGGCTCCACAGTGCAGCATTCAACCCCTTGTGCCACCAGGAAGACCCTATCACCGTCTACTCTCAGGTGATAATGTACTGCCACATATAACATAAGAACTTAACAGTAGTGTGCCTCCATTTCTGCCTTCCATCTTTATACTATTACTGCTGTGTAGTGTACATCTACATGTACTGTAAACCTAACATGTTGTTAATATTTTTCTTTAAGCAGCTAATCATCGCTTGACTTAAATAAGACCTTATGTCTTTACCCTACTGCTAGCATTTCTGGTGCTCTTCATTTCTTTGTTTAGTTCTGTATTTCCATTGGTATCATTTCCTTTTGCTTAAAGAATTCCTTTAATATTTCTTATAGTGCAAGTCTGCTGGTGATTAATTCAGATTTTGTATCTCTGGGAACTATAAAGGTAATTTACTGAGCATTGGTAGCACTTAGCTTTTTTCTTGTTAGTTAGAAACCACTGTCCTTTGTTGCCTATTGTCCAAATTTTTTAAAACAGTGTTTATTTTGTATGGTTTGTTATTGTTGGGCAGGTTAATGGCTCTGGCCCTTGTTATCTTGAAAACTGTAAGTCTAGCTTAGAGTCTAGACTTTGGTCCTCTCGGAATAAAATAAAGTTGTAGGGTCAGGACTTTTCAGAAGTGGCAAATCTGGTCATGTATCATGTTAGAAAGGGAGAGGGCAAAGAGAGTGAGGTATATTTTTACCCAGAAGCTAAGATTTCTTAGAAATGTGAACATGCTTCTTTAGGGAAAAAAGGCAGTTAATTAGCAAGTCCAGATGCTTTCAAAGCTTCCGGGTAAGACGTGTAAATTTGAAATGGTGTTGATCATCTCTAGAGACTTCATTTAAATCCTGGCCCAATCCTTCATTGTGCATTGATGTCAGTTGTGTTAGCTGACTGTGAGTGTGGCACAGAGCTGGCATGGAAGAGACAGCAGATGTGAAGTGGCTTCCAGAAAGAGTAGCCACAGAGAGTCCAGCTTGGAGTTGAAGAAAAACATTTTGGAAAAGTTACAGAACACTCTCCCCATACTTTCTGTACTGAGATGCTCTTTAATTCTCATATTTGGAAGGCAAGCCTGTTCACATAGCTGAATAGAGAGACTGATACCACAGATTAAGCCCATCTGGTTATCAAGGGTATTGTCATCCTGAGGCTCTGTGCTGTATAAAATTCAAACACTGTTTTCATTAGCAACTTCGAGCAGACAACATTCTTATCTGTTTACTTATATAGGGCATGAGTAAGAAAAGAAAGTAGAGGAGAGTTGTATCAGTCGGCTGGACTGCCACAATAACAAAATTCAGGGGCTGGGTGTTTTAAACAACAGAAATTTATTTTCTCACAGCCTGGGTGCTGGAAAGTCTGAGATCAGAGTTCCATCAGGGTTGCATCTGATGAAGGCTTGCAGTGGCCACCTTCTGGCTGTGTCCTCCATGCCCCGTTCTTCAGTGCATCCAGTGGAGAAAGAGATCCTGCCTCCTTTTCTATTGGGTTGGGACCTCACCCCAGTGACCCCATTTAATCTTAATTACCATCACATGGCAGTTAAGGTTCAACATATGAATTTGGAGGGATAGAAACATTCAGACCCTAATGGGGTGTCTGGAATTTGGAGGCTGCATTTGTACCTGTATAACATGTGTGACTTGAATCTTTTGTCAGCTTCTCCTTTCTGAGTACACATCCTCCAGAGGCCTGATAATAGCCCTTTACTACCTTCCTCCATACTAAAAACTTTAAAAATTAGATTTGGAGTTCATTATTTTGTTGAAATGAATAGGCATGGCTTGGATATACCTCTTCAGTTAATGTGCAGATTCCATTGGAAAAGGGATGGGTCTCCTCATAGACTTCGTTTTTCTTGTCTCCAGGTTCTTCTTTGTGGTCCAGTTGGTCCAAAGCTGCATGAACTTCTTGATGACAATGTATTTGTTCCACCAGAGTCATTGCAAGAAGTGGATGAATTCCACCTCATTTTAGAGTACCAAGCAGGTGAGAGAAATGAGTGAGTAATGGTATATAAGAACAGTCGTGGGACTGTATTGTCAGATTGGGTTGTAAAAGTTATCTTTGAAAATTGTCAGGGCCCCGTTCTTGCCCTGACACTCGTTCTTTCTCTGACCTTACGGTACTACTGAGCTGCTGCTGGCCATCGTCTGGAGGAAGACTGCTGGTGTCTTGCAGCGCTTCCCAAACTTCCAGGCCCACAAGGATCTAAACCCAAGAGAAATCAGCCTGTAGGAAAGCAGGCGTCATGTATAGAAATGAAAATGTATTAAACATGCATATGCAACTTTTTTATTATTACTAAGAGAAGGGCAGTAACATCTGCTCAGCTCTGCTGGGTTCTGCCCTAGGCCTTTCTGGTCAGCTGTTATGAGCTGCTTTAAGATTGAGTCCAGGCACCTGCAAACTTCTTTTTTTTTTTTTTTATTTCCACAGACAAGAGCTGGGGGGTACAGGTCAGAGTAGTGGGAGGTGAGAGGATTCACCAGAGACAGAGTGGGGAGCAGAACAGGCAGATCGACTGAAATACAATGCTGAGGGGAGCAGCGGGTGAGGCAGGAGAGGTCTGCTGTACCATGTGGGTCCCCTCCCTGGCCGGGGATCGAACTCACGCTTCTGTGCCACAGATGCTTCACAGTGCGGCGCTCAACCCAGGGAGGCCCCCTGCAAACTTCTTTTGAAGCATTTTCTTTCCCCTTGTGTATGTGGAAGTGGAAGTGTTTTGTATTTAAGAACACTTAAATTATTACCCATTATATAATGCTCTGACGTTTATAAATCAGATCACCCCAGCCCAGTAGATTGTGTGTTATACAGACTTGCAGATCTGGTTTCTGAGAATCCTAAATACCTGAACATATTTTATTCTGTTTATTTGATTCTGTATATTTGCTTTTATAGCTTTTCTTTGTTCAGAATTCAGACTCTTGACTTTCTGGCTCAGCATGTTACTAATTCAAGTTAAAGGTTGAAGCATCTAAACAGACTAATTGGTACCTTAAAGCAGCACTTAACATGCTTCAGTGAACTGCTTCCAAGTCGGACAATTAGGAGCATCTCGCCTTCTAGAGCCATTACCTTTAACATAAGATGTGAAATAGAGTGCCTTCTCCAAGTACAAAAGAGAATTGCTTCCTGTTTCTCATTCTCTTTTGGGTACTTACTAGAATCAGGAAGTTAGGAAGTGTCTGAAAATCAGGAACAAAGTGTTGGCATAGGCAGTTCACATATAAAGAGCCTCAAGTTTTTAGTTTTTCTCCAATTAGTTTCCCAAAATGGGAAATCATAGTCTTACTGCCTGCAGATTGGAACAGTGAGGATCAGAGGTCATCGTGTCCCAGTACTGTGAGGGCCTAAATGTAAGGCGTGAATGTGACTGAGGGGCTGGAATAGCTGCAGATGTGTCTTGAAGGCACGATGCTGCTGCTCGCAGGTCCAGGTTCATCTCACATTCACTATGGACACTCATACCATGAACTTGGGACCTGCCTGATTCCCGTAGCTTTCCCTGGTGAGTAGAGTGGAAAGGAGACTAGTTGTCCTCCAGGAGATTTTGCTTATTTGTGCCTCCAACACAATTAAGACAGCACAGCTTATCCTGAAAGGAGGTTGTTTGCACCCTTGGAATAGCAAGCTTTGCTTTTCAGTTTTTCTTTTATATGCCCTGTTTTCTTAGTATATAACAGTGGACTTCCATTAAAATTGCTGTGAAGTTACATTTTCGTCAGCCCCAGGAAGAAACCTTAGTCTAGGGGCAGCCACCCCCTGGTCAGCTCTGCCCCCAGCCTCTCTCTCTTCGTGGATGAGTCAATTCCCAGATTGTCACCTCTTTTTCTTCTTCCAGCCTTCCCCCGGGGAGCTTATTTTCAGGCATTAGGCTGGGGATCCAGTGAGTCACTATATAGCTTTTGTTAATAACTGAAGGGCAAGATGATAAGTTGAGAGAAGGGATCACTTACAGAAATAAAGTCCATACTTTGTGAGAAAAGGGGCAGCCATCTGTCATTACAGGCTCGCTCTGTCTGAGTTTTGATCACTTTGCTTCTCGAGCTCTCCATCAACCCTGTGTTTGTGGAAACGGCCAGTGATAGCTCTCCACATCCCTGCTTGTCTTTGCCTTGCTGAAACCTGTTGATTTTGCTTCTGTCACTTTCTCCCTATGGAAATTAATTGATTTTCAATGCTGTGGCTCTTTCCTGCTAGGTTCAGCTAGGCAGTGCTTCTTAGTGTTTCACTCTGTAAAGCCCACTTCCAGGTCTTGCCTAGAAGTGGAGAATCCTAATGTCGTGTGTTTTCCTCTCTACAGAGTCTCATTGCTGGAGAAATGTTGGATTTGAAATTTATACCCATATTGTTTGTTGTCATTTGGGCATTTAAGTCATCAGTCTGTTCTTACTCGTCTTGCTAATTCATTCACATGATTATACGCTAGGTATGTTGTGAGGCAGTAGGAATATGATGATAAGAAGACCTGAGTGATGCCCTCAGCTCACCGTTCACTGCAAGAGATGAACTCTTACACAAGTTATTGCTAAATCACATTCCAGGTCCTGTAATAGGGTACAGCAGTGGCCTGAGGAAGGAAGTGACCAAATCTCTAGGGGGTGGCAGGGTTAAGAAGCCTTCACAGGGAAGGCTGTCCTGTGTTGGGCTTGTAGAGATGAAGCAGAGTTGAGATTCTGTTCTCATGACCTCTGGGCATTTCCTTTGGACAAGTAATGAAACAGGGGCCAGAAAGTAAGAAAGGAATGTGGTGTGTTAACAAATACAACCACTGCTTCAGAGTTTAGAAAGTAGGTAACATTTTGCTCTGCTCTCAGGTTCATATACAAATGACTCAAATATAAAATGTCTCTCACAGGATTAGATTCAGTAAAACTGAATCCAAAGCAGAGGAAGGATGGGTTCTCCCAGCCTCGACACACTTGCTGTAAAGAGTCACACACGCACGCTTCCCTGGAGAGGCAGGGTTCTGTTGGAAGAGGCCTGCTCTGGCAGGAGAAAGCAGGTTGCCAGTTATAGTTGGTAGATAACCTGCATAATGAGGAAACCCTGTTTGAGGGGAAACTTTCAGGAGATAGCAATATATATGCTGGGAACCAATGAAAAACCAGGTTGCCACATACAGGCTTCAGTTTTGTAAGCGGGAAGGACCCTTTCGTGGAAGGAAAGCTGTGTAAGTCTGGATCCTAAACGTTTGCTCCTCGGTGCTGGTGGGGACTGGCTCCTTCTGCTGCTCAGGGATTGCCTTGTTTAAGATTTCGCCCTACATGGTAACAGAGCAGAGGCAACCCTTCGACTTAGTAAACCTCAAGATTTTCTGCCAAGTCTTGTAGAGAAAAGTGTGAGCCCCACGTGGGAAAGCCTGAGATCATGAAACCTCACCAAGTGGGCTCAGAGAGGCCTCCTTGGCCGCCACACTGCCTTCCCTGCTATAGAACTCAGCAGTAGCACGCTCCTCTCTGCAGCTCACTGCGTGGGGTCTTAAGCAGTAGTTTCCACCTACCTAGCCCTCAGGGTCTCCAGGGCTGGGGCGTTGCCATGCACACAGCAGACACTACATCAGTGGAATCTAATGCACAGACTCCAGACTCCTACCCTGCTAGAAGACCGACCAAGGTGGGGCTGTCTCCCTCTGCTTGGGTCAGATTAGCAGATGCCGAGTGGGCACTGTGACAGAGTCAGAGACTTCCTGCAGTCCCTTTCAGGAGCTGGGCACAAATCTGTAGAAAGTGGAGTTCCAAACAGAAGAAAGAGCTTAAAGCAAAATGATTAGTCATCCATCTTGGATGCTCAGAGTAGTGAAAACATGCCTCAGGCTCACTCAGCAAACTTTTAGGGGACTGTACCTCTTGAGCTCAGTCTTGAGCAGTCCTTACTCCCACGCAGCTCACTTGGAGAAGCCCAGACACTCTCATCTCTGGATCAAGTGCCTGGAAACCCCTGCAAAGGCCATGGCGGAGCTAGGGGTCTCAGGGCACTGCTGTGAAGTGGAAGTGCTTTGGGAAGTGTGCCCCAGTGTGCTGGTTTGTGGAGGCGGTGCCCCTCCCTCTCTGTTGCTGGTGGACAGTAGCACTTTCCTGGGCTTGGAACTACTTGGCAGCCCTAGACAAAGGCACATGTCACCTTTACTGTTTTATTGTCGGGTTGGGGTTTGGGTTTGTTTCTTTACTGCTCACCTTCCTCCTAGATGCAGTGCTGTGCATACCTTAGGCCACCATGACCAGCGTCCATCAGCCAGAGGCCAGCCTACCCAAAGCTGAGGCTCCAGTGAGGTTCCTGCAAGCACACCCCTCACCCTGCACCCCCACCAGCTAGGAGACTTAAAGCCTCTTCCTTTTCTTCCCATTGTGTTGACTGGGCTTTTCTAGGGGAGGAGTGGGGCCAGTTAAAAGCTCCCCATGCCAACCGATTCATCTTCTCCCACGACCTCTCCAACGGGGCCATGAATATGCTGGAGGTGTTTGTGTCTAGCCTGGAGGAGTTTCAGCCAGACCTGGTGGTCCTCTCTGGATTGCACATGATGGAGGGACAAAGCAAGGAGCTCCAGAGGAAGAGACTCGTTGAGGTAATAGCACTGTTAGAGAATTTCACAGATTTCAGCTGTATTTCCTTCTGATTCCTGCCTCTCCTGGTTCTGCAGCTTGTGCTGCCTGGCCCTCAGCCCCAGTGTCCCAATGACAAATCATGGCAGCCAGCTCTGAAGCCTGCCTCCTGCACTAGTGAGGCACCTCACGGTCTTCTTTCAGTCCTGGGCAGCAGCTTGAGTAGGACAGGTCAGAACCGCTCGCCTGAGTCTCTGCATCCTGGGCTAACCTGAACACGGCTGCTGTGTTTGTAGTTTGTCTTTTGTGTTATCTGTATCATCTCACGTCACATCAGCTGTGCTGCATTCCTGCAGATTCATGCACTGTGGGGTTTAGTGCCCAGGAAGGGGCTGGCTGTGGGAGCCTGCAGAGCCATTCTTTGTGCTCCACAGAGCCCCACTTCCCTGTCAGGAAAAGCAAACCTCTGCTTTTTGCTAAGGCAGAGAGGCCGTGCCAGGAAGCATTGCTTTCAGGACCTGGTCCCATCTTTGCTCCTGCCTAATTGTTCCTAACACACCTCTCCACAGGTCGTGACCTCCATTTCTGACATCCCAACGGGCATTCCCATCCACCTGGAACTGGCCAGTATGACCAACAGGGAGCTCATGAACAGCATTGTGCATCAGGTAACCACACGGGCCGAGCATGGGGGGCTCTGGCCTTGACCGTCACAGGCCCTTATATATACCCACTGCCCCACACACCCACAGCCTCCCTCATCAGTGCCCACCACTCTGGGGGTACCATGATACAGTCAGGAGCCTACATCGATAGATTTTCCTACCCAGAGTTCGTGGTTTACATTAGTGTCACTCTTGGTGTTTCTAAGTATGGCTTTTACTTCCATTTCTCTTTTTGAGGTTGAATGTCTTCTCACTTTTTCAAAACAAGTCATTTCTACTAGATTTTTTATGTAACTGTCTACTTAATCTAGCTGAGCCTCAGTCACTTACCTACAAAACGGAGGTCACCCTTTCTTCCTGAGAGGGTTACGGTAAGAATTAAATAAAGCCTTCAACTCAGTGCTTGGCATTGAACATGCAGTGTATGAAGCGGTTATTACATTAGCAAAGGTGTAGGCCATCAGTTGAAAGATAGTCAGTGCGCACGCCCTGTCTGCATACGTACGTACACGGTTCACCTCTTGCACTTTCACCTTAGCTGCATTCTCTGGCTTAAGAGAAATAGTAAAAAAGAGAGTGAGGGGGCCTCCCCTGGTGGCGCAGTGGGTTAAGCAACGCACTATGAAGCAAACCACAGCCACTGCAGCACGAGTTCGATCCCTGCTGCCGGCCAGGGGGG
>JAGFMF010012103.1:1424406-1452998 GCA_019455555.1 Galemys pyrenaicus
TTCTGTTGATCTGCCTGTTCTGCTCCCCGCTCTCTGTGGTGAATCCTCTCACCCCCCACACCTCTGGCCTGTACCCCAGTACTTGTATGCATAAATAAAAAAAAAAAAATAAGAGAGTGAGGTAGGTACAGTGATTCCCCTTAAGACAGGAAACAGGGCCAGTGGTTCCTGTTTGGTACCCCTTTTCAGAGTGTTGCTGCCAAGTGCAGCCTTCCTGACCCACAGATGCGTCAGAGGCTGAGCTCTCACATGCAACTGCTCCCTGCTTTCTGGTGCTATTTACGCGGAGCCATCATGCCCCTGGCTGTGCATCTGGGGACTTCACCTTTGCACAATCAGCCTTCAGGAACTGATAGGCATGTCCCCTCAGTAGCAAGAAGACCCCGTGCATGCCAAAGTGAAAGCTTGTTACCACAGAAAACAAGTGCCCCCCCCTTTGTCTCAGCTTCACATATGACAAGAGACTGGGTGTCCAGCTGTGTCGCTGCAACTTTCTTATTTATCCAAGTGATGATGATGAAGGTAGAGACAGCACTTTACTAGAAAAAACAGTTATGATCTTCACCTCCCCACCACAGGTTTCAAGGCAGGGGTCTTATGGTAAAGAAGAAAATTGTGAATGCTAAGCCTTCAGCTGTGTCCTAAGGTGTCTTCAGAGCTAGGGGTCCATCAGAAAGAGACCTACCATTTTGTTTTTGTTAGCAGGTCTTTCCTGCTGTGACTTCCCTTGGACTGAATGAACAGGAGCTGTTATTTCTCAGCCAGTCAGCATCTGGACCTCACTCTTCTCTCTCTTCCTGGAATGGTGTTCCTGATGTGGGCATGGTCAGTGACATCCTTTTTTGGATCTTGAAAGAACATGGGTGGAGTGAGAACAGAGCCTCAGACCTCACCAGGATTCATTTCCACACACTGGTCTACCACATCCTGGCAACTGTGGATGGGCACTGGGCCAACCAGCTGGCAGCCGTGGCTGCAGGCGCGCGCGTGGCCGGGACGCAGGCCTGTGCGACAGAAACCATCGACACCAGCCGAGTGTCTCTGAGGGCACCCCAAGAGTTCCTGACTTCTCACTCGGAGGCAGGCTCCAGGATCATATTTAACCCAAATGAGCCAGTAGTAGAATGGCACAGGGAGGGAATATCCTTCCACTTTACACCAGTGTTGGTGTGTAAAGATCCCGTTCGAACTGTGGGCCTTGGCGATGCCATTTCGGCCGAAGGACTCTTCTACTCGGAAATACGCCCTCACTAATAGGAAGGTTGCTCTGAGTAATTTTTCTGCGAAAACTAAAGAATTAAACTTAATTCTTTTCAGAGGAAACAAGAATTAAAAGAACTGAGTTAGAGAACAGGACTGAGGATGTCATAGCAATTTCTAGATCTAACTGAAAGACAGCCAAAGAAACATCCACAGATTAAACTGTATCAGATACATTCCAGCTTATTGACTTCCACAAAAACATTTCAGGTTTTGATCAAAATTTAGCTATCTACTAACAAGACTGGAGTTGGTTTTTGTGTTTGTTTTTTTTTTATGTTGTGCGTTACAGGGGCAAAAACTTGATTCCCAAATCCCTACTTTTTCCAGCATCCTTAAATATTTTAGGCCAGATTTCTTCCCCCGAAGAGCATGTCAGCTGGGGACAGCACTTCCTCCTCAACCACGTCAGACGTGCACGCTCACAGCACTCAGCCAGGGTGAGGTTCCCGTGTTCACTCATCTCCGTGCTCACAGCCAGGATCACAAGTCCCGTTCAGTGTTAGAATGAAAACATTTTAATGAGCACACTATCTCAGTCTTCTCTGAGGACCGCCAAACTTAGGACAGTGCCACAAGCAAGGAAATCCCTCCTGTGCTGTACATCACAGCTGGGACTGTGGCGTTTTTTGGATCAGGGATTACCCGAACTGTGGCGGTCAGCGGCCTGGCCCCTGCCGGATGGCATTATGCACTGAAGGACTGCCTTCCACCCTGGCTCCTGGGCTTGTAGGCTGACCGGTTAAAGGCACCAGGTCTGGGCCCCCAACCTCATCACCCTGCTCCGGACCTGCTTTCTGCTATAGAAGACTGATCTGCTTTCATTCTGATCCTTGAAGGAATTTGCTTTTACAACTGGAATATGCTTGTGTGTGCATAACAGATCATGTGTGTTTACATTGACACATCACATCCATTAAAGAATTTGACCTCGTAAGAGCCCCAGGATCATGAATATTGTGTCATGTTATGTATTTATTTTTTTATGAATCAAGGAGATCTCTGTATGCTTTTAAAATGTATTAAAAAAATTTTACATTTCAGGAATCCTGTCTAATTGTAGTTGATTTTGTTTCCACCAACACTCTGGAGCCAGGTAAATATAAATCATCCTAAGGTTAACCTGTGAATTTTGTTACTCTGCCCTTGAGGGGTTTGTGTTCTCTAGTACTGGGTTAGGTGGTGCTACACTCTGAGCCTGTACTATAGGCCTGTCCTCTGCAGTTTGAAGCAACAAGATACTAGTACCACGTGGCCAAACCAGTGTGAAACAGCATTTTGAAAGAGCGTGGTGAGCCACCTTAGCTTGCCTGAAGAGCAGCGTAGACACGGCACAGCAGTGGCAGACCTGCGTAGGTTGGGGTATTTGTATCACAGCAGAAGCAGTTTCTGGAATCTCAGTGCTACCTCACATTCTTCCTTTATGACCTCTCCCTACTTTGGTTAAGAAGAAAAGGATTGATTACTTCTTCAAAGGAACTTAAGCCTAGAAAATTATGCAACTTGAAATCCAAAGCAAGTAAACTTATTAAGAAAATATCTGGCTTCTATCTCATCAGTTTCTGCCTCTAATTCCAATTAAAAATAATTAAACACCAACCTTTATTAGAAAGGCTTAAGTGAAATTTCTGTTTTCCCAAGAATTGGGATAACTCATCATCGGTGTAAAACTTGACTTTATCGAAAGTACAGATGTGTTCTCCATGCAACCTTGTTCTTTGTAAGTCATTTGCTCAGCCTCTGCCTGCATATATTCTCAGAGGTTCTCCATTTTGCACTGGTAATGTCAATAAAAACTAGTTCAGGAAGTACAGGCAGCACTTAGAGCAGTGTTTTTCAAAAGTTACACCTTTAACCATTGACTGTCACTAAATCAGTTTGGTGGTTGTCACAAAAAGTATCAGAGCCTATGCAGTAGAGAGGTATTACAAGTATTCTGCAAAATGGTGCTTTCATGAGTGTGGAGAGGAGTGTGCGTGCACCCCTCAGTGAATGTCCCACCTGAGAGAGAGCTTTGAAAATAAGTGACTGGGCTTCTCCCATAGGATAGTGTAAGGAGAATTTGGAACAGGATAAATGGAACAGGTAAGGCTTCAGGCCCCTCAACCCTCTGCTTTGAACTGTATTTTATAAAGGTTTCCATATATGATTTTATATGAAGAAAAAATGTTTGAAAATTTAGACTTAGGATGTCTGGTTAAAAAAAAAAATTCTCCAAATAGTGGTTCAGACAACATTCATTCTTGTATCCACTTGAAATTGATTTAACTCTCAGGTAAAAACTGAAGTACACAAGCCACCATCAGGCAATAAAAATTCAGCCAAGTATCATTTGTCTTTATTGTGTAAATTGCACATTATTCCTTCCATCAAGTTCGAGTGAGCTGGAGATAATCAACAGAAAAAGTCCAAATTGTGTGCAGGGCTTTGAAATTGGGCAAGTTACCCTTACTGAGCCTCACTTCTCATCTATAAAATGGGCAATTACCCTCGGGTTCTTGATTAGAGGAAAATGCCACACAAAAGATTTAGCACAGTATGTGGCACATAAAGTTTTTAGCAGTTACTATTACTGGGTTAACTGAACACAAAATTTCCTGGATCTCTCTAGAACTGTTTGAAGTCACTGAAAAGCTACCATGTTGATTTAACATTATTTGCTCTTTCTCTAGGTAAAATCTTTCATATAGTGAAGCCGCACAAATTTTAAGAACACAATTGGGTAAGTTTTGACAAGTGCATCTATCTGTCTAGCCCAGAGTGTTGCCATCTGATAGTCCCTCGTGCCACATCTCTCAGCCCTCAGGTACACCGTTTTTGTTTTTTTCCCAGCATTGTTTTGCCTGTTCTAGAACTTCATAGAAATGGAACCATAAAGTGTTTAGATCTTTGTTTAAAGCCCCGTGAACACATTCTTTAAAGTAACCTGCATCATTACATGTAATGTGATGCTTTCCATGATTAATTAGTCTTCTGAATACAGTAGTTTCCACCTTGGGGCTCTGTATTGTCTTTAGGTAGAGCTTTTCATTTCTCTTGGGTACAAAGGAGCGAAATTTCTAGGATCAATACATAGCAGGTGACACACCTTTCTCCAAAGTGTTCAGGTCATCGTCCCTACATTGTGATGAGGGTTCTGCTTGCTTTGTCAACATTTGGAATTGGTGTTTCTCACCCTCTGGGTAGATACATTGTGCTTACGTTGATTTTTTTTGCATTTCCCTGATGATTAGTTACGGATACTTTTCACCTGCTTACTTTATTCATATGTGATTTTTTTTCATTAGGTTGTCAGTTTTTTCATTGAGTTGTATCTTTTATGTATTCTGCATATAAGTCTCTTGTCAGATATTTTGTGACTATATTCCCCTAGAATATATTTGCAGGCTACAAGTTAATGATCATTTTAATGGTCTTCTGTGTCCTAAGAAACAATGAGCGTCTATTATGTCATGAATATAGTCTGTTTCTGACATTACAATTTTAGATTTTACATCCATGGATCTGTAATCTACTTTGAGTTACTTATTTTTGTGTGGTATTTGGTTGGAATCAGACTTGAGTATTCCCATAGAGCTATCCATTTGTTGCAGTACCATTTGTTGAAAACACTTCTCCCATTGCATTGCTTTGGTGCTTTTATCAAAAATCAAATGGCTGCTTAAGTGTTAGGCAGATTTATGGACTTTATTTTATTTTATTGATCTATTTCCCTTGCCAGTAACTCATAATTTCTATTATGGTAAGTTGAAATGAGTAGTGTAGCGTTGTCTCCAACTTTGTTCATGATTACATTTCTGAAACATTTTAGAACCAATCTGTCAATTTCTACCCAAAAATCTGCTGGGTTTATAATAGAAATCTACAGATCACTTTGGGAAGAATATTTATCTTAACAATATTCAGTTTTGGGCCTCCCTGGTGGTGTAGCGGGTTGAGCGCCGCACTGTGAAGCATCTGCCGCACGGCAGCATCAGTTCAATCCCCGGCCAGGGAGAGGACCCACATGGTGAGGCAGACCTCTCCTGCCTTGCCTGCTGCTCCCCTCAGCAGTGTATTTCAGTCAATCTGCCTGTTCTGCTCCCCACTCTGTCTTTGGTGAGTCCTCTCACCTCCCATGACTCTGGCCTGTGCCCCAGCTCTTGTGTGCATAAATAAATAAGTCTTTAAAAAAAAAAATACTCAGTTTTCCCATGAGTGTATGAACAAGGCATGTCTATCTTGGTCCTTTTCATAGCACTGCTTCATAGTTTTCAGAACATAGGTCTTAGATGTGTTTTATTCAACTGATTATTTCGTGTCAATAGTGTTTGACATTGCAAATGAATTCTTTTTTTTTTTTAAAGATTTATTTATGCGTACAAGCACTGGGGTACAGGCCAGAGGTGTGGGGGGTGAGAGGATCCACCACAGACAGAGCAGGGGGCAGAACAGGCAGATGGACTAAAACAAACTGCTGAGGGGAGCTGCGGGCACAGCAAGAGAGGCCGCACCATGTGGGTCCCCTCCCTGGCCAGCAGCAGGGATCGAACTCGTGCTGCAGTGGCTGCGGTTTGCTTCATAGTGTGTTGCTTAACCCACTGCGCCACCGGGGGAGGCCCCGCAAATGAATTCTTAACGTTTTCATTTTCCAGCTATCCCATGCTGGAATACAAAAATAAGGTTTTTCATACACTGACCTTATATCCTGTGACCTTTGCCAAATCCACTTACCAGCTGTAGTCTGTTTACTTTTTAGGATTCCCTAAGATCATTGATATAACCCACCATGTGTTCTGTTAAGTTTTATTTCACCCTAATTTTTTAAAAATTATGCATATAAGAACTGGGGTGTAGGCCAGAGGTGCAGGGTTGAGAGCATTCACCAGAGACAGAGTGGCGAGAAGAGCATGCGGATCAACTGAAATAACAGCTGAGGGGAGCAGTGGGTGAGACAGGAGAGGTCTGCTGTGCCATATGTGGGTCAGCTCCCTGGCCAGGATTGAGGTCAGGCCATAGTGTAATAGCACTGAGACATAACCCCTAGGCCACCAGGGAGGCCCTCTTTGGTGTCCTAAAAACACTGGTTTTAGCCCCCCTCCCCTCCTCCCTCATCACCCCCCACCCCTGCCCCATGGTGCCAGGGTTTGAGCGCCACACTGTGGGGCATCTGCAGCCACTGCAGTGCGAGTTCAATCCCTGCCCAGGGAAGGGACCCACATGGCGAAGCAGACCTCTACTGCCTCGACTGCTGCTCCCTTCAGTGTATTTCAGTCTATCTGCCTGTCCTGCTTCCTGCTCTGTCTCTGATGAATCCTCTTACCTCCCACACCTCTGGCCTGTACCCCAGCTCTTGTATGCATAAATAAAATCTTTACCAAAAAAAAAAAAAAAACTGTTTAATCCGATGTCATGAATACACCTCTAGTATAATGCTGAGTAAAGGCGGTAAGAGTGGCCATCTTGCCCTTTGTCCTAACTTAGTAGAGCAGTTTCACCACTAAATGTGGCAATCTGTTGCAGTTCTCACCCTCACCCTCCTTAGATGCCTTTTACCAACTTAAAAATAAGTTCCCTTTCTAATCCTGATTTGCTGAGAGATTGTGTGGTGGCTTTTTAGCGATTGTTTTTTCTGAATCTGCTAAAACCGTAACTTTTAATTTTGTTAACACAAGTATTTTGACTTTGAAGTAGTAAACCAAGAACTGGTTTAACCCCAACTTGGTTGTGACATACATAGTAATCATTCTATATTGCTGGATTTGACTTGCTAATACATTGTTCCTTAGCAATACTAAATACTAAGTACTTGTGAACCTGTGGTCAAACAGAACATTATCTGTAGTTTCTTGTTTTGTAAGTATTTTTTTTAAAGATTTACTTATGTATATAAGAACTGGGGTACAGGCCAGAGGTGCATGGAGTGAAAGGATTCACCAGAGAGTAGGGAGCAGAACAAGCAGATTGACCAAAACACTGCTGAGGGGAGCAGTGGATGAGGCAGGAGAGGTCTGCTGCGCCATGTGGGTCCCCTCCCTGGCCGGAGACAGGGATCAAACTCGTGCTGCGGTGACTGCGGTTTGCTTAATAGTATGTTGCTTAACCCACTGCACCACCAGGGAGGCCCTGTAATATCTTTACCTAGTTTCGATATTAAGATTATGATGGCCTCATGAGCTAAATGGGAAGATCTTGCTCCTATTTTCTAAAAATTTTTGTTAAGTTGCATTGAATAGAATTTATCTAGAGAAATTATCTAGGCTAAGAAGTTGCTTTATGGTTAGCCTTGACTAACTTCCTTAATAGGTCTTAAGGTTTTTATACTCCTTGTTTTCAGTTCCATCATGTTGTATTTTTCAAAGACGTTATTGTGTCTATTGTCATAAAATTGATCTTTATCTTTCCCATGTCTGTACTCAAGCTGCAGCGCTTTCCCTCTTGGTGGTTTGTCTCCTGTACTTTGTCAGTCTAGCTATGGATGTAGTGTTTCTTTTCTTCCTAGAACTTTTGGGTTTACAGCTATGCTTCCATTAAAGCACTGCTTTTAACTGGATTCCACAGATTTCCATTTGTTTTCATTATCTTTCAGTTCAAAATGTTTTCTAATTCTCTTTATTCCATTGATTAGTTATTATTGTGTTTGATTTTCAAATATTGGGTTTTTCCAGATACCTAGGTATATAATTTCAAATTCCATTTTGGTCAGAGAAATGCTATAAATTTTAATCTTCCAAGGACTTTTGAGATGGTTTATGCCCCAGTATATTGTGGTCTGTACTACTGAATGTACTTCTCATTTACAACTGCACTCATGGGTTGATGTATAATGTCAAGATGGTGGGTATGTCCACTTTGTCGCGTTCTGTCAATTGCTGAAAGAGGAACTACATCCAATTATGATTTTAGATAATTTTATCAGTTCTTAATGTATTTTCGCTATTGTAAGAGGCATACGTATCTGGTTGCTTTTCTAATGAACTGACCTTTCTGTCATTATGAAATGCCCGCTTTTATTGTGGTAATGACTCCTTGTGATGTCCACTGTATCACATCAGTGCAAGGTATTACTTATGAGAACTGAAAGTTTTGACATTTAACTGCCATTTCAATCTCAAGACAAGCCCAGTCATTAAGGCTGCACTGAAGTAGTACTGACACCAACAAGAACCTGGCCTTGGGATTACTCCTCTAGTATTAAAGCTATGCTTGGAAATAGGTAAGAGAAAACTGTAATCATAGGTTCTTTTAAAGTTTTTATTGTGCTCTCATTTGTACACCTGAATAACAACTGAATAACCAAAAAGAATGATACATAATCTCTTTATTCTAAAAAGGATCTATTACACATTGATAGCATCTGTGGGATCACTGGTGGCCCTATATAAAAACTCATCAGTTAAGAAACGCCCATTTTTTTTAGTTCTTAGTGCTGATACCGGACCAGCCCTTGTTGCTATTATCACGCTGACTTGATCTGGCTCTACACTCTGACCTCTCTGGAGAACAAGACGCTCCCCCAAAAACCACCAATATACTAGGACTCGTTCTAGATTCCCTTGGGCAAGTGCAGTTTGAGATACTCAATAGGCTGACTCTCAATTTATAGAGCTTCCTCTTTCTCTAGACTTCCAGAGCTGTATTGATCCAAGATTTGTGATCACATTGAGGGCCGAGCTGACACATCCAACAGCCTGAGAATCATGTCAGCAAAGACAAGGCTTTATCACAACAGGGCTGCTGAGTCTCTGAGGTCTGTTTCAGACTTTCCGTCCACAAAGGAAGGGGTTAAGCAGCCAAGAGGTAAGTCTGTATCCTGTGCCCTGCTGGCTCCTGGAATCACCCACATAGTGCCTTGTTCTCAATTGTAAGAGGCCCTGTCTGGGACTATCTTTTAATTCTTGGCTGGCAGGGCCAGCATGGAGCTGGCTGCACAGGCCTCAGGCTTCCCAACATACCCTTTGTCTGAGTTTTGACTCTGGTACCCAGGGGATCTGCTGGCCTGCGCTCTTGCCTGCGCCAGGTGACCTTTCTCAATCTGCTACATCCTCACAAAAACCCTGCTTCTGAGGTCATCCTCCTATTTTTCTCTAATTTGTGCTGATGCTTCATTTGGCTGTGCTTGCACAGTGGGCTCTGGCTCCAGAGGAAGAGAGGGTGGTTTTGTGAGCTGGGATGGTCCTCCAGCACCTAGTAACAAGAGAAATAGCTTGAATTCTCAATTCCATAACTCCAGAAGAAATCATTATTTTTACTTTTAATTTCAAGAAGAAACCCCGTATTTTCTGGGATGACTGGGACTGCAGCATTTCTGCAGCTATGAAGCAAAGTCATAACTGAGGAAATAAATACTGAACTATTTCATTACCTGCCCCATATCTAATTAAGGCAAGAAAACTAGAGAAAGCAAGAGTACATACCAATGTATTTTTAAATTTAAATTGTAAGAGTTAGTGTACTGACCGTCCAACTAAGCCTTCCAGCAGCTATTACACAACTTGCCTTAAGAGAACATGTCAACGTGGTGACCTTGTGGCTTTTCCCATTCCAGCAACATTATTGGGCAGATTCTGAGTCAGAAAAGTGCAAGCCTGGCTCCACGCTGTGTGCCTGCTGGTGTGGTGGCTCGTGCTCCTGGGTCTTCGTGGAGGTACGTGTGGTCACCTACCTGAGGGAAGCTTCCTGTATGCAGCTGCTGAAGACATTGCCCGTCCCAGTGCCTGATTAGAGCCCAGAGGCTGCTGGAAGCCACCAGGTTTGCTTGTTGAAGTGGCCCGCTGCTTTGATTTGGGCTCTTTAGCTGGTTTAGTCCAGACCAGCGCCTCCCCAACCTGGAGAGCCGCTCCCAGCTTCTGGGCCATCTCCACCATCTTATGCCCACATGGAAAGAAAAAAGAACCACGTGTAACTCATAGAGAAAGGCTCCTTCCTAGGCCTTCCGCTATGGTGGGTGTCAACTGAAGTAGTGTCTCCTGGTTCTAGCATTTCAAGGAAATTTTTCCCAAACAACAAATAACTCAGATTAGTGGATGGCAAGGGAGTTCACACACTCTCAAAACCAGCAACTCAAGGTTGGTACAGTATTGGACTGAGCTGCTTTTCCTGCTTGAAAGTGGGAGGAAGCTACAGAGCAGAGACCTCAACTCAGATGACTTGCATTAGCAGTAACAGTGAATTCAGTAAGCCTGAATTTTCTCTGATTTCTTATAAGAAAGTTTTTTATTGGGTGGTTACTAACTGGAGAATGCACAAGCCTGTGTCATACTTGGGTTATAAGGGCTTAATTCAAAAGTCCATTAGCAACTTGCTAATAACCTCCTGGGAGCTAAAAGACAGCATACCTCAGAGTCAAACTCCAGAGAGCTGCTGTCCTTGAGCAGGTTGACTTTCTTCTCCATCTCCTGATACTGGGTTAGGGCGCCCCTCTTCTCGCCCTGTTTGTACAGCAGCACAGCATAGTTCAGGTTTACTAAAGGGTTACACCTGTGGCAAACAGACAGGGATTCTATGGGGTTGGGGCTTGGAAACAAACGGCTACGCAGAGATCCTTCTCATTACACAACAACACTGGCCAAGTAGAGATTTCTCCATCCACAGCGAGGTGGGAACACACATGCTGTGTGGACCTGTGGAGAAGAATCAAGGAATTGATTTCCCTCAGCAAAGTTGGTCTTGGGACCAACTCTGACATCTCAGCCTTCAACAGAAACCAGGGCAGAGTTGTAAAGGGAAATCCCTACCATGCTGCCTAGCAGATGGCAGTAGAATAAATTCTAGGAGAGTCAAGTTTTATCTTAAATAAACAGAGCCCCGCGTCCCATCTGATATTCCAACTAGCCCGTAAAAGGCTATCAGCAACCCAAGCTTACTGTCAGCTCTTTCTACAGCCTCCTGCTACACTCAGGGCCGGAAACATTTTCTCAGTGAGTGGCAGTTCCTGCTGAGCAACTGTACGCTTAGGAGTCATGTCCTTCCACACTTAGACCTACTGTTGACAGTGACCACAGAGCAAGCAACTGGGCTGACGCAGGCAGCACCAGTGCTCTTGCGCCACCTTGTGGCTTTGGAGAGTCCAGCCCTGCCCAGTACCATTCCCACAGAGCAGCTTACTTATCCAGGCGTGCTGCTTCTGCGTAAGCTCTCTTGGCATTCTCTGTATCTTCCAGGTTGGTCAGAGCCACTGCAACAAAGAAAATGAGCACTGCAGCTGGAGAGCCCACAACGCCGTAAGTTTTGCATCTTATACCACGGAGGCAGTGTTTCAAAACCATTTATTATTCAGGCCTCATATTGAACCCCTTTGCCTTCTCAGCTCCTGGCACTGCCATCTACTCGGTTATTGAGCTTAGACACTTGGTGTCATCACACTGAAGTTCTGTGAGTCCATTTTTTGCAATTTCTGATACCACCCTTGTTCAGGGACCCCATTGTTTAGGCGTTCGAGCTTTCTCCCATGGTAACGTCATCCCTCCCGTCATCTACTTGCTACCATACTGACTGACCAACAAATCAGACATTGTCACTATCCTAGTTAAAATTCCTCACTGCTTTCCCATCATCCATAACCATGATCATTAAACTTGTGTTTAGCAACAGAACACACACCCCCTTCTAATCAGTATTTTCTAGAAGCCTGATTTATATAAAAAACAAAACTATTCTGAAAACTGTCCACTCCACCTCATCTCCAACTGCCACTCACTTCTGCCAGACACGATAGATCAAAGAATTCGAATCAAAAAACACGGCCTTTAGGATAGTTTAGAGTCCTTTATCATGGACTGGCCCCCCCACACACACAAAAAATCTGTCCCCAAACTACTCTGTCCTGACTGTTCTCCTTATACATGCTAGAACACTGTTACCAACTGACTACCGGATACTTTGTGCAATTTCACAGCTTCAGGCCTTTGTTCACTGGCTCTCTGGCTATTTCTACTTGAAATTATTCATATGCAAAACATAAGCAGTTCTATTTGTTTATATTCCTCCACCTCTATTAGAACTTGCCTATCTGTGCATTCAGGCAACCCTCAAATGACACCCATTCAATCTGCTTTTGCAACCTTTGTGTTTTAAGGACCCCAAATTAATAATAAAAAACAGCAGTAACAGAACACTTACATAATTTTATCAACTTTATGAGACTCAGCTAGTAGAGGCAGGACATACTTAAAGCCTAATCTGTTAACCCTTGACAGTTAGTTGGACTCAATATACAGTTTTCACACCAATGGAAAAAATTGGCAAAATATGAACTAAGATGATCTGGATTTAATCTGTTGGTTTCTGAAATTTGCCCAAAGTTAGAAGCAACCAAGTGCTTTGTCATCTTTTTCTTTCATATTTCTTCAAGCACTAATACAGTAATCCAGATGCCCCTGGAATCTGCAGGGAAATGGTTTCTATCGGACATTTCACCACTGGCCACCTATGATTCTAATTAACTTTCCCCTCATTATAGACTGCAGGGGGAGTTCTCCACAGAAAATCTCTTACCTGCCAACAGCATGTAGAGCTCCCCCATCTTTGGTTGAAAGTTGATGGCTGCACTGAGGAAATGGAAAGCTGATGCATACTGCTGCATGGTCAAGTGGACAAGGCCCAAGTTATACAGAATCTTCCAGTCAAAGGGTGCCAAATAGTTGGCTCGTTTTAGGCAGCTGATAGCCTACGGGGGGGGGGGGGGGGGGCACTCGATGAGAAGTTGGGATAAGTTCACAGACCCAGTAACTGCATGTATGAACACAGACAAGGCAGACAAGGAGACACTCACTGCCACATATTTCTTCTTGCCAAAGAAACACATTCCAATATTATTCCAGAGTGGAGGACTTTCTGGAACAGCACAGGCTACCACTTTGTATTTGGTGAGGGCAACATCAAAGTCCCCGTGAGTCTGCATCATACTGCCTGCTGCCAAGATTGCCTGAAATGTGGGGCATGAAAGTCAGTGATACAGTCATTCCCACAAGGCTGCAACGCTCAGGTCGCCTTCCTGAGTGGAGGTACGCAGCAGGCCTCTCAGCACAGGGGCATAATATAGTCCAGCTACTGGGACAAGTGCCCGTGAGGAGTGTACCAACACCCTCACTGCAGCTTATCTTTGGTACAGGACAGAGGAAAGATAAAATATCACTGTTTTAACCCAAGCTCATGTGTTTCCTACTTCTGTCCAAGGAGTAGCGCGTTCAGACTATCAGAGCCCTGTAAGTAAAAACTGCCTGTCAGCTGTTCCCGGTGGCCCCTATTTGGTACACCAGGTGCTCTGGACAACTCAGTGACAGTGAAGATGAGCGCTCCTGCCACAGGACAGAGGGTGGGTCAGCTCTAGCAGCCTCAGTCCAGCCCCTTCCTTTCTCTAAGGAAGGTGTCCACGGGGTCGGTGCGCAGGACTTCCAATAGGACTGAGTCTGCATCTCCCTCAATGATACTCATCCACTTGATGAGCTTCTCATCCCCATAGTCAAATCTGCACAAGGGTTGTAACCTCAAATTCATTAGTTCATCACCACAATTTTTGACATAGAGGCTTTTGCTAATTTCCTAAGCAACACAAACTTCACCAGCATTACAATTTTACTTTCTATGTACTTTACAGTTCTAACAAATGTGCTCTTCTATAGAAAAGCAGAGCACCAACACTTTACAATATTTTCAAAGAAAAAGTACCACTTTTATTTATAGTTTAAGACAAGGGCAATTTCTCAGTTATTCAAAATATTGTACTTTCTAGGCCTACATCACCTAGCAGCACTGGGCTGTCCGTGGAGGCTCTGGGGTTTGGCAGCTGCAGTACCTTATAGTTGGTAGGGTCATAAGTCAGTGCGTTTCCAAGATGTTCAAAAGCCTTCTGGTAAATGCCAAGCTTGGAGAAAAAGCAAACCAGAGAATTTACATTAGAGGGGGGATGGCAGTTAAGGAGTCTGCCACCCGTATCTTGGACAGAAATAATCTGACTTCCTGAGTTGTTCTGGGCAGAAAAAAAAAGGACTACAGTTACCAGAGAAGAGAGCTAAAATCCCCACATTGGTCCCTCACCCCCATTTTGTTGATTTGTCCCCTGATAAGGTCAAAGTATGTATTTGCCAGGAACCATCTCTGCTACACTAGTGCTAAGGCCTCTTGGCAGGAAGTGAGCTGGTCAGCCACAGTTCCCGAGACCAGCTCTCAAGCCAATGCCTAGGAAGCGCCAGAATTAAGCTCCTGACTCTTTTTAAAGAAAAATGAAACCAATAAAAAGACTACCAGAGTCAGCACTGGAGGTCAGTCTTCGGGAGAGGGTGGAGGACCGGGCAGGGAGGGGTCCCTCAGAGATCCTGAGGTCCTAGTTCTCAGGATGAGAACTGAAAAGAGATGGCACCAAAGAATCCCTTTGACAGGAGCATGTAGGGGAGAGGAGGCGTCTCACTTTAAACAACGCTTTGCCTTCACTTTTCTATAGTGCATGGCTGGGAAGGAACAACAGAAATGACCTTTATCCCAAAGCATCTAGTGGTGCTAACTTGTATCAGGTTTCTCTCCCCATTAGACAACTATTTTTCATAACTGTTCTTTCCTAGGTTGCTAAAAATTATGATTGCATTAAGCTCCAACACATTTATCTGCTTCTGATTTGAATGGAAAAGATTAATTCCTTTAGCAAATTCAGAGAATAAGGTTATGTGTTTCATATTACCTTTAGTAAAATGTGTTAGTCAATTCAAAATTCTGGAAAATCACAAAATATACAACTCCAAAGCATCTCTAACATCAAAGCACAAATGAACAGAGTTCTCATTACCTGTAAGTAGAGTAATCCTAAAGTTGTAAGAAGCTCTGTATTTTCTGGGGAGAACCTGCAACAGAGATCAGCACAGACCTGCTCAGAGGGAATGCGGCGTGTATGAGACACTGAGAACCTGCAGAGTGCCGAGCTCCACCCCCCCACACAGAAGACCTGAAGCTGCTGGGAATTCCCTTCACAAGTAGGTCATCTCAGCCCTGGCTACTGGGACAGTGAGGGGGCTGCTCAACAAAGAAATGTAATTTAAAATCCAGATTTCCTCCTTGCAAGCCTTTTCATTGAGCCAAAGTTCTAAAAAAAGAACCTATGGAAGAAATATTGTATAACTAGAACTAAAGAGCAATGCTTTATAAGCCAAATCAGCCCCAAACAGGCAGAGTCTTACCAGCTCCCTCTTGTGGGATTATATTTTTTCTGTTCTCACTGTATTCATAATGCTAACCAGCATAATTTACTCTTTAATTTAGGGTCCCAAGGCCCTGCATTCCATGTTAAACAGCCAAACTAAACACAAGAAGAAAGACACAGATCAACTCCAGGAAAGACTTAGCCATGGGCTTTAAAACAGGGTTTTAGATAAAAGATTATCTGCTTTCCCAACCCCTGATATTTGTCTTTGTCACAAAATCAAAGCAACACTGAGCTGATCTGAACACTGACCTAACAGGACTGTTGCACGGTTTCAGCAGTGAAAATGCCAGAGGCAAGGAACAATGCCCTGCTTCTAAGGGATGAGCTGGGAAGCTGGCTACCAAGGGGAGGCCTGAGCTACGCATCCGCTTACTCAGTTCAACCGAGTAGCCGCCTTCCAAATTCTGTCATAAGTATCCATTTTGATCACATTCCTCCCTGAAACCAAGTAAGGAACTGCCATGATCCTGCTGGCTTCTACCCCACCACCAAAATATGCCCACTCTCTCCCAAATTAGGTCATGAATAATGGTCTCTACATTCTCAGTGAGGTTCCTGATACTCAGCTGTCCTTTTCTCCCTGAGAATTTTAATGACTTAAGTCTCTGACTAATCACTGCAAAAATGTCACCCTTTGGCCTCCCTCATGGCCTAGGGTTAAGTCTCAGCACTATCACCACTACGGCCCTAGTTCGATCCCCAGCCAAGAGCTGGCCCACATGGCACAGCAGACCTCTCCTGTCTCACCTGCTCTTCCTCCCCTCAGCAGTATATTTCAGTAGATACCCTGTTCTGCTCCCTACTCTGTCTCTGGTGAATAATCCTTTCACCAATCACTCTCTCTGCAACCCTCCACCCCCACACTTCTGGCTTACATACCACTTCGTCTATGCATAAATAAAACTTTTTTTTTTTTAAGTCACTCGAGATTTGTGTGCTTGATCTCAAAGCCAATGCTAGAAGGCTGGGATCAGGTTTCCATCTAGCACCACAAGGTTTAATATATGCTACCTGGGCTCCTTCCTACTTGTCCATATAAACTTAGCATCTTTTTCACTAAAGTCTCTTGTAGCTTGATAAACCAAAGGATTTTTTATGTCTTTTTGGATATAAAATATGACTGGAAATTCAGAAAGAGTGCTATGACTGATAGAACTAGGAAGTTACTACACTATGGCAGAAGATAAAGGTAACTGACAGAAATCTAACTTTAGTTCCACATCTAATAGACTCAGTAGCCTTGAACCACAGACCAGGCATTCTTTTCAGTGACTGAAGAAATGAGAGACTGCAGCATTTTGCTACAAAGAACAAGACAGGATCCTGTATGGAAGACGAGAGACCATGTATCCCTAGAAACACAAACCACTACCCTGGGAAAGTGAATCAGTTCCATTAACACAGTTTGACCTACCCTAATGATGTTTTAAAAACATCTCATGGTATCTCGCTTATAAGGCCAGATGTTCATTACTGAATCAGAAGATTTCTGTCCCTAACATCTTTGTAAACAAAAGATCTGTTGTAAAAAACAAAATGGCAGACTGCCAGCTGAGTCCAAAATCTGTTCCCTCCCTCCTGAGCACACCCTGCCCATTTCCCATGTAGCTAGGTACAGTCACCTCACTCACTTTAAACCACTGAACGTGGGACTCCCTGGTGGCACAGCAGGTTGAGCGCCTCACTGTGAAGCATCCGTGGCACAGCAGCACAAGTTCGATCTCCAGCCAGAGGGGACCCACATGGCACAGCAGACCTCTCCTGCACTGCCTGCTGCTCCCCTCAGCAGTATATTTCAGTGGATCTGCCTGTTCTGTTCCCCACTCTTTCTCTGATGAACCCTCACCCCTGTACCTCTGGCCTGCACCCCAGCTCTTATATGCATAAACAAATAAACCCTTTAAAAAAAACTTACTAAGAGCCACTTACTCAGTACTCAACTTCCTAGACTACCTCCCCCAGGATAGCCTAGAACAGAATGTGCTACTGTAAGATTTCATCAGACATGAGGAGAAGACAATAATGTAAGGAATAGTGCATTAGTAGGGAAGGAACTTGGATCCCTGACTGATCTTGTGGGGCAGACTGCCTAGCCTAGCTAGCCAACCACACTAATGTGTGAGAAAGAAACACTGACTAGTAATCAAACACATTCTCTCAACTTGGGTGTCCATGTGTAGACTCCCATTTTGGAGCGGGGAGGGTTAGTGTCTCACTGAGCTAAGGAAACAAACACACTTACTCCACTGCTTTCTTGTAGATTTCAATGGCCTTGTTCAAGTCTCCCTCCAGCAAGTGGATCTTCCCCAGCATTATATAGGTCAGGTCATGCCTGTTAAGATGTAGAGCACTGTGCAACTGGTCTTGTGCCTAACAAGAATGACAGAATAAGAGAACCAAATCACTACCATGGAAGGACAATAGCTTTGTATGGGCCAATATAAAGACAGAGCTAAGAACATCTCTTTATAGCAAATAGCCCCCTCTGCTAAAAAAACCAACTGTGCTTGCTCGCAGCATAGAGTGTCTGCCTGTGAAGCCACTTCAGAGAGTTTATACAAGATGATTAACCTTTTTAAGTGTTTTCCAGTTCTTGATATTCACACCCATGAACCACACTTCACTAATTAAAGGGATATCCTAGTCCAGTACAGAATCCTGCCCCAGATTCAATCCCAGCTGCATCTCTGGCCAGCTGAATTAACAGACCCCATGTTGCTCACCAACATTTTGAGAAATGAAGGAATTGTTTCATTTATTCACTCAATAAGAATCGAGTATGTTGTTCCAGATGCTGGGTATACTGGAACACAAATTCCTTGCTCTAAAAAAACTTATGTTTTAGTATCTGATCAAATGAGCTTCATTTAACCACTCACTCATCCAACAATTATTTATATAAATGCCAAGTATTAAATTTGCAGTATGTCAACTTTACAATAAAATCTAAATATGTCTTCTCAATACAGGTCTTGATCAAAACTAAGTCTACCTTTCCATGGGCTCAGAATAATCCTATAAAGAAATGTACTTATTTGGAATAACCTCTGAAAAAATCTTCTAAGTCTAATGGTATATATCTGCTAGAAAATTTAAAGAACCCACCAAAAGTATATTTTCTTTACATGTATTATATTTTAGTTATTACTTTCACATCTCAACTGCTGATGTACAGATTTTTTTTTATAGTCCTGAGGGGCAGACTAGGTTGCTTTAGTAGTTTGAAAACTGTAACAAATTAAATATTGTGAAAGGGTATTAACCAATTCAGATTCTCAGGACTATCAGCATTTGAGAAAGGAGAATAAAATTAAGCAATCAATCACTAAGTGGGTGCTTTATTGCTTCTTTTTGGGTCTACCCAAACCCACTATCATTAACCTTCAGAGAATAGATAATTCAGTGTGTCCCCCAATTAAGTTATATTTTTTCTTATCTCAGGTACCATGGCAGCTCAGATGTTTTCTGAAAGAAGAGTGTTAGAAGTGGCCTACATCTTAATCACAATGAAACAAATTCTCATCATAGAAAATAACTTCAAAAACAAACTCCAAAATTAAAGCCACTTAAAATTAATGCCCAGTGACCTTGAAAACTAAAGTTAGTTGCCATCAGGGCCAGATAGTGCACATGGTCACAACTACACTTTTAAAAGATCCATCTTATTTTTTTTTCTTGGAAATTAAAGTTTATTTAGGGAAAAAAAGGGGTAAAGGGTAAAGACTCACAGGTATATGGTACCCGGGAGGGGCAAAGAGAGCCCAAGATCCACCTTTTATATCTTAAGTTTTGAACATCTGTTTCTAAACTGGAAATTTTAAACTAAGAGTGAAGTAAAGAGCAGCAATTAAGATTTCCATTCCCTCACAGTATTTCTTAAATTTTTAATTTTTGTATTAAAATAAGGAAAAATGATAATGACCAGAGAGAATAAGAATGGGAATAAGTATCTATAATACTTTGTTTTTCAAAAATAAATCCATTGTATTTATTGTGGTCACATTTCTTTCATCACTTACAAAGTTCCAAATCAAAATAATCTCTGTAGTCAGCAGCAGCTGACATTGTCAGCAGCAATTCGGCACTTTACTTTCAAGTATCTCTGCAGAATTAGAAATAACACAAAATGAACCATGGTACCTCTTTAACAAGTGTACCTTCAGGGACTCCCTGGTCAATTGCTCAAATCCCACCACCATTTCTGTAAATTACCTTATTGAACTGTTTCAGATAAATGTAGCAAACTCCTAGATTATGACAGATCTCCTACACACAAAAGAAAAAACAGTTTAGGTGTAATTCCACAGTAGGTCTTAAGCGTAAACAAGAAGCATCTATAGGTTACAACTTTGCTCAGTAAAATAAGTAATCTTTAAAACATGCACTACAATTAATTTTTGACCGGATTCATACTCAGCTATAATATTTAATCCTACAGAAAGGGTCCCTTGATATTTTAAAATACAGATGAGAAGAAAGCAGAATTAAACCCATGATGAAAAGATTTATCAGAATAAACTGGACTGTGTGCTACTTTGGGATACACACCCAGCCAGCCCATGTCCATTCTCTCTAAGTGCTGTCCGCGCCCACGCCCTCTGCGCCATCTCAGACCAGAATGGCCTCAGCCCCTGCTGAGACGGCTGCTGGACACACTGCTCCATCCTGGAGACAAAATGAGACTCTTCCCTAGGAAGTGGAACCGGAGCAGAGCTAGCCAGCCGCAAGCATGACATTCACCAGGGGACGTGGGCTTAGCTGGGGACTGAGAGCGCCATCTGGAAGCCAACACTGCGGAACCTTTGTAACTGGAGCCTACCTGAAGACATCTATAGCAGAGGAAGCAAACTAAAGGGCCAAATCCACCCCCTGTCTTTCTTGTAAATAAGACTTTCTTGGACCACAGCCACACCACTTACTTATGAACTATGGCTCTTTCACACTGCAACTGCAGTTAAGCAGTTGAAACAGTGATGTATGAAGCTACAGAACTTAAGATATTTACTAATGACCTTAACAAAAAACATTTGCCAACATCTGATCTACAGATTCTTATCTATATTCAGAAAATGAACATAAAAATGCAGAACAGGGCCCTCCCTGGTGGCGCAGTGGGTTAAGCAACGCACTGTGAAGCAAACCGCAGCCACTGCAGCACGAGTTCGATCCCTGCTGCCACCGGGGGGGTGATCCACATGGCACGGTAGACCTCTCCTGCCGTGCCCACTGCTCCCCTCAGCAGTGTCTTTCGGTTGATCTGCCTGTGCTGTTCCCAACTCTGTCTGGTGAATTCTCTCACCCCCCCACCCCCCACCTCTGGCCTGTACCCCAGTGCTTGTATGCATAAATAAATAAATCTTTAAAAAAAAAATGCAGAACAGCTACCTTGTCTGCTGATAACTTTCCAGTTCCCTGCAATACCAACCTGTACCTTTCTGACTTGATTCTACTGAATCCTTCATATTCCTTTACATTAAATCTCCCTTTATTGGGCCTCCCTTGTGGCACAGTGGGTTAAGCAACGCACTATAAAGCAAACCACAGCCACTGCAGCATGAGTTCAATCCCTGCTGCCAGCCAAGAGGGGACCCACATGGCGCAGCAGACCTCTCCTGCCTCGCCCACTGCTGCCCTCGGCAGTGTGTTTCAGTCAGTCTGCCTGTTCTGCTCCCCAATCCGTCTCTGGTGAATCCTCTCACCTCCCACGCCTCTGGCCTGTACCCCAGCTCTTGTATGCATAAATAAATAAATCTTTAAAAAAAAATCTCCCTTTATTTAGAAACAAGAGAAAGGAAACTGGTCTTGGGAAAAGTAAAATCATCTTGATAGTTGTGGGGATGTGTAGAAGCACACTTTGAGTCAGACATATTCAGACCCTGTCCGAAGAAACATTGGACCCCAGGACTCAAGAGACAAGTGATGCCTTATTTTCCAAGTCTCAAATAACAACAAAATAGCAATCATTTATTGAATACTGACTTCACACTAGGCTCGGTGCCAGTTGTTTTTCATATGTATTACTGTAATTTTCCCAGCAAATCTGCAATATAGGTATAACAATAAGACCTCTCTCCCTCAGAAAATTTAGTTTGTGTGACTTAAAAGAAAGTGTCAACCTAGAGTTTTTTGTCCCTTTTGTTTTAGCTCTCATCTTAAGAATTTCAACCATGTATAAATGTAGACAGAATCACCATGTTCTCATCATCGTGTCCCAGAAACCATCCAATCCATACCCCAACCTGTCCCACTTTTGTAAGCAAATACCAAAGAGTGTAACATTTCACCCACAAACTTTCAGTCTGTAGAGTAAGGTCTTTTTGTTTAATCTGCCCACAACATCATTACCATATCTGAAAAACTAACACCTTAGTATCAGGTATTGAATCATGTGCAAATTTTTCATAGTCTCATAAATGTCCCCACATTAAAAATTTTTTTCTCTTGAATCACAGTTCAATTGTGTCCATACATTGCAAAGCACTTAGGATTGAACTCAGGGCTGCCTCCAAAATTTGTGTACTTCCACTTCATCATCCTTTAAGTATGTAAGCCTAACAATACAAAGGGGAGAGATGTAGCCCTACTGTACCTTGTGTGCTGCTAACCATAAACTTGAGATCATTTGTCATATATATTACTTAAGAAGGTGCAGCAATATGCCTTCTACAGACTGACAGCAAAGAAAATTTTAAAAGGAAAATAGAGGGCCCGCCCTGGTGGTGCAGTGGGTTAAGCAACGCACTATGAAGCAAAACCGCAGCCACTGCAGCATGAGTTCGATCCCTGCCACCGGCCAGGGAGGGGACCCACATGGCGTAGCAGACCTCTCCTGCCTCGCCTGCTGCTCCCCTCAGCAGTGTGTTTCTGTCAGTCTGCCTGTTCTGCATCCTGCTCTGTCTAGTGGATTCTCTCACCTCCCCGCACCTCTGGCCTGTACCCTAGTGCTTGTATGCATAAATAAATCTTTAAAAAATAAAAGGAAAATAGAATAAACTAGAATTAAATCCTGTCCTTCGTGGGGTGAGGGAATCCAACGGACAGCCTGTGGGTAGGAGATACAGTGGAAAGGCCACAGAGGTAAAGTGAGGGTTCCAAATCTTGTTCTGCCACTACCTCACTATGCACCCATCAGTAAGCCAGCCCATTCCCCAAAGCATCAGCTTCCTCATGTGTTAACGGGGGAGATATTCCAAAAGTCAAATGAGAGAATGGCAGAGGAATTATTCCCCTGTTGCAGCCAGATTGGAATGCCTAATGAATCTAAAATAAGTGGGACTATGAGGTTTTCTACAGGCCACAGCAGGTGGGGCACAGAGTGTCTTGGCTATTTGGGGGAATGAAACATGTATAAAATGTGTAGAACATAAAGTGTCTGGCTGTTTGGGAATGACCACCTGTACTGGCGCCAGTGGGATATTATCCCATGAGAGTCAGTAATACCAAATGAACGTTCACATTTTTTTATAAGATTTATGTATGCATATAATAACTGGGGTACAGGCCAGAGGTTGGGGGGGTGTGGTGGGGGGACAGTGAGAGAACTCACCAGAGACAGAACAGGCAGCAGAACCGGCATATGGACTGAAATACACTGAGAAGAGCAGCCAGTGAGACAGGAGAGGTCTGTTGTGCCACGTGGGTTAACTCCCTGGTCAGGGCTCGAACTCATCCTGCAGTGGCTGCTGATAGCTTCATAGTGCTGAGACTTAGCCCCTTGTGCCACCAAGAAGAGGCCAAATGAACTCTTTAAACCACTAGATGGATGAACAGACAATATTCATTCCCCCTGTGCTTCTGCCCTCACTTACTTCCTATCTTCATCATGGGCTCTTCTTTGGCTTAGCCCTTCAAAACTGTTTTCTCCAAGGTTCTATCGTTAGCCCATTACAAGTGGTTTCATCCAAGTTCATGGTTTTAATTATCTTCCTTATGTGGTTGACTCCAAAATGTATCTAATCCAGAATATTTCAATTTTGGATTTCTATATATAGCCATACGTTGGGCACATCTCATATAATTTTAACTTTTGGCTGGATAGCTCAGTTGAAATATGCTGCCAAAAGTTAGTCATGTCTATCATCCTCTGAAAAACAAGATTTAACTTTGATTTGTTATCATCATCCTCTTCCAAAATATGCTTCTCCTTCTTCCTGCATTTCCTATTTGAATTGCCCCTAACCCACCAGTTCATCTCTGCATCTCAAGGCACAGCCCAGGGCCTGGCACGTGGCAGACATTCATTTGTTAAAAGGATGGCTAAATGAATAAAGAGTAAATGAAGTTTCTTTTATCTGTAGCTTTGATTCTTAGCTATAAAGTATTCAGCGGCATAAGGACTTAGATCTCAAATTTCAGACCTACATAAGAAGTTGCCTTACAAACTGAATAAACATCAAAAATAATAGGGTTAGGCCTCCCTGGTGGCGTAGGGGTTAAATCTCAGCACTATCCTCCTGATGGCCTGAGTTCAATCTCCAACCAGGGAGGTGACCAACATATGACACAGCAGACCTCTCCTGCCTCACCCGCTGCTCCCCTCAGCAGTGTATTTCAGTCGATCTGCCTGTTCTGCTCCCCATTCTGTCTCTGGTGAATCTTCTCACTCCCTGTACCTCTGGCCTACACCCCAGTTCTTCTATGCAAAAATAAATAAAAAATCGTTTTTAAAAAAAATAGGGCTGGGCCTCCCTGGTGGCGCAGTGGGATGAGCAGTGCACTGTGAAGCAGATCTCAGCCACTGCAGCACAAGTTCGATCCCTGCTGCCAGACAGGGAGGGGACCCACATGGCGCAGCAGACCTCTCCTGCTGTGCCCGCTGCTCCCCTCAGCAGTGTACTTCTACTGATCTGCCTGTTCTGCTCCCTGCTCTCTGTGGTGAAACCTCTCACCACCCCCTCACCTCTGGCCTGTACCCCAGTGCTTGTATGTATATATAAATAAATCTTAAAAAAAATTAAAAATTAGGGCTGTAAGAACTGTAGAGGAAACCCATACGAGTTCTCTGTACTAATCAATCTAATCCTTCACTCGAGGATAGATCTCTCAAAGAATCATTAGATACTTAAACAAAAAAAAAAGGGGGGGGGGAACAGATTAAAAATAAGAACCAAAAAGAAGAGAGGAAGAAAAAGGTAATTCTTGCAAAGGAGAACTTCAAGAGTCAGATATGGAGAGGCTATTGAAAGGAGAAAAAAGGCAAACTTCTCACTGAAATTAAATATATACTGAAATTAGAAATACTGGATTGATACATTAGATAACTGGATGTGAACAGCTTAAAAACAAAAATCATGACCTGAAAAATAAGACTGAGAAAGTATGCCTGAATGTGTATTAAAAAGACAAGGGAGGGCCTCCCTGGTGGCGCAGTGGGTTAAGCAACACACTATGAAGCACATCGCCGCCACTGCAGCACGAGTTCAATCCCTGCTGCCGGCCAGGCGCGGGACCCATATGGCGCAGTGGACCTCTCCTGCTGTGCCCGCTGCTCCCCTCAGCAGTGTACTTCCGTTGATCTGCCTGTTCTGCTCCCCGCTTTCTGTGGTGAATCCTCTCACCCCCCCACACCTCCGGTCTGTACCCCAGTGCTTGTATGCATAAATAAATAAATCTTTTAAATAAATAAATAAATAAATAAATAAATAAATAAATAAATAAATAAATAAATAAATAAATAAATAAATAAATAAAAAGACAAGGGAGAGGGGCATCCTAGTGGCGTAGGAGTTTGAGCACCACACTGTGAAGCAGCCATGGCACAGCAGCATGAGTTCAATCCCCAGCCAGGGCCAGGAAGGGGACTCACATGACACAGCCATCCCCTGCCTACCCACTGCTCCCCTCAGCAGTGTATTTCAGTCTGATCTGCCTATTCTGCTCCCCACTCTATCTCTGGTGAATCCTCTCACCTCCCGTGACTTTGGCCTGTATCCCAGCTCTTGTATGCATAAGTAAATAAATCTTTAAAAAAAAGACAAAGGAGAAATATGAGAGGTAAAATACATAGAAAATAGATCCAGACCATGTCTAACAGCGAAAAACAGTATGGTAGATGCTGCTAGTTATCTAATGTATCTTCATTCTCCTTACCATGAGAACTCTAATTTTGTTTATAGCAGTAATGTGTCCAAGTTAAAAACTGCATTTCTCAGTCTTCCTTACAAAAGGGGTAATTAATATAGTATAAGTATACTGGGAAATTCTGTATTTAGGAAAAGCTGTATTTTTCTAACATAGACTTTTTCTCTGTTGCTTCCTCTTTCTCCTTGCTAGAATGTGATGTTAGCCCTTCAGCAACCATCTTTATAACTGAAAAAAAGTTTCAGCCTTGACATCAGAGTCAGCAACTCCCTACCTGGAATCCTTGCCCTTTTTTTATGAACTGAGGCACCCCCATCACGTACTACTGTTAGGGGAAGGGTAGTCCTGAATGGATTACACAGATGGGTGTGTGGACTCCAACCCCGACTCCAGACCACCAATGTTCCAGAACCACAGATCCGATAATATGATTATCGAAGAGTGGATCCCTGGGACCTGAGGGTGGAGTTAAGCAGCCAGGCTGCCTATAAAACCAGAGAGGGGAGCCTTGGGCTCTCTCTTCCTTCGGAGCCATCTCCCTTGATTCAGAGCCAGCTCTCGACACGCCATTGGGTTCTAACTCAGAAGATCTGGTAGGGTATTTACGGATTTGTATCTCTTCTTTTTGTGTTATTTCTACTTTATTCCCCTTCTTTTGTAAAATAAAAGCCTTTAATAACTTTTGTCGCATGTGCCTGAAGTTGGGGTTTATTATAAAAGTCTTCTGAGCGCGCGGGTGAGGACCCAGTCAGAGAAGCCCATTTTATATTAGGGTTGCCCTGTAACACGACCACAGTAGTGCACCCACGGCCAACTCACCCAGAGTCCACTATCATAGACCACTGTGCTTCTTCCCTCTTTGTTCTTACCCCTACCCCTCCCCTCCCCCCTTTGGTGCTTCAGCTCTGTAGTCAGGTATCAAGGGTTAGTTTTTAAGCTTGTCTTATCTCACTATTAATTTACTTTATATTCCACTTATCTGATATTTATCTTTCTCCTGTTCTTTATTAGGACCCTCATCATCAATGTGTAAGAGCCACATTTTCCTCATCTAATTCTTCCTCAAAAAAATTCTCGGACCTCCCTGGTGGTTCAGCAGTTAAAGCCTCAGCACTATCAAGCTATCACCAGCCACTGTGGCCTGAGTTCGATCCCCACCAGAGAGCTGACCCACATATGGCACAGCAGACCTCTCCTTGTCTCACCTGCTGCTCCCCTCAGCAGTTTATTTCAATAGGTCCACCTGTTCTGCTCCCCATTCTGTCTCTGGTGAATCTTCTCACCCCCCTCTAACACACACACCTCTAGCCTATACCCCAGTTCTTGTATGCATAAATAAATCTTTTAAAAAAATTATTCTCCTGTTTTCCTGATTCGAACATGCACTTCTAAGAGCGCTCAAAGGTAAATTCTGCAACTTTAAGGATATCTGGAGTTTACCCTTTTAACATGAACTTGTTTCAAGAGAAAAAAAGACAAACCCCTAACTTGTAAAGCCAATGTTTAAAGTTCCTGTTGCAGTTGCAATGATCTCTAAAAGATGCAAAGAGATAACGGAGGAGAAAAAATAAACCACTCGAAGAAAATTTCCCAACCCAAATCACGCAGAGGTCTTCAGAGTGAGAGTCAGTATCTAGACAACTATTAGTAATATTTCAGAAGTTCAAATGTAAAGAGAAAAATCCTAAAACTAGATTCTAGAGAGCAAAGGGAGGTTATCAACAAGCATCAGGCTAGTAACAGACTGCTTATCAGCAACACAGACTGTCAGACAGCCAGACAGTCGTGTCTGCTGTGTTCTGAACAAACAGGATTTTTGACCACTATATTTAGCCAAATCATCAATCAAGTGTGACAATGAAGACATTTAGGCATGTAAGAATTCGGTAATAACAGTGAAAGATAGTCATACAATAAATGGAATCAACAGCACGCTTACTAATAACCGATGTTTCTTACTTACCCAATCTTTCTGATTAAGTTTAGCTGCTTCATTATATACGTCAGTAGCAGCTTTATGTTTTCCCAGAAGAAATCTGAAGAAGAGATACATATAATTTCTGTAATTATTAGCTCAAAGCTTTTACAAGACTAACCCCAATAATCCCACAGTTGGTACATTTTCCAGCAAGCAGAGAATTGTGGGAGTTTAGCCAGTGAGGCAGCTATGTCCCAACAGCAGAGGGTCTCTTGGTAAGGATAGCACTGTAAGTTGTCCAGGGTTTTGGTCAATTCGACACTAATTTTAGTGAAAGACTTCTATTTTCTACAATGTACTACAAGTGTAGACGGAAAAAAAAAGAAGCCAAATCATAAACCAGTTAAGCAAGAGCTGCCATCATTTATCATTATCATCTATTAAGGACATGCCCTTCAAGCCTAAGTCTCTTTCCTTAATACTGGACTGTGAGTCAGGAGAAAGAGAGGAAAACTGGGCCCTAAGCAAAGATAACACAGGTATGAATGACAATGCAGGCAAGAAAATGGAGATGGGAACTCACCCTGAAACACTTTACCACTCTGGAAAAGGAGTGTACCTGACAGCTTATAAAGACTTTGGAGGCTAGTTACAGCTAGAAACTTACAGAGCATTTCACGGAACAAATACTGAAAACCCACTATTTATCAAATATTATGCGAAGTGTTCAAAAAGCAGATGAGAAAAATTCCATGGGTTGCCAATAATAAAAGCATAAGTGTCACCATTAATATGATTAACATGATCAGTATTCCACATTCCAGGGAGAATATACAGTGTTTGAAATACCCACTTCCTATACACTCGTTATCACATTTTCTCAAATTTCAGAACGACTCCATACTCTCCAAAGTGAATCCCACTACACCCATCAGCAGCTCTCTCGCTCTCCATGAATTCAGCTGCCCTGCTGCCAGAAACAGTCTCAGCTTGAAAGATGCACTTGAGGGCCTCCCTGGTGGCGCAGTGGGTTAAGCAATGCACTATGAAGCAAACCGCAGTCACTGCAGCACGAGTTCAATCCCTGCTGCTGGCCAGGGAGGGGACCCACATGGCGCGGCAGACCTCTCCTGCTGTGCCCGCTGCTCCCCTCAGCAGTGT
>JAGFMF010012103.1:1453088-1469724 GCA_019455555.1 Galemys pyrenaicus
ATCTGCCTGTTCTGCTCCCCGCTCTCTGTGGTGAATCCTCTCACCCCCAACACCTCTGGCCTGTACCCCAGTGCTTGTATGCATAAATAAATAAATCTTAATAAAAAAAAAAAAAGAAAGATGCACTTGACATAGTTCTGTGTGTACCGTGGGGCATTCTGGCTACCAATACTCACAGAGATCTAGCCACCTGCTTGAGGTTATCAGCACACTGAGGGCTGAGAATAGCACATGTCTGAAAGAGTTCTAGAGATTCTTGGATATTTCCTTCCAGGCGAAAAATCAGTGCTGCCAAGAAATAGAAAACACATAAAATTAAACCATGTTCTAGGAAGGAGCCTGGGTTCAGAAAAAATGGAGAAGGTAAAAAGTCATATCAAAGAAATCCTCTGGATAACTGTCTTTGATACAACCAGATCTTAGGTCAACTGGAACAAGTAGTGAAGTTGGTGACCAGCTAAAATCTCTTAAAATAAGGACTCTCAAACCATCCTACTCTTCTACTGCCAGCATCTACCAGAGAGTCAGGTGTCCTGCAAATGAGCCCACCAATTCTTTAAAATGAAGACATTCTTGGGTGCACCTATCAGATGCTCTCTTTATCAGACTTTCATCTGATGACTTTTAGAGCGTTCACCCAAAATAAGGCAAGTGGAATCAAACCCCAAGTCCAGTAAGGAGATTCTGGCAAAGAATGCAGTAATATTTCAGACTTGATTTTCAATAACAACCAATCATTTTTCCTAAGACTAAATTTTCAAAAGAATCTATATGCTTAAGTATTATGAGGCACTGAAAGTCTGGAACATGTGATATTGGGAACAAAAGCATTTTTTTGGCCACTGTGTTCTAAATGTGTTAATATCTTACCAATTATGTCAGAAAATTATAAAGATTATAAACAAAATGTGTGGTAAACAAAACCATTTATATAGAAAAGAGTCAAAAAGAAAGTTCTTAGAAAAATTAAGGATGCTACTTCAGGCATTAAAAAGTAAAATTTCAGCCAGTTTTTTCCTATATTTGGTTTCTGATTTATTTATTCTCAGCTTTATCATGCATATCTCTAATCTTCTTCCCTTCAGCACAATTCACCTTATTTACCAAAGTCCTCAAACCTTCCCTCATCTCTTTTAGCCTGACAACAAGAAACAATTTCAAAAGACTCTTATGAACCAGAAATTTACTATATGAGGCATACTATATGAGGCATCCATTCCGAGAAACACTAGCCAGAAATTAGAAAGGGGTAAAAGATAGTAGCAACATTTTTAACTGAACTTTATTTCTGAAGTCAAATCAAGGACAGATTTGAAAACACAATATTAAGACATTGGGAACATGACCTGAATTTAAGTATCTCATAAATTGTTTGCTCTCTTCTACAACCTAGGCAAAGCATGTATGTCTGTAGCAAGAAGAGAAGAAATAGGTCTTACCTTGAACATAAATAGCATATTCACATAACCCCCGAGTCTCCTGAAGCTGTTCTTTGATGACAGCCTGAAAGCAGAAGAAAAATAGTTCTGAACATAGCACCTCAGGCCCCCTGGCCACCCTGACACATGCATGTGATCCACAAAGACTATTTTTGTTCAGTTTTCAAGCTAAGAGGTTTTATGTTCTTAAAAGTTATAAAAATAAGAGATGAAGACTATGAGACAGAGATATGTATATGGCCTACAAACATAAATATTTACCATTTGTCCCCTTACAGAAAGTTTGCCAATCCCTAGCTAAAATCTGTCTAAGCAAGCTAAGAAAAATAGGAAAAGCTTTCCAGAAACCATGAGAGGTTCTCTGATGAGCAAATACAGACTGCACCTTCTAACTATGATGGGCTAAGCTCAGGATGCCGTAGGAATTCAGAGGGCAAGCACCCAATTCTAACAGAGAATCAAGAAAGGCTTTTCAGAGTGAACAATTTTAAATCCTGTGTTGGCAGTCATGGAAATTGAGAGAGAACGGCTTCAACTACCATGCTAACAGGTTGAAAACAATAGAAAACCTTGGTAAGTTTTAAGCAGAAAGTAGCCTGATTATATTTACTCTATTAAAAAAAAAATCACTTTTGAAGCACTGTTGAAAACAGATGGAAAGAAAGCAAGAGTCGAGCACGAGTGGTATAAGAACTCTTGCAGTCATTTAAATTAAAATGATGGGGATTAGTTAAGGCAAGGAAGCGGGGGAAAAGATGAAAATTTCATGAGACAAAGAAAATTTGGTGAGTCTCTAAATTAATTAGAGAAAACGGGCCAGGCTATACTGACAAACAGCTGTGTGAATAATGGCACATATCCCCCCAAGCAATAGGAGAATAAATAGTTTTAGAAGACAGCAGATAAATTTAGCTACAGGAAAGCTGAATTTGAAGCCAGTCCCTCTGAAATACCCTCTAGGTAACAAACAGATTGATCCAGGAATCAGGAAGAAGTGTATAGAATGAGCAGAGAAGATCCACAGCTACACCTCTTTTTTTTTTTTAAAGATTTATTTATGCATACAAGAGCTGGGGTACAGGCCAGAGTCGCAGGAGGTGAGAGGATTCACCAGACAGAGCGGTTTGCAGGACAGGCATATCAACTGAAACACACCGCTGAGCGGGCGAGGCAGGAGAGGTGTGCTTCACCATGTGGGTCCCCTCCCTGGCCGGAGCAGGGATCGAACTCGTGCTGCAGTAGCTGCAGTCCGCTTCACAGTGCATTGCTCAATCCGCTGCGCCACCAGGGAGGCCCCACACCTCTTAAAAAATAAGAAGAGAAGCCAAAAAAAGGCAACAGAGAAGGATAAAAAGGGAGGAGGGTTGGGAGGCGGGAGAAGTTTTTCAAGATTTACACTAGTACATTACTAGTTTTGTGCACTGCTGTAAGTATAAATGCCATAGGTATATAAAAACCAAACATGGAAACATTAAAAAATCTAAATGCCAAATAAGATAATACTAAGGATATATTTTGCATGTTAATTTAATGCTACTACTTGCCTAAAAGAATATGGTATATACAGTATGTTACTAAAGATACAGATCATTTAGAGAAAAGGAAATACAAATTATTTTAATATACAACTGACAGTTAAGTCATAATGAGAATACAAAATAAAATCTATGAAATACCATTTATACCTATCTAGAAACCAAGACATTAAACACCGTGCTGTGCTGAATTCCTGCCTTCCATCATGGAGCCAACAAGTTCCAAAGAGCAGCTGCTCCTTCTTGAAATGAGAAAAATAAGGAGCATACCCCGCTCTGACCTGTAGTCAAAACCAGTTAAGCCACAGCCAGCTGAAGGCCCATCAACATAAATGTTGTCGCTGGGCACCGCTGAAGTTTGGCAGTTGTCTGTTAAGCAGCATTAATCACAGCAAAAGCAAATACCCTAAATGTGAAGAAACAGGAACTCACACACTAGCGTATATGATACAAACTGCCACAAACAGACTGTGCTGGTTCCTACCCAAAGCCTGACTTTCATTTTAAATATGACTGCTGCGTCTTACCTTGCACGCTTCATAATCTTTCCGGATATAGTGCAGATGTATCAACCAGTTCTGCTTCTCCAAAATAGGAAACTCTGGTGCTGGTATCATATTTTAACAAAAACAAACAACAGTCATTGTTGGACTTTCTCCTTTAGCACTGTGCTCAAGTCTTCCACATATTGAAACACAATATAAAAATACAGATTCTTCATGCTGCTGACCGTAAAAATATAATGCATCAAAAATGCATAAACTATTAAACTAAGAGACATTTGTCCTAACATATTGAATATATGCTTTTCTTCAGTTTTTGTGCATTATACTGTCAGTTTCTCAAATGATAACTTGATTTGAAAAAAAAAAAATCACTGTTTGTCTCTCCTCTCTTTCCTTATAGATGATGAATAAGAATATACTCTAAAAGATATTTCTGGACTGTTACTAACAAACTACACACTACATAAAGTTACACGTTAGATTACAATAACAAAAACATCTGAAACAATTAAACATAGTTTTAAGAAACAATGCAAATATGGACATTAGTGTTACCCAAGAATGAGAAGTTAACAGTGAAAAAGAATCTATTACCCATTTGACTCACTGAAAACAATGCATGGTACAGAAATCATGAGTCGCTTGCCAAATGAATTCAAAAGTTTAAAATCAAGGTAAAAATGCATTAAGAAAGTACTTGTCTAGGGCCTCCCTGGTGGCGCAGTGGGTTAAGCAACGCACTATGAAACAAACCGCAGCCATTGCAGCACGAGTTCGATCCCTGCTGCCGGCCAGGGAGGGGACCCACATGGCACGGCAGACCTCTCCTGCTGTGCCCGCTGCTCCCCTCAGCAGTGTGCTTCCGTTGATCTGCCTGTTCTGCTCCCCGCTCTGTCTGGTGAATCCTCTCACCCCCCACACCTCTGGCCTGTACCCCAGTGCTTGTATGCATAAATAATCTTTAAAAAAAAAAATTAAAAAAAAAAAAAAGAAAGTACTTGTCTATAGTAATAAGTAGAAGGTTTCAGAACAGCAAGACCTCAAGGAAGTGCGAGGGGAGGAATGGGAGCAGGAAAATATAAAAAGGAGACGTCAGCTCTTCAATCCGTTCCCAAAGAGATTTCAAAAGCTCTATAGCATACATGACTAAATGTTTTCATTTATTAAATCTGGATAGTGGGTATTTATAAATATTACATGGGTATTTGTATTGTATTTTATTTGTATTACATGGGTATTATCTTTTATGTACTTACATTTATTTCAAATAGTCCCTGATTTTTAAAAATGTGAAAGGATACAGCAGGGTATGAGGGAGACACTCATAATGCATCTTTTATGCTCTAGAACCTTAGGAGATACAATCAACAGAAATCTTAAGACTTGAGTGTCCATAATATGAAAGGAAAAGTTTACTGTGACTCAGAGTTAATGCTACTAGAAAACAAAAATTAAGAAGTAATGCTGTGCATCTCTTCCCAAGAATAGGGAATATCAATGGAATGTGTAAAATGAAGTTATGATAGAAAAGATGGATAGGATTTTACATAGCAAAAGAAAGAAAATAAATTTTTAAGCAACTGACTTTTATCTTCCAATTACCCATATTCTCTGAGTGGACTTAAGAGTCAAGAAGGGACTATCTAAGATTCTTTGATGACTTTTATTTCCTTCCTCCTCTTCTCTAAGCCCCATAAATTACCAGAATTAGCCATTCATGTTCTATCTAACCACTTCCAGAATTAAATTTTCTACTAAATTGATACAAATCACTAAATTAAAAGAAAGATTAGGGGGGAGTGGTCTCTAAAGTAAGTAAAGAAATGCATCAAAATCAAAGCTCTGTAAATGGCTTACTAATCTTGGCCCAAGCCTCAATAGTATGCTAATCTCTGTACCACATAACTTTTAAAGGAAAGAGATACTGAACCATTTGAATTTACAGTATCACTAAATATCATTTATTCTACTGTCATAGACCTAATTTATAAAATGCAAATTTGAATCTTCCCTACTCTTAAAATCTCACTAGGAAAGACAAGTCACTTTTATGTTCCTTGGGTGGAAATGGAGGAAAACAGTTCAAGTGTCCAGGGCCTCTCTGGTGATGTAGGGGTTAAGTCTGAGCGCTATCAAGCTATCAGCAGCCATTGTGGCAGGAGTTCAATCCCCTGCCAGGGAGGTGACCCACATGGTGCAGCAGACCTCTCCTGTCTCACCTGCTGCTTCCCTCAGCAGTGTGTTTCAGTAGATTCACCTGTTCTGCTCCCCACTCTGTCTCTGGTGAATCCTCCCCACCAACCCACTCCCACACCTCTGACCTACATCCCAGATCTTCTAAGCATAAATAAATAAATCTTTAAAAATAATAATTTTTTAAAACTTTTTTTAAAAATTTATTTATGCATACAAGAGCTGGGGTACAGGCCAGAGTTCAGGGAGGTGAAAGGATCCACCAGAGACAGAATGGGGAGCAGAACAGGCAGACTGACTGAAAGACACTGCTGAGGGGAGCAGCAGGCAAAGCAGGAAAGGTCCACTATGCCATGTGGGTCCCACCCTGGCCGGCAGCAGGGATCAAACTTGTACTACAGTGGCTGCGATTTGCTTCATAGTGTTACTTAACCCTCTGAGTCACCAGGGAGGCCCTAAAAATAATAATTTTTTAAAAGGGTCCAGAGGCTCATGAAATAGAAACTTACAGGTTAGAAAAACAAAAGGTACCACCAAGTCCAAGTGTTCTATAGGCCATTCTACACTCCTGAAGACATAGTTGACTTAAAGTCAAAAGAACTTAACCTTCATCAACGACTTTAGAAGTCATTTCAGTGCCCGTAATTGCCCTATTACTAACTGTATGGTTTGCGAAAATCATAGTTTTCTCATCACCAAACAGAGACTGGGGCCTCCCTGGTGGCGCAGCGGTTGAAGCATCCACAGCACAGCAGCATGAGTTTGATCCCCGACCAGGGAGGGGGCCCACACAGCACAGCAGTGCTCCCCTCAGCAGTGTGTTTCAGTCAGTCTGCCTGTTCTGCTCCCTGCTCTGTTTCTGGTGAATCCTCTCATGTCCCTGGACTCTGGCCTGTACCCCAGCTCTTGTATGTATAAATAAATAAATCTTAAAAAAAAAAGGAACAGATAATGATGAGTTATATATGTGTGAGTGATATTTTTCTAAAGGAATAAATAAAGCAGAGAAAAGAAACAGGGCATAGAGGATGGGGGAATTACATAATGGGTCAACCTTGTGTACACTGAATGACAAACTATATACAAAGAGGTTCAAATGATGTCTGATATACAGTAAGTACTAAAGAATGTAAAGTGTTGTAGTTATTTTTATTATTATTTTAACAATGAGGGAATTTTGGATACCTTAGAAATCCCTAGAATCGACTAATCCTAATTTCAAAGTTAAAATTTTACCTGTAAATGTGTAAGTTGTATTTCTTGCATTCCAAATCATTGCTCACTCCAATTTCCTCCACAAAGATAGATACTGGTTCTCACATGCTTTCAAAACCACTATAAAAATTACCTATTTGAAAGCTCCTCTCAAAAAGATGAGTATGTAAAAGTGCAAAGTTAAGCCTCCTCTATTTTGCCATAAAGTAAGGTGGTTTCTCCAATGCTATCTATAGATACTTTAGGAACCTGTATTACCAAGGAAATCAGGTAGCAAGAATAATAAAAGGTACTGCCTTTTAGTAGGTAGTAAAAAAAACCTTCCTCCCACACTGCCCCTCCAACCATCATCCACAAAGACAAGATAAAGCCTCTTCACTGGTGGGGAAAAGATCCCACTCATTACCCACACTAGCCCTACACATCACCAAGGCAGTGCACCAGAAGGCTAGCACCTAACAATACTCCCTTGACCCTCCTCTTCTCCTGCCCACCCCGCCCCCATTCTAGTCTTTTGTGACATCTATTCCCTTTCTTCCTGCCTCTAAGAATGCACCAGACAGCTACCTAAAACAATTGATAACTGAGTAAACATGACTCTGCAAGAATTTCTCTCCCCTAGCAGACAAATTCACTTAAGAATGGCCCTAATTCAAACCTTTAAGCTTTGATTAATACTAAGGAATGGAACTATGGGAGTTAAAGAGAAAATTACTGTGCTTTGGATTTTTAGTTGTATTTTTTTCTAAAGTGATTAAAGCTTTTGTTAAGGGCCTCCCTGGTGATGAAAGGGTTAAGTCTCAGCACTATGAAGCTATCTGCAGGTACTGCAACATGAGTTCAATCCAAGACCATAACCCACAGGATGCAGCAGACCTCTCTCCTGTCTCACCCGCTGCTCCCCTCAGCAGTGCATTTCAGTAGATCTCCCTGTTCTGTTCCCTACTCTGTCTCTGCTGAATACTCTTACCCTTCCACACACAAACTGAGAGCCTACACCCAAGTTCTTGTATTCATAAACAAATCTTTTCTTTAAAAAAACAAACACCTTTTGTTAAAGTACATTGAACCTTTCTTTGGTAAAAGATTTCTTCCAGGATTAACAGACAGAGAACACATAAAACTCTTATATGCTGAAATGCAATCTTGATTCACACCAGCCTTCCATGGAACCTAGAGCGAGTATTTAATTTTTCTGAAACTCCAACCCCCCCAACCCCCTATAATTTTCACTGGAAAATTATGAAAAAACTGAAAGTGGTCATTCAACTAATGTTAATTTCCTCAAATTATAATAAGGATTAAAATACTTTTTCTACCTCAATTAATATTTGGAACAACAAAAGATGTAATAAATTTCAAAAAGAATGTAAACATCAAATACTTTCACTACTAACAATTTCAGCTGTTATCTGTCAAGGGCTAACAAGGAAACACAGAAATGACTTGAGGATTTAAATGAGGAACTTTAAATGCAGTAATAGGCAATGGAAGAATTGAGAAGTGCAAAAGGGTATATAGTGAGGCAAATCTGAAACAGATATTCTTTTGTACTTTGCTTTTGTTATACACATAATTTATCATGGGAATCACTCCATGTCAAATCACAGAACTCTTCCTTATTTTTATAAGTGCATAGTCCTTTACTACACAGCTATATGCAGTTCATTCTAGTACTCGCAGGTATTATTTCTAGTATTTCAATCTAAAATAACATTACAATGGGGCTGCCCTGGTGGCGCAGTGGGTTAAGCAACGCACTATGAAGCAGACCGCTGTCACTGCAGCACAAGTTTGATCTCTGCCGCTGTCCGGGGAGGTGACCTACATGGCATAGCAGACCTCTCCTGCCTCGCCCACTGCTCCCCTCAGCAGTGTGTTTCAGTCAGCCTGCCTGTTCTGCTCCCCACTCTGTCTCTGGTGACTCCTCTCACCTCCTACAACTCTGGCCTGTACCCCAACTCTTGTATGCATAAATAAATAAATCTTAAAAAAAATACAATGAATATCATTGTAAATAAATATTGGTCTACTGTCAGAGATATATCTTCAGGGTAAGTCCTAGAAATGTAATTTCTAAGTAAAAAGGTAAATAAATAAGGATTTTTATTAGATACAGTCAGATTAAATGGGCATACAAATTTAGAGTACTATCTGCCATGTAAGGTGGTACCTGTTTCCCACAGTCTCACAAATTGTGTACTCTTACTTTTTAATTTTAGCCATCCTTGTAGGTGAGAAATGGTGTCTTTGTACAGATTTTATTTTAATTTCTAAGAGTCAGAATGAATGTTGTTTTCATATGCCCAAAAGTGATCCCTATATCATGTATATATGTAAACTGTGATTTTCACCCCCACTTCTATTGAAATTTTGATCTTCCCCCCCCTCCAGATTTTAAGATTTTTTTTTATAATTAGGATTATATTAGCTGTTTGTCTGTGATCTATGCTGCAAATATGTTTACCCAGTATTTTATTTCTCCTTTGTTTTTTCTTATTATAGTATCTTTTGCCATGTAGAAGAGAAAAATAATGAAGTCATATTTATCAATCTTTTATTGCTTCTGGTTATATTTTCTTTTAGTACATACATGATCATATACTTTATTCTTACATTAGATGACTGATCCATTTGAATATTATTGCCTATAATGTGAATTATAAATCTGTTTACTAAAACAGTTATCTGTTCCAACATTTATTAAAAAGTACATTTTTAATAATTCCCGGTGCCAAATACAGTCAGTCATATGTAACTTGATGATATTTCAGTTAACAATAAAGCACATATATGTGATTCCATAACACTTAAATAACTCTCAACATTTTATATTAGAAAGCAAAGACCCCAATTTTTTTTATGAACACATTATTTAGAATTTCATCAAGGAAGATATAAGAATTGTAGCTAAGCACATGAAAAGGTATTTAACATCAGCAATTACTAGGAAAATGCAAGCTAAAAGGAGACGCCATTACATATACACTGAAATAGCTTTTAAAAAATACCAGCTGCTGGGCCTCCCTGGGGGTGGCAAGAGGTTTTCTCTCAGTACTACGAAGCGATCAGCAGACCTTTCCTGTCTTGCCCACTGCTCCCCTTAGCAATGTATTTCAGTCAGTCCACCTGTTCTGCTCCCCACTCTGTCTCTGGTGAATCCTCTCAATACCCGCACCTCTGGCCTACACCTCTGCATAAATAAAATAAATCTTAAAAAAAAAAAAAAAAAACCACCAGGTGCTGACACAGACATAAAGCTAGCAGAACTACCATAACTTTCGGATGGAAATACAAAACGGTATTATACTTTGGAAAAGTTTGACAACTTCTAATAAAGTTAAATACACACTAACAATACTACTATTTAGCAATTCCACTCCAAGATATATACATGTCTACATAAATGAAATGAAAACACAAAACCCTCTAAGCAAATGTTTCTAGCAGTTTTATTTCCAAGAACTAAAAACTATAAACAACCCAAATGTCCTAAAACTAGTAAATAACTGAATAAACTATGGCATTAAAATACAATTCACTACTGATTATCAATAAAAGAAACTCAGACACACAACATAGATAAATCTCAGAAATATTCTAGCTGAAAAATTATATATGACTTCATTTATAGGACATTCTGCCAAAGGCAAAATTGTAGGAAGAAAAAAACCAAATCAATGAGTACAGTTATTAATAGTAGAAGAAGCAGTTTACTACAGAATCAAAGTTAATTTTTGAGAATGATTAAATTTACAGGTTATAATTTTATAGATAATGATCAATCTATTTATTGATTGCGGTGGTGGTGGTTATATGACTTTTTCATTTGTCAATACTCCCAGAACCTTATTTTTAAAAATGTGAAACTTACTATGTATAAACTATACATTAATTATCATGGTCAAAACAAAACTGAAATAGCTTTATAATTATGACAAGTAGACGTCAAACAAGGAATACTATCAGGAATTGGAAAGGGACATTACACAATAATAAAGAGGTCATTTTACTAAAAAATCCTAAATGTATATGCATCCCAACAACAGATCTTCAAAATCCACAAGGTGAAAATTGACAGAAATGAAAGTAGAAACGACAGGCTAGTGTTAAATTTATATACCTCAATACTCTTCTTTCATTAAGAATATTAGTATCTGTATCAGATTACTAATAGCTGTTTCAATAAGTACATAGAAGAATAAAACAATCAGCCAACTTTGACCTACATTTATAGAATACTCCATTCAACAGGCTCAGAATACACATTCTTTTCAAGACACACGAAATATTCAGCAACATAAACCATAGTCAGTGACATAAAACAAGACATATATGTTCTCTACCAACAACAAAATTAAACCATAAACCAATAACAAAAAGATATCTGGAAAAATGCCGAAGATACGGAAATTAATCAACACCTTTCTTAATATTATATGGATAAACGAGGAACACAAATTTTTTTTAAATAGTCGAATTGTATAAAAGCTGAACATGACATTTGAAATGTGTATAAACCAGTATGTAGGAAAATATAAAGTACTAAATGCTTATAACACAAAAAAATTTCAAATCAATGATTTAAGTTTCTACCTTAAGAAACAGCAACAGGAAGCCAGCAAATTAAATACAAGAAAATATTTTTTTAAAAATAATCAAAGAAATCAAAAGAGAAAAGCAGTAGAGAAAAAAAAAAATCAAAAGCTGGTCCTTAGAAAAGATCCATGAAAAGTATAAACCTAGTCTAGGGACTCCCTGGTAACCTAGTTAAGTCTCAGCGATACCACCTCGAAGGCCCACCTCAATGGCCTGAGTTTTAGCTTGGGCCAGAGAGCTGACCCAAATGGCACAGCAGACCTCTCCTGTCTCACCTGCCGCTCCCCTCAGCAGTGTATTTCAGTAGATCCACCTGTTCTGCTCCCCGCTATGTCTCTGGTGAATCCTCTCATCCCCTGTACCTCCGGCCTGTACCCCAGTTCTTCTACACAAAAATAAATTAAAATCTTAAACACACACACAAATATAAACCTCTGACCAGTCTGATCTAGAAACAAAGAGCAAAGACACTAACAAAATCAGAAACAGCGGGAACATCACTACAGATCTTATAGACATTAAAAGGCAAATATAAGCATATTAAGAACTTTATGCTAATGAATTTGACAAGTGAGGTAAAATTTTTTCGAAAGAAAAACATTACGAAAACTTTCTTTAAAGAAATACATAACCCAAATAGTTCCATACCTATTAAAGAAATTGAATCAGTATTTAAAACCTTCCAACAAAGAAAAACCCAGGCCAGGCTTGTTTCACTGTCACATTACAGTCAAAACTTAAGAAAGAACACCAATTCTAGAAACACTTCTAGGAAATAGAAAATAGTTCCCAAGTCATTTTGAGGCCTGCCTGATCCTGACACCAAAAACAGACAAAAGCATCTCAAAAAAAAAAAAACTACACACCAACATGCCTCATGAATATAGATGCATGAATAAAATATTAGCAAATTGGTTCTAGCAAGATACAGAAAGGTAATACATCAGTGCTATGTGAGGTTTATTTATGAATGCAAGGCTGGCACAAGATTCCAAAATTCAATGTAATTCACCCTGTCAAAAGATAAAATTATAAAAGCCAGAAATAAAGGGAAGATTATAGCCTTACTATTTTAGAAGCCTGCACCATTACCTTATACAACTCTAGATATTATTTATAGTTATCATTATAGTCTATATGGATGATACCTCTGCCATTGTGCAATATAGTAGTATTGCAAATACATGAAATGGTTGCCCGAAAGGCAATGCAACCTTCAACTGGACTAACAAAAAATCCAGATAAAGAGATTTTTATCTTCCAGACACTCTACTTGTTCACACCAGACTTTTAACATTCTATTTAGTCCTTAATTCTATAAAGGGCCAACAAATTTCACCAGAGAGCCAAAGCAATAATGGCAAAGGAATTCTAAACATCTTCATGAAATGATGGGAGAGGCAATCACAATAGCCACTAGCCCCACTTAAATAGTCAAATCATCGTGATGATTAAATGAAGTGACAAATTATCATAGTAAGACAATTACCTGGAATGGTGTAAAATGTATTAGCATTTGTGTTCAACAATGGCAGAATTACATCTAAATATCACAATCAAATTGTAAATGTACTACTCTTTCAATGAAAATAAATTCCTAAAAGACAATGTTTTTCTGACATTATAATTTCATAAAATAACAGAATTCCCCAAGTAAACAATGACTAACAAAATTAACTATAAAACTATTATCAGGGAATAACCACATACTGCAAAAGAATATATAGCTTGGGGGCTTCCCTGGTGGTACAAGGGGTTAAGCACTGCACTATGAAGCATCTGCCACCACTCTAAGACAAGTTCAATCCCCAGGCAGGGAGGTGACCCACATGGTAGAGCAGACCTCTCCTGCCTTGCCCACTGCTCCCCTTAGCAGTATATTTCAGTCCATCTGCCTGTTCTATTCCCCGCTCTGTCTCTGGTGGCCCCTGTTACCTCCCCACACCTCTGGCCTATACCCCAGTTCTTGTATGAACAAATAAACCTTTAAAAGAAAAAAAAAAAAGAATGTATAGCTTGGTAAATTTTCAGGTGTGCAGACAAGAAGTACACAGAAACCCGGGCAATTCATGCCGCTACACTCAGCCTTAGTTTCCTCATCTAGAAAATAACAAATGAATTAAATAATACAACAGATGATTTCTTTAGCTTTCCTGAGAAGTAGCAAGAATACTCAATCCATTAGACAATGGAAAATATGCAATACCATAAATCACTTGATGCAAACCCTAAGGCTTTGTAGGTTAACAAATGAAGGAATTCTTTTTCCTCTAAATACTATACACACATACACACACGACATCAGATTTTAAAGTACAGTCCCTCACCTAATTAGGCTTCTCAGATAAACCTCACACTTACTTAACACATATATAAACTGATACCTAATATTTACTATGGGAAATTTTGAGTTGCTTTTCCACAAATAGAAAATAAGCACACATTTATACAACAACAAAAAACCCATTTAAAAACATTTTAGGTAAAAACAATTTCCAAATCTCTAACAACTCCATAAAAGCTAGATGTGGCACAGCATTTATCCTATTCTGTTTTTCCTAACACCATCATTTTGAAAAGTTCTAATGCATGTAAAACAAAAAATAATCAAAAGATAAACTGTACAAATATACACACACATAATGAAATTGCATACAGACCTTTTTTCAGCCGAGTTTTTTGAGATTCAGAAGATGCAGGTAACTGTGTTTTCTGAAATGAAAGAAATCTATATTAAAACATGGTCATAGGGCAGGCTTCCCTGGTGGCCTAAGGGTTAAGTCTCAGCACTATTACCACTATGCCTGAGCTGGATCCCAGCCAGGGAACTATAACCCATATAAGGCGCAGCAGACCTCTCCTGCCTCCCCCCGCTGCTCCCCTCAGCAGTGTATTTCAGTAAATCTACCTGTTCTTTTCCCCACTCTGTCTCTTGTGAATCTTCTCATCCCCCTGCACCTCTGGCCTACACCCCAATTCTTCTACACAAAAATAAATAAAATTTTTTAAAAAACATCATTAATATTGTCAATCTACAGAAACACTCAAATAACATTCAGTAGCTCTCCAACTATGCAGTCAACTGCATATAGGCAGAATTATTTTGAATATGGTTTAAAAGACAAATTTCAAGTTGTACTTTTGCTATCTAAACTCTCAGCAACATATAATACATATTTAAAACACATATTTATAATGTAAAGTTATAACACATGATGAAATGTACACAAATAAAAGTACTGAGTTCTTAGACATTACATATTAGTATTACACTCAATGGTATACTTGACAGTGACCAAACAAAAAAGTGTTAACTTCCATGAAAGGAAGCTTATGAGGTTTCTACACAGAAACTGTCTAGCATTTAATTATAGGAAGATTTTTTTCTAAAGGGACCTTATTTAATACAATAACTACAATCTTGGGGGCCTCCCTGGTGGCACAATGGGTTAAACAATGCACAATGAAGCCGATGCAGCCACTGCAGCACAAGTTCGATCCCTGCCTACGGCCAGGGAGGTGACCCACAAGGTGTGGCAGACCTCTCCTGCCCCACCTGCTGCTTCCCTCAGCAGTGTGTTTCAGTTAATCTGCCTGTTCTGTTCCCCACTCTGTCTCTGGTGGATCCTCTCACTTCCCACACCTCTGGCCTGTACCCCAGTGCTTGTATGCATAAATAAACAAATCTTTAAAAAAAATAACTACAATATTACACTATAACCTTGCATAAAATAATAAGATAAAATTTTTATACATATTCCCTATGGTATAATACAAGCAAAAACAATAACTGAAAGTTTCTAGAAGTAATGAGAGGGGTCCCCCTGGTGGCCCATGGGTTAGGTCTCAGCGCTACCACAGCCAAGGCCACCAGAAGGGCCTGGGCTGGATCCCAGGCCAGGGAGCAAACGCACATGGCACAGCAGATCTGTCCTGTCTTGCCCGCTACCTCCTTCAGCAGTATATGTCAGTAGACTGCCTGTTCTGTCCCCACTCTCTCTCTGGTGAATCCTCCCACCACTCCCCCACATTTGGCCTGTACCCCAGTTCTTCTATGCAAAAATAAAAAATCTTTAAAAAATTTTAAAAAATAGAAGTAATGAGATGTTAATATTTAGACCTTGAATGCTCAACAAATCCTGACCAGATTAATGAAAAGACATACTTAGGTACATCATAGGACCTATACCAGAAAAAACAGTAAGTACTTAAAAGCAACCAAAAAAAAAAAAAGTATCACCAGATTACCTACAAAAAATGGACAATTAGATTGACAGCTAACTTCTCACCAATTTAAACTGGAAGTCAATTTCACATTAAGACATAGTAAGAATAATTATTCACAAGTATCAGGTGTTAAGTAAAATGAATGCTAATCTGGACATAAAGCCGTTCAACAAACAGTGGCCTACAGTTCAAATCTAGCCTATTTTTTATTTTTTTTTAAAGATTTATTTATTTATGCATACAAGAGCTGGGGTATAGGCCAGAGGTATAGGAGGTGAGAGAATCCACCAGACAGAGTGGGGAGCAGAACAGGCAGATCAGTAGAAGTACACTGCTGAGTGGAGCTGCCGGCGAGGTAGGAGAGGTCTGCTGCGCCATGTGGGTCACCTCCCTTGCCAGCGGCAGGGATGGAATTCGTGCTGCAGTGGCTGCGGTTTGCTTCATAGTGCGTTGCTTAACCCACTGCGCCACCAGGGAGGGCCCGTAGCCTATTTTTTATACTGAGAATGGCTTTTACATTTTCTAATGATTGAGAGAAAAAATATTTTGTAACACATAAAGTTCAAATTTTAGTGTCTATAATAAGCAAGTATCTATCTGAACATAGTCACACTCCAAAGCTTACATATTGCTTCCATACTACAACTACATAGTTGAGTTAGTTGAGAGATTATCTATCCCACAAAACCCAAAGAAATCAAATCAACCCACCTGTTCTGTTCCCCACTGTCTCAGGTGAATCCTCTCACCCACCACACCTCTGGTCTTGTATGCATAAATAAATAAATCTTTTTTTTTTAAGATTTATTTATTTGGGCCCTCACTGGTGGCGCAGTGGGTTAAGCAACGCACTATGAAGCAGACCTCAGCCACTGCGGCACGAGTTCGATCCCTGCCGCCGGCTGGGGAGGGGACCCACATG
>JAGFMF010012103.1:1472236-1487621 GCA_019455555.1 Galemys pyrenaicus
GCAGACCTCTCCTGCTGTGCCCGCTGCTCCCCTCAGCAGTGTACTTCCATTGATCTGCCTGTTCTGCTCCCTGCTCTCTGTGGGGAATCCTCTCACCCCCCACACCTCTGGCCTGTACCCCAGTGCTTGTATGCATAAATAAAATAAATCTTTAAAAAATAAAATAAATTTCAGTACCCAGTTTACCTAAGGAACCATTAGTTTTCACAGCATTTGATAATATGTGTGTTCAACAGTTTTTTTTTTTAAAGATTTATTTATTTATGCATACAAGCACTGGGGTACAGGCCAGAGGTGTGGGGGGGTGAGAGGATTCACCACAGAGAGCGGGGAGCAGAATAGGCAGACCAACAGAAGCACACTGCTGAGGGGAGCAGCGGGCACAGCAGGAGAGGTCTGCTGCGCCATGTGGTTCCCCTCCCTGGCTGGCAGCAGGGATCGAACTCGTGCTGCAGTGGCTGAGGCTTGCTTCATAGTGAGTTCCTTAACCCACTGCGCCACCGGGGAGGCCCGTGTTCAACAGTTTTACTCCATTTGCTGATGTCTCCTGGTCAAGGTGTTCACTGCAGTGTTCTTAGAATTTTATTTATGTATTTGTTCAAAGTTCTATGAGTTTGAGGTCTTTTAGCGTTCTCCACATCAATAAATCCATTTATACAGATCTGTGTGTTTTTTAGGTTGTGCCACAAAATTTAGTTCACACAACATACCCTTATTCCACATCTAGCTTTTTAAAAAATACATATATGTTGACTTGAAAATCCCTCCAAGTTAACAAATATCATTTTAACATTCCTTTAATGGCTGCATAACATTCTTAAATATGGAAATAACAAATGTCATCTATTACCCTAATAACAGGAATTCACTATTTCCAGGTTTTTACAACTATCATCACTACTACAATGAGTGTCCTGTATACGCATATGTTTCACATTTAAAGGATACAGGTCTAGGAGTGGAATTGCTGGGTTCTTTTAATTTTATTACAAACTGCCAGCTCACTTTCAAAAAGAACAAAAGTTCAAATTTCCAGTTACAAAATGAAAAGATGAAATTAATGTAAATATAACACTGCTAACAAACATGATGAGTTAATTTCAGCCTCAAGTGCTAGTCCTATCGAAACAACAAAATAGCCATTCTCTTTAAAACACTATTCAAGATTAAAAAGTACAAGAAATTCTGGGCCTCCCTGGTGGCACAGCGGGTTAAGCAACGCACAGCGGGAAGCCAAAGCAGCCACTGAAGTACGAGTTTGATCCCTGCTGCCCGCCAGGGAGGGGACCCACATGGCGCAGCAGACCTCTCCTGCCTAGCCCGCTGCTGCCCTTGGCAGTGTGTTTCAGTCAGTCTGCCTGTTCTGCTCCCCACTCTATCTCTGGTGAATCCTCTCACCTCCCGCGACTATGGCCTGTACCCCAGCTCTTGTATGCAGAAATAAATCTTTAAAAAAAAAAAGTACAAGAAATTCTGCCATCACAGAAATCAAGTTCATATTAGGCCACATGAACATTTAGCTATACCTGCAATGAGCACCGAAGAGTAAGTCATATTTGTAGCGATGTCATCATTACACCTTTCACTTAAAATTATGAAAGCAAAATGTTTTCCTTGGTATGTTTCCAAGATCTAAAATCTAGTAACCCTAATCTTGCTATTTTTTTTTATAGTTTAACAAAAACCTTTCCTTTGATTTCTCTGCAAATAAAGAGAACAGAAAACAAGCCACCTGGGACTTGCCAAAACTAAGTTGTAGAACAACCAGCTATGGCTCCTATTTTACATCTTCTGTGGTTTCCAGAGTTTTTCAAAGGGCAGTAAATTCTGAACTAAAGGCATTCTAATACATGGGTCGAACATACCTTCAAACGCAATACTAGTCACAGCAGGCACTATTGGAAATTTACAGAAATTAAAGTCCGTTGGAAAACACGCCTCAAGAATACTACTGGATCATTCCACAGTCATCAGGGCTACTTTGCATTAGCAGTTCCGTCGACTTTAATCAACGCCTAACTAGCTTCAGCTGAATCCCCAAGCAGTACTTTCATTAACTCAATCACAACAGAGAAAACCTGGTCCCATCCCACCAAAAGGCAACAAAGAACGCTCACAACTTCAAGGCTTAGTCAAATTCAATTCCTAAACCAGGGGATTAACAGACACTATCCCCATACAAATGGTTAGTGCTTCCTTTCCCGATCTCGTGAGACAGAAAGGATGAGACCACAGAAGGCGCTATTTCTGATACAAATCTCCCTTTTCCGACCAGCTACGAAGAATTCAGCCTGGCGTCCGGCGAACCAGGTCCCGGGAGCCAAGGTCCCGCCACCCCCATAGCCCAGGATCCGCTCCGCATTTCCCCCAGAGGATGCTGCATAAGACCGAGGCGGCCAGGAAGCCTGCCAGCCAAGTCGCTCGGCATGGCCCGGCCCCGCCTGGCAGCCCCGACACTAAGGAGAATCCCGCCGCTTACCGTCTCGAGTCTCACCTCAGCCATCTTGGCTCCGCCCACAGCTACGCGGCCGGATGTTAGATGTTTCCCAGACAACCAGGCAAACGGAAGTGGTAATGGGCGTGGGGCGGAGCTTGAGCAGAAAGGAAGTAGATCGCGGAGTCGGACCGTGAGATGACTTGTTGCTAAAGGAGACAGTGAGGGGAGGCGCAGCCGCGCGTTTCATTCGTGTGCGCCAGCTCCCACCACCCCACGTCTTTGTCGGGACATTCCGGAGAAATCTGGGCTGCAGTGGCCTCCCATTCCCGGGACTGCAGCATCGTCGTCCCGCTTCCTGGCCCTACTCTTAAGTAAGGTCGCTGCGCGTTTATTTCAGTCCTGCGGGACTCACGGCCTCCAAGCCCAGACTATAGGGCAAAGAACCGCAGTCACTCCTTACGTAAAAACTTGCTCGTGGTAGTGCTGGAGAGGCACTAGCCTATCAGACTCCCTCCCTTGTTTACGCCACTGTACAAATGCGCTGCAGGTGGATTGCTTTTGAGCCCAGTCCTGTTTTGATTGGAAGTATTTAAAAATCTGGAGATACGAGAAAGCTAGAAATCCAGTGTCCGGATAAACATCTGACCAAGACATGCATTCTTGTATAGCAGTAAAACACAACGGAATGAGGGCTGTGACTGTAGATAAGCATTTGCTAGTCTTTTGCCAGTACTCAATTCCCAGCCCATTTCTTTTTACATTACCTATCTGGCCCCAGACGTAATGAATCAATGTTTAATCTTTCACTGGATAATTGTGGAAATGTGTGTGGGTTTGGAGTCAAACATAAATTCTGAACCTGAGTACTCCAAGACATGAGCCAGCCATTAATTTGATCTTCATTCATTCCACTATGAAATGAACAAAACATACTGGGTCTCTGCACCCATAGGACCGAGAGAGCGAGGAAGTCAGACGTTAAATATTAACATAAGCAAAATTTATGAGGAAGTAACTCACTAAATAGGAAATAAAAAATGACTCTTGAATATATGAAAATATAACTTTGCCAGTAAGAAAAATCATGAAAATTAAAATTTCCAAGCAATCCTTTCCACCTCTTTCACTGACACAGGTATAAGGAAACATGCACTCTTCATTTATGGCTACTGAATGTGAATTGGTACAGCCTCAACCGGAAACAAAATTGAAATGCACATAACCTTAAACTTAATTGTTTCGATTCTAGGAATTTATTCTATAGTAAATGTGGGAAATGACTATCTACAAGTTATTCAATGCAGCAGCATTGTTTGTAATAGCCAATATCTGTAAACAAATTAAATGCCCAATAATTGAGGTTAAATAAATTATTAATATGCCCAGTCCTTAGATGGTACATAAAAAAGAAAGTCAACTATTTACATATTGATAAACAACTGCAAAATAACAGATTCAAAAGTGCAGGGGGAAATGCATATATTATCTATTAGTAATAGAGAGGACTAAAATAAAGAGGAATATTATGTACATAATAGCTTGTATACTCAGAAAATATTTCTGGTAGGATTTTCAAAATGTTAAAAGTGGCCACTTGTAAGGAGAAGTGAGTAGCACAGGGACAGGGAATAAAAGTGACTTTATACTCTATATGTTGTGCACAATTTGCTGTAGTACCTACTCCAATAATAAAATAAAATGGAAATAAAGCATACTATATGATTAAAATTGTAGTAAATGCTAAAAAGGAGAAATATAAAGTAATAATAGCATTTAACAGGGAGATCTAGTCTTTTTTGTTTAGGGAAAATCAGTCTCACTAGAAGAGATTTTAAAATGAAACCTAAAGATTTACAATATTAGTTTGAGGGAATGAGGAGGTGGGAGGGCAAGGAAGAATTCTAACGCAAAGGAAGAGTTTGTGCAAAAATCCAGAAAATGGAAGAAGCTTGACCAGTTTACCCCACAGAAAGAAGACCAGAGCTGTTGGAAAGAAGACAAAGAGAGCTGAAGACAAGGTGGGGAGGTAGGAGAGACTAGTGAAGATCACAGGGGCTACTTGAGCAATATTACTCTAAGGGCATTGAGAAGGCACTAGAGTTGTCAGCTTTGTGGGTTTTTTTTTAAATAGTTCAGGGTTTTTTCTTTTTATACTAATCATGCCATGAATTCACAGGGAATGGGTTCCACCAGCTCAGGCTCCTCACAAAGCATGCTTTTCTGTGGGGAGCAGACTGGTGCTTTAGTTGAACTCAAGTAACTTTCTCTTTGGCTTCCCTAAAGAGCCTAACGTGCATGCTCAGTGTGAACATAATTCTTTTGACTAGAACTTTGCCCTTGTTTGTTTACAGCAATGACAACTGCATGCTGGGTAACATTATAAACTTTCAGTTTTGCCATGGTAACCTTTGTGGAGCATTCCTTTTACAACAGTGTCCACCCTCTTGATGTCTACAATATCACTTTATTGTAGATTTGCAGGTACGTGACCAAAGGAATAACTCCAAGTTTTTCAAAAGGCCTAGACATATAGTAAGTACTTCCCTTCCCCTTTGTGTTGGTTATTTTGGTGATTTACTAGAAGATGCCCACTCCAGCTAAAAGATGAGAAGGCACTAGAGTTTTGAGTAAGGAATGACATGGTCAGAATGAATATTTAAAGAGTCATGTTTAGGAAAACTGGGGACACCTGGAATAAATGTGTTTGGAGATTCCTGCATTCTGAAGACAGTGGGGTTGCTGAATTTCAATCCCCTGCAGGTGTTCTTCACTGACTTTGCAGACACTTTAACTACCACTACTAAAGGATATGAGGCGAGTGGACATAATTCCTTTAGAACAAAGGAAATAACCTTTGATACCCATGCCTTGGTTCAAGGCTTGGAAGCTGACAACTTTGACAAAGCACAAGCAGAAATAGTTATCTCAGCATTAACCACTTTATCAAATGTGAGCCTGGATACTATCTATAAGGAGATGGTCACTCAAGCTCAACAGGAAATAACAATACAACAATTAATGACTCATTTGGACTCCATAAGGAAAGAAATGGTTATTTGGAGAAAGATGCAAATCTGAGAGCAAAGAACCAGCAAAAGAAAATTGATTAAAACAGGTTAAGCAACAACTGATAAATGAAACCAGTCAAATCAGAGCAGATAATAAACTAGATATCAACATAGAAAAAAACCTTATGGAAGCAACCAGTTACCCAAAAAGATACCAAAACCAGAAGTATTTCAGAGACCTGGAATAAAATTGACACTGAAATTGCTGCTTTTAAAGCATTGATGGAATCTAATCAACTTGAGACAATTTGTGACCCTGCAGCCTCTGTGTTTACTTGCCTGGCAATAGAGTTGGGACTTTATAGATTCTGGAAATAGCAGTAAATTTATAGATTCTGCATTATACCCTCAGCTGCCAGAGTTGACTTCTTAGAACACAGAATCAGGAAAAGTTTCCTTTTTCAAACTTTGAAAGTTGCAGCCTAATCTTAATACAAAATTATTCAAAGTACACATGGACTAAAAAGAAATGTTTAAACGTTTTGGGAATGGGGGAAGATGTAGTTTGTTTTTTATTTATATCTTTATTATGTTGAAAAGCTATCATAAAAATACCTGACTAGCTTGAAATAGAAAGGTCTTTTGATTTATCCTTTTGATAGGTATTAGAAACTAAACTGGAGTTTTCTTGTATTTGCTTGAACCATGTGAATCATTGGTGTTTTCTGCAAATTTGAAAACTGTTATCACGCCTACATAATTGTTGTATCAACTTTGCTGATAAGTGTAGCACTATTATCTTTTCATATAAAATAGTAACATAACAAAAATAGTAACATAAAAAACAAAAACATAGAAAATAGTTACATAAGAAAAAATTGTAACAGAAGGAAAGTTAAAGGATACTGCAAATAAGATATGATGAAACCATTCACTCGGGCTAAAGTGAGAGGGGAAAACAGAAAAAGAGAATACATTTTAAGAAAGGCGATAAATCCTCCGATGATGTATAATTGGGTATGTGGGAATGAGGGAGAAGACAGATGTTACTGGAAGATTACTAGGTTTCTAACTTTAAAAACAACTAGATGAAAATACAACCAGTTACTATGATTGGGAATATTGTTCCCAGTAGAAATGTTCCCAGTATATAAAATCTCCCTGAAAGGGGTCCTGTGACGAATAAATTACATTTTTCACACCTTTATTAAATAAAGAGGCTATTATTACTATATGTTCAAAAAACCTTTTTTTTTGATCCCAGACCTTAGCAGTTAAAGCACTTTCTGTGCAAGGACTTTTTTCGTAAGAAAGCATGTTGGTTTCTCAAAGTGCAAAAACCAAATTTAATGTGCTTTCATTAGATAGGCAATCAGAAAAATTCCTTAGAAAACATCCTGAAATATGAACTTGCATATCAGGATCATTTAAGTCATATAGCTGGGCAAGGCATTCCAAACAAATTGGCATTTCTCTTTTTTTCCCCTCATGGTAGGGGCTAAAGAGACAGGAATTAGTAATCAATAACTCCTGAATATCTCCAATATATGTATAGAGCTACAACATTTTAAATATTTTTATGTCATTCCTACTATGGTAGGGCCATGCAGCTTTCTTCTGGTCTCTAGCACTTTATGCCTCTTTTGTGGTGTCCAGTCCTCCCCAAATCCATTGTACCAACTCCTAAGAGCCTAGCCAAGACTTTGAGAAACACCTCAAAATAATAGGGCCCTCCAGAGATATTCACGACACATTTTAAATATTCCCATTCCTGATACTAAAGATATACTAAACATACTCATTTTGTTGAAAACCAAAGATAAAGAACAGATGTAATTATTATGTTAGACACACATTATAGACAGGAAAACAAGTAAAAATGATTGGTGACTTCTTACCAGAAACAAATGAAACCTGAGGACAAGTGAGTGGCATCTTTAAAGAACTGAAAGGAGAAATATAAGCTCAACACAGATGTCTGCATCCAACTAAAACCCCTCAAACAAAAAAATTCTAAAAGATACAAGTGGAAAGAATTTACCCTTAAAAATACTGCAGTGGAAGAAATGCTAAATGAAGTACTTCAGTTAAAGAGAATTTATATCAGATGGCACTTAATTTTTCTGGAAAGTGTAAAGAGCAATAACAATGAAGTGTTGTGGGGGACAGAATATAGTCTAGAAACAACTACACACACATCTGGTCAGTTGATATTCAACCAAAAGGCCAACTCAATCTAATGAGAGAAGGAAAATCTTTTTTAAACAAATGTTGCTGGAACTGGTTATCCAGGTTGAAATAAAATAAACCTATTCTATACACAAAAATGGTGATGGAGCGGGGGTTAAAGACACAGCATTGGGCCTCCCTGGTGGCGCAGTGGGTTGGGCAGCACACTATGAAGCAAACCGCAGCCGCTGCAGCACGAGTTCGATCCCTACCGCCGGACCAGGGAGGTGACCCGCATGGCGTAGCGGACTTCTCCTGCCTCGCCCGCTGCTCCTCTCGGTGGTGTGTTTCAGTCGGTCTGCCTGTTCTGCTCCCCGCTCTGTCTCTGGTGAGTCCTCTCACATCCCTGGACTCTGGCCTGTACCCCGGCTCGTGTATGCATAAATAAATAAAATCTTTTAAAAAAAATAAAGACACAGCATTACCAAGCTATCACCAGCCACTGTGGCATGAGTTCAACCCCCAACCAGGGAGGTGACCCACAGGACACAGCAGACCTCTCCTGTCTCACCCACTACTCCCCTCAGCAGTGTATTTCAGTCTCTCTGCCTGTTCTGTTCCCTGCTCTGTCTCTGGTGAATCCTCTCACACCCTGTACCTCTGGCCTGCACCCCAGCTCTTATATGTATAAATAAATAAATATTTTTTTTAAAAAAGAGCTTGTATCCAGAACTCACAAAATAATAACCACAATTTTAAAATAGGAAATGCCATGATAGACACTTCATAAAAGATATAAAAATGTAAGATAAGCATATTAAACGTGCTCAACATCATTAATCATCAGGGAGATGTAAATTAAAATCATGGGGTTATTTCATACCAACTAAAATAGATAATATAAAAATTTAACAGTAAATGTTGAAAAAGACATGGAACACCTAGAACTCTCATAGATTGTTAATGGGAGCACAAAATAGTAAAACCACTGTAGAGAATAAGAAGATAGTTTCTTCAAAACTTAAACATAAATTTATTACAAAAAGCTTATACAACTCAACAAAAAGGAAACAACCCAATCAAAAAAATGGATAGAAGAGGGCCTCCCCGGTGGTGCAGGGGTTAAGTCTTAGTGCTATCAAGCCCATCACCACCAGCCAAGGAGGTGACCCATATGGCAAAGCAGCCCTCTCCTGTCTCACCCACTGCTCCCCTCAGCAGTGTATTTCAGTAGATCTGCTTGTTCTCTCTGAATCTTCTCACCCTCCATACCTCTGGCCTGTACCCCAGTTCTTCTGAATATTTTTTTTTAAGTGGACAGCAGAGCTAGAGAAACATTTCTCCAAAGAAGACGTAACGATAGCCAATACACACATGAAAACTGTTCAACATCACTTATCAGGGGACTGCAAATCAAAACCATGAGATAGCACCTCACCCTAGTGAGAATGGCCCATATCAAGAAAAAAACAGAAACAACAAATGTTGGTGAGGGTGGGAATGTAGACTGGTTCAGCCCCTATGGAAAACAGTGTGGAGGATCTTCAAAATATTAAAAACAGATATACCACAGGATCCAGAAGTCTCTATTTCAAAGGATTATATGCACTCCCATGTGCATTGCAGCACTATTTATAATAACCAAGTTATGGAAACAACACTGTGCCAGTGACAGTACAGTGGGTTAAGAACATGTGGCATACACACATAATGGAATACTAGTCAGGTATTACAAAGAGATAAAACTTTGTTATTTGCCATTTGTGTCAACATGGATAGAACTGAAAGGGATTGTGAAATAAATGAAGAGGAAGACAAATACCAGATGATTTCACTCATGTGGAATACAGAGATACAAAACAAAGGAACTGATAAAACTAAACCAAAACAAGCCCTAGAAATATGTCTGTAAAACTGAGACTCAAGAGGGAAGGAGGCTGGGATTAAGAACCAGGAGTCAGGTGTGGGGGTATGGGAGGAATGAACCCAGAGGTCAATGGTGCAGGATTGTGGATGCTTTGGTGATAGGTGTGGGGTGGTGACAAGCATCTAAGGTTTATTTCGCTAAATCCTCTACGGTGTTGTAAACCAATGTTACTCAACTAAAAAATAAATTTTTAAAAACTGGAAAAAATATAAACTTACAATATGACTCAGCAATTTTCTACTCTTAGGTATTTATCCAAGGGAAATGAAAACCTCTGTCTGCAAAACAAAAACCAACAGTCTTGTGTAAGTATATACACAGCAGTCTTATTCATAACTGCCCCAAACAGGAAACCACTTAGAGGTTTTCAACAGAAGATTAGATAGATTGTAGTATACTCAGCAGTAAATAATAATTTACCAATATATAGATTATAAATATTCTTCAAAGAATTTTAAGTGAAAAGAAGCCCAATGAAGACAAACTATATTAGTCCACTTATAAGTCCAAAGGCAGGCAAAATTAATTTTTAGTGATAAAAGTCAGCAAAATTTATTGGGGTATGGAGAGCAGGGATGATTTGAAACCACAAGTAAAATCTCTGGGTTAGTTGGCATGTTATAAATCTACTTTTGGAAGATTATTACACAAATGTATACAGTTGTCAAAACATCAAACTGAACTTAGTGTGCATTTAATGATGTTTGCTATCTACTGATCAGTGTTAATATAAAGGGAGGTGAGGATTATTGTTTCAGGAGTAGTTGTCCCCCACCTTTACCGACCTGTCTTATCTCAGTACAATCTGTGGGCACTAATCTGCTTAGGACCCAAGTGCTTGATTATGCAATTTACCTTAAAAGGACACACAATCCAGTGTCCCCAAAAAATAAGATTTTAAATCAGTGAAGCGCTTTTGGGTTAGTAAGCAACCATTTGATCACTATAAGGCACTGACTTATACTAGTGTGACTTTAACATGAATAGATACTACAAGACTTAACCTAGTCTATTGCTAGCTAGTCCAAATAATGGAGTAAAAGTTAACTCTTCAAAGGCATGTAGAAGATTGTCACTCTTCTTCATCGAACCCATCCTCTAGTATGTACTGCTATGGTGTTTACAACACTCAAAACTAGCTGCAGGTATTTTAGATACAAAAGCATTTACTACCCAAAGCAGTCATTATTTCTAAAGCAGGTCATGCTTCCTCCGTTTTTAGAAATCTCCTTAGTATTTGCCCTAGTTATATAAAAATGAACAACAAGACAGGGTCATATGGTAGGAATTTATTAACAAGCAAACAACTTTGTTCATACCAGGAAGGCCAGCAAGTAGGTTATAAATAACTTGAGAGCAGGTGCAATAACTTAACAATTTTAGAGTATTCCATTAGAATGTCTACTGTCCAAGGCGACCCACAAGAGGTGCTTCACAAGTGTGGGTTATCATGACGATGCACTCTGAGAAAATGTGACTTGCTAAGGGAGCACCCAGAGGGATCTCTCAAGAGGAAGCTGAGAAGTTCAATTAGTGGTGCATTTGGACAGGGTCCTTAAATAAGGATGAATCCTGCTGTGTGTGTGTGTTTGCTCACTCCTCAGGAATCCCACCTCAGATGGCTGGTTCCAGAGTCAGAGCCTCACCACACACGCTCCAGATTCACAACTCTGAGAAATAGCCACTTAACATGGACTGAAGTTAAAATAAATGTACAATAATGTGGACTGAAGTGGCAGCTAGGCCATGTTTTGTTATTGTATAGTTAACAAATTTAACCTTCAGAGGGAAATCTAAAATCTGTAGAAATGAGCTTTCATCCGAGAGAACTTTCTGGAGAACTGACTACCTAAAACTAATAATTAGTTCCCTATTTCTATAGTCACCTTGTAAGTTTCACCTTGAAAGAAACTTGAGTACTCCATGGCAAAAGCAGGCAGTTCAAAGAGTGAATACCAAATTTTTATACAGATGTAGTCAGTAAGAAGGGGCACAGAAGTGCCAAGTAAGACACCAAGTGAGGAATGTTATTTTGTGCATATGAAGTTTACCAACTCAAAACAGGTTGACTGGCCTTGGAATATGTGGCTTGCTTCTTAATTCTCATTAAATGCTAGGGTGGCCTGAAAATATGGAGAAAAAGGCATACTTTAATCCTCCTTAGAATATCTGAGGCTATCAACAGAAAAAGACATCTTTTGAACAGAGAAGAACCAAAATAAGAATGTCATTAAGTCTCCAGATCAATCTAAGATTGGAAGACCCCTAACCAATCTATATAACTTTAGCAGATGTTTGGCAAACCTCTTTGAGACAAACAGAGTGAGATAGTGGAGTAGTTAAAATGTGCCTCGAGCCCTGAGCTCTGCCATCCACCAGCTGGATGACCTTGGGCAATCTGCTGAGTTTCTATGTACAGTCAAAGTTGAGGATTTCAGATAACCAACAGACCCTCTGTTAACTGTACCTTCGGTGCCTAAAACAGTGTCTGACAATGTAAGTGTTAATAAAATAATCTAGGTTTGAATCTTCATTCTATCATTTACAAAAGGATGACCACAAGGAAATTACCTATTTTGAATTTCCATTTTATTTATAAAATTTATGTCAGGACTGAATTTTTAATAAATGGACATGAAGCATTTAGCAAACACTAAGTTCACCATAATTATTATTCCTAGTGTCTTATTCATTTTCAAAAGAAAATTTGAAGGACAGATGACTAGGGTTATGACACTGATGTTCAGATAATGTTCTTCATTATCTGCTTCCTATTCCACAGGGTTAAGTCCCCAAGAGCCACACCTGTATTGATGATCCACTCGCATAGCTGGTTGTCCATATGTCTAGAATAGTGAACATGTAACACGTAGAACTATGGCATAGCTATTAGGAAAAGCAGCTATTAGAATATGTACAGATGGTGGGAAATGCGTTTTGGAATACAAAATGGCTATTTTCTGGATCCAATCTCATCCTGCCTTTGGAAGTCTATAAGGTAGCTCTACATCCTTATTTCTAGCTGAATAGTGTACTTATTATTTTTAACTAGGCTGTTTCCCCACTTTCATTAATCCTCAAATTATTTCTAGAAAACATAGTAAAGCATGACAGAATGAACACAGTGAATCAGATCAGCATGGCCATATCCTAAACTCTCTATGAGCCTTCTCATTTATAAATAGGATAGCAATGCCCGATTTTAGACTGCTTATAAGAATAATATAAATAAGGCATCTGGCAAGAAGCACTCATCAAATTATACATCCTATTAGTATTTCCATTTTACAAAAGGGGAAAGTATAACTAAGATATACTGATACTCTTCCCACTACAAAATACTGGGAAAACAGAAAAACCCAGTTTTAACACACAAGATTATTAAAGGATGAATTTGTTAGAAACTTGAGGATTTTTAAGTGCTCTGAACTTTAAGAATTGTCCATTGACTTGACATAGCTCAATGATAGCTTTACTTATAACTATTCAGCTGCCTTTGCTCAGCCTCTATTTCTCGTATTTTTTTCTCTTCCCTAGGAAGAGAATGTATTTATGTAAACACTCTATTTTGCTTCTAAGTTCCATAGTTCTTTTGAGTTTTTTCTTCCTCCAAGAGGTACTATTTACCAGAAAGCTGACAACACACACTAGACCTTTTGGAGGCACTGTTTCACAAAATACAGTCAGCTAGGGCTTACAATGTGGCCCTTTCCTGAGCTTGTGGATTTGCCTGGAGTCTTTTTATCCCTTATGGCCTGGAGTGCTCAACCATACTCCCTCTTTGAAACCACCAAAGTGTTAGCTAGATAGTCTCAACACTGTCCTCAAACTGCATTGTACAATCATCAAGAATGGGAGTGGGAATAAGGCTTTAAAATTTATTGCCAAAGACACAATCCAAAGTAACAAAATCATTTGTAAATCTTGATGGGGAGGAACTTAGGCATTCATACTTGTTCTCTTGAAGCTCCTCAGTGATTCCAGAGTATGTCTGACGGATAGTGGCATTAAGCTGTGGTCCAAGACTAACTCAAGTGGGAAAATATGGTCAGCGTGCAATTTTGCTTTAACCCATATTTAAAAATATTGTAGGGCCTCCTTGGTGACCTAGGGGTTAAGTCTCAGTGCTACCACCATGACTGCTTGAGTCTGATCCCCTCTCAGGGAGCTAACCCACATATGGCGGAGACCTTTTCTGTCTCACCTGCTGCTTCCCTTTCCAGTAAGTTTCAGCAGATCTGCCTGTACTGATCCCCACTCTGTATATGGTGAATCTTCTTGCCCACCCCCTCCCCCCATACCTCTGGTCTACACCACAGTTCTTCTATGTAAAACTAAAAAAAAAAATATTTAAAAATATCGTATATTAACTGCAGTAATTCATGAGATGTTTCATTCAAGGTGGATTTCACAGGCTCCTCTCAGAGCCCTTTTAGTCAAGAGTAGTCTATTAAAATATTACCTGGCTCTTACACTATCTTAGTTTGAGATCCCTATATTACTCTGCCAATAAAGTTGTGCTTTTGGCATCATTAAATCTGCTACATAGCAAGGTTATTGATTTATGTGTTAACTGGCTCCTATGAAAATGTTCCTACACAAGCATATATGTGGTTTAATGAGTTGAAAAATTTTAAAAGGACCTGTTATCTTTCTCATCTTAGATGCTACTACCTAGATAAAGATCAACAGTTGCCTTTGAAATTGGATTTAATTCCAGAGAAAGCAAAAAACTAAGGTATCTTACTCTTTATTCCTAAATAGGTACTATTTAGTAATTGTCAGTTGAGATTTCCCAGTTGACTACATTTATCTTGGGTAATTGAAAAGCAAATTCCTTTAAACTAGAAAAACAAGAACTTTATACCCAAAAACTTTAAAATACCTGAGGTCCACACTTTTTCCTGTTTCTGAAGGAGCCAAGATTTCCCTATAAATCCATTTATCTCCCTAAACTCCCATAGGTCATTCAGTTTCAAGGAGAAAAGCTGAGAACAAATGGGAAGCAGCTGTTCTGTGTGTTGTTATAAAACAAATCCTGAAGCAATTTCCATATTATTCAAAGTTCTTTACATTGGAAATAATGTATAACTTGAATAAATAAGTATACCAATACCAGCAACTAGGCACCATTTATCAAATCAAATCATGCAGAATCTTTTACTCTCAGCTATCATGTCACAGCCCACTCAAGGACTGTCCCAATTAGCAAGATGGGAAAGACTAATCTATCCATGGCTGGTTTCCTTAGATTAGGCAAACACTGGGTCACATTAGTTATAAACAATCCAACAACAAACCACCTCTGCTGGTGCTAAAGGCTAAGTCATTCTGAAGCTAGATTCGTATGATACAAAGAGGTAGTGCCAAACTGAGAGTCCCAGACAGAAGGAAGTTTGACTTGCAGATGGAAGAAATTGTGACTCATAGGAAAGTTAACCTCAGTGGACCTTATTTCATAGACCAATTTCAACCCCACTTGCTTTAAATGGTAATATAAAGTGCTTTGAAGATAAAGTGACAAATGAATTTTTATAACTATAGATTCCAAAAAGCTCAAATTAAATTGTCCTAAAATCTAAATGTGGCTAGAATGCCAATGACAAGTATGTCTAACTTTGGGGCCTTCTTTAAGACAACTCTCTTCCATCTCTATGGGAGATAAAGGCTTCTGAGAGTGAGCTCAATATAAGTAATGTGAAGGAATTTTGAAGTTGAGAATGACTTTTTAAAAGGTTTTATCTTTGGGGCCTCCCTGGTGGCGCAGTGGGTTAAGCAACGCACTATGAAGCAAACCGCAGTCACTGCAGCACGAGTTCGATCCCTGCTGCCGGCCAGAGAGGG
>JAGFMF010012103.1:1501362-1519041 GCA_019455555.1 Galemys pyrenaicus
TGGCAGACCTCTCCTGCTGTGCCCGCTGCTCCCCTCAGCAGTGTACTTCTGTTGATCTGCCTGTCCTGCTCCCTGCTCTCTGTGGTGAATCCTCTCACCACCCCCCACACCTCTGGCCTGTACCCCAGTGCTTATGTGCATAAATAAATAATTTTTTTAAAAAAGCAACATTAATTTTTATTAATCTTGAGGAAATAATAGAAAGCAAAGACCCCATACAAAGGACTAACAGTCAATTCCAGGTGATGAGTGTCTAGCAGGAAACGCAGTCTTGTTTCCTGTGTTTCAAAGAGAAGGTAAAAACCTGGACTATATTGGGCAATTTTCCAGTTTTTAAAGTTTGGGGCAATTTTTTTGGCCTAATGTTGTGCAGGGTAAATAAAACACAACTGTATTCTGGGTTTTGCAGTCTCTGATTTTAATTTTCAATACTGTCGAGAGAGCAAAGGCAACTTCTCTGAGTAACTCATGTACTTTTACATTACCGTGCCTTTGTTTGTGCTATTCCTTCTGTCCTGGATGTTTTTTTTTTTTTAAAGATTTATTTATTTATGCATACAAGCACTGGGGTATAGGCCAGAGGTATGGGGGGGTGGGTGAGAGGATTCACCACAGAGAGCAGGGAGCAGAACAGGCAGATCAACAGAAGTACACTGCTGAGGGGAGCAGCGGGCACAGCAGGAGAGGTCTGCCGCACCATGTGGGTCCTCTCCCTGGCAGGCAGCAGGGATCGAACTCGTGCTGCAGTGGCTGCGGTTTGCTTCATAGTGCGTTGCTTAACCCACTGCGCCACCAGGGAGGCCCTCTGTCCTGGATGTTTCCCTGCTAACTTAATCCTCAAAGTTCATCTCCATTGTTACAGCCTCTGTTAAATACGCCTAAAAAAAAACCCTCTTGCTGGATATCTTGCATATACTTCTTTTATAATAATATTGGTCACAACTGTATTAATCATCTAGCTCCCAAGTTAAGAGATTTCCATGAGGCAGAAACCTTATTCATGATACGCGGCACATTATCACATACTTATGTGAACATATTCTTCCCTTCATTTCCCCAACCTACCAGGCAGATCCATGTGGTTCCCAAGGGCCAAGACACACCCAGCAAAACTCTGCTTTACAGTTCTGGTTACGACAGACCATGTGATTACAACCGCCATCCTTCTCAATTGTGACATGGCATTTGGGACATTCCTATGAAGAGAAACTATAAAGTTGGTGTCAACGCTACACTAGGTTGTATTACTACCACTGAGGAGAAGCCAGTTCTACTTGGTTTAGTTTTAAATACCACCTTTATTGTGATTAATACATATAAAGCACCTAGAACAGTATCAAATACCTAATAAAATACTACTGAAAAGAAAGCCGTAATCATTACTGATTTTTACAATGTTCAACAATTTAAGGATTTATTTAGTGGGGTTGGGGGGACAAAATCATTGTTAAGTACTTTTAACCAAACATGTAAATAAAATACAATTTTATGGGAGGTAAAATATTTTGTTCCTGTAAATACATGCTCTAGTATCATCCAAAAATAATTATTGAGTAACTCCTATACCCCACACACAGTTCTCAGTGTTTTATATGCATTAACTCAAAATTCTTATAGTTGTGCTATATCTATTCCCATTTGTCAGATGAATAAACTAAGGGAGACAGAAATAACAAAGAAACTAGCCCAAGGTCACACAGGCAGTAAATGGTAGTCAGGATTCAAACCCTAAAAATAAGGCCTCAAAAATCAGACAAATAAATGGGATCGGTAAATCCTTTTATGATTATTGAACTCCTCAACTTTCATTTGCTAAACATTCTAGTTTTAAAACTTTTCATTGTGGTCCATTTAAAACTATGCTACAGAAATCATAGTTTTTTGCAAGTCTCTTATCATTTCTTTTGCTGCTCAGTGAGTCAGTTATTGCCCTGCAGGCCTGTTCTTTCTCTCTTTTGAGAAATCTAAAAATCAAATGTACTCATATTTAAATAAAGCCATAAATTAGATATAAAGCTTACATTTTTATTGTATTTGTCTGTGATATCTGTATCTAATACAAAGGGGGAATGGAGTATCACCGACTATGTGAAAAAATCAGCCTTTGTGAAAAAAACTATAACTGCCCATAAACTACTGTAACTTTAAGTAGACCAATATGGCAATTTTCAGTTACACATTTTAAATAAAAATTTCTAAATCACACAAAAGAAGTTTTACATTTTTTCCAAAGAAGCAAATTCCAGGCTTAAATATCTGTTCAGTCTACATTTCTTATCTATAATTAACCAAATAATATTAAGCCCTAAATGTGTTAGTATGTCACTGACATTCTGTCAACCCATTTAAGAAGGTAACAATAAGAGTCCCTGAAACCTTATGAGAAGAGTGTCTTCAGTTTTATCTCAAAATTGGCAAGTAGATAAATTTGTTACAAATTGCCATTTTTGTTACAAATTGCCATTTTTCTCAGTAATCTACCTTCAAAACAAATTCAATGATATTGAAGCCTTTAATTTTAAACATCTAAAAGGATTTAGAGTTATTTGTTCTCTAGATGCAGAGTAAGAACAACAATTTAATCAAATTACTTAGTGAAAACAGAACTGCACTATTCCAAATACTAGTTTTACATAATATAGTTATGGATTCTAGGAATTCTGGAGAAATCTTCAATTTTCTAACAAGAATTCTTGACTAGGAAAAATCATTAAAAATAACAACACTGAATACTTGTTAACATGGTACACTTTCTAAGGCTTTTTTGAGTGATATAAGTTGTATTTATCCATGAAGATTTTAGAGAACACAAAAAAATTAATTTCAAGTATACATTCCTCAGAGATGTGACATTTGTTTTATATGACAGGACCCACTATTTCACTAATACTTCCTGAAAGACAAAAATGTATACTTATGTCCTAATAAATTAGGTTTAAACAAGGTACTAATGGTAAAAATTTTAAACTGGTATTGTCATGTCAGCATTCCTAACTCTTACTGTTCTATGACTGATGCAACAGTGGATAGCCATATCTAACCGTGTTCAAACAATTCAGCATTCTTTAAGGCATGGGAAATGTAACAGTAAAAAATGACTAGCAAATTAGTATCCTATTTACTACTTATCACCCCCATTATTTCCTATAGGGCTAGGATATTCAAATAAATAAATATTGGATACTTATACAATATTCTTTTAAGAGACTGTTTAGATACACAGCTGGGATTCAAATGCTTGCTTATAATTTCATGAATGAGAAGATCAAGATTATCTGCATTTTGTGATACAGTGTCTAGGGTTAAGAGTCTAGGTTCAGAGTCAGGCTGAATTTTGAAATTATTATTATGAACAATACTTTAAATAAAAAGTAAAAGAAAAACCATATTGTTACCCTAAAACTTATATAATTAGGAACTGTTTTTTAATACATCACATTTTAATAGTTTAATGCCAAGTATATTTGTTAAGCCCAGTTCAGTTATATAAAAAGTTTTACTCAATTATTCTTATTAAAGAATGACTTCTTTAAAAAGTTAAACCCTGAGGCAGAAATGTAAATAAATGTAAACTAATAAAACCAAGTTAGGTGAAGTAAACTCTACAACACATTTGTATAACTAAGGCAGCCAAGAACAATATGAAAAGGCATTATGAAAGCCCAGGCTAGAAAATTAACAGCTTTTCTTCCTATAGGAAACTATAAAGGTTTTAAATGGAAGAAATCCTCTGAGTACAGTACTATGCATACTGCAGTACAGTACTCAATAACAATCAAAGGATTAACAGGCAATCATTCTGTGGGGAGGGAGAATCTAGTCAAGAAAAAGGTAGAGAAAGACCTATAACTAGGTAAACAATGCTTTTGCTAAGCTAAGGCACCTATCCTTATCAGTTTCATCTAAGAATACTGAAGGAAAATACCAACCTTAGTGTTGGCTGCAATCCAATTAGAGGTTTCACTGTCATCATCACACTTTTTAATCCACTTCTTCAACCACTGTTTGAAAATAATAACTGTTAGGATATAACAAATGACTTAAGAAAAAGGACAGCAAATTACTCCAATACTTAAATACAGTAGAATTTAAATGTAAAAGCCAAAGAACAAGTTCAGTTTACTTTTAAACTAAAATTCTGTAGTTCTTAGATATACACAAAAATCAACCTGAGAATTTTCTCTGGCAAAAGTTGAATGAGAAGCCCAGCTCCAATGTAACTCTCCTTAGTCAATTACAAGGCTAGCAAGGGAGAATGCGAACCATGGCTATCCTGATAGTTACCAGAAGCTGACTTATTCCAAAGACATTTGCAATGAAATAAAATCTATCCACTAATGGATAAATTAAAAAAAAAAAAATGTGGGCTATAGTTTTCAGTCACCAAGTCTTAGAAATGCTCTTCTGTATTATTTAAAAACAAATTCCAAACTCACCTTACATTTAACAGGATCATGCCAATTTTCTCCACAGTTAAAGCTGTTAAGTAATAGAAAAGTTAAAAGAATTAAGTTCTACCTACTCTTAAGTAGCTAAATAAACCAGTCCATACTTTACAGTTCTTCACTATTTTCATCAGTTGTTAGTGACTGGCAAAACAAGGGCTAGAACCCTCTATTTTATTCTATAATAAATTATTTAGAATCTAGCTATAGGACTAGTACATACTAGGTATTCAAATATATGTGAAATGAATGATAAAGCATGAAGGCATAATCTGATAACTTTATAATGAATGACTAAACAACCATTAAACTATTAAGACAATAAAAATCAGTTTAGTTAGATCTGTACATTTCTGGTAGTCTCTAAAATATGCATAGTTCCAGGCTATACCAACTCTCTAATTGAAACCAAATTGAAGTTTCACTGATTTGTACTTACATTTCTTTTTTTCCTTCTTCTCAAATAGTATAAGATTTGACCACCATTCACAGAACCCTAAGTTTTGGGAGTACTTCACACCTCCATATTGTGCATGTTTCACTCATGCTCCACCAAAACTCTAGTGCCAGTATCTTCTTATTCTTACACTCCTTCTCCTATCCCTTCCTCTCTCCTCAGCGACCCCAAGCCCCTCCAGTAAGCACCACAGTTTTCACAAAACCTTGTATTTTTTGTTGTTTTGCTGCTGTTTTCTTGAAATTAAACATTAAGCAATGCTTCATCAGTATATATCAAATCTTTTATTTAACACTCCAAATAAAGAATGTAAGTCTGACTCGGTAGGGTATAATAATTTAGTACTGACGCACAGTAAGCAATATGTAGGAAGCAAACAGATCACATTTTTTTGTGATGAAAACAAATGAATTGGTCAGTCCAGTAGAGAGAAATTGTACTGAATGAGGTATAAAACAAAGAGTATGAGTAATTATTTTCTAAAAATACAGGAAGGTATAGATAATGGGAGAAAACCAAAGGGTTTCATATGCACCTGTCATGTTTTCTTTCATAAAAATGAAAAATTGATTTTGATTAAACCTGGTTGTAGTTATGTAAGTATTCATTTTTGTTATTTTCTAAACTTTATTCTGTATTTGAAATGTTTCATACTAAAATGTTTGAAAATAGATATGGAATTAGATGCTATTGATTGTCTATAAGGTAAATTCTGAAGCCATAATACATGCATTATAATTTTTTAAAAAAATATTTACTTATTTATGCATACCAGAGCTGGGGAGCAGGTCAAAGGTGCAGAGAGGTGAGTGGATTTACCAAAGACACTGGGGAGCAGGATAGACAAGACATGTCTGTGCTATGAGGTCTAGCTCCTGGCTGGGGATGGATCTTGTGCTGCAGTGGCTACTGATAGGTTCTTGGTGCTGAGACCTAATCCCTTGCACCACCAGGGAGGCCCTACATATTTTCAATCTGTGATTTTATGTGGTTTTGAAAATTCACTGCTAAGTCAAATGTAGAATTCAAATGTTGAAGAGTATGCTACAGATCTTAAAGGCCTCAAGTTACCAAGATAGTTGGAGTCATAGTAAAACTCTCAGTAAAAAAAACATTTAATCAGTCATTTTCAGCTTTCCTAATCTTGCCTGTACATTTTCTTTCTAGGAGTATGATTCAACTAATTAGAGCAAAGGAAATTTAAGAAAAAAAATCCATGTTTTGTTTTTAAGATTTATTTACGCATACAAGAGCTGGGCACAGGTCAAAGGTGGGGTGGGAAGTGGTGGTGAGAGGATTCACCAGAGAAAGAGTAGGGAGCAGAACACTGTTTACAATGAAACACACTGCTGAGGGGAACAGTGGGCAAGACAGGAGAGGTCTGCTACGCCATGTGGGTCACCTCCCTTGTAGGCGATGGAACTTGCACCGCAGTGGTTATGGACAGCCCCAGTGCTGCAACTTAACCCCTTGCACCACCAGGGAGGCCCTGTATTTTTATCTTAATAAAATATATCTTAAGATAAGGTAAAAATGGAGCAAGATCATAGATGATTCAAACATTTGACAAAATAAGGTAAAAGAAATAGAAAAGCTGCTGTACCAGATCTATAAAACACACAAGAAGCTCTAGAGAAACACACAAGATGTGATGACAGCTGTATTTTTCCCTTAAGAAAACACACCTAAAATTTAGAGAAAAAGGAAAAAATTGATTTAATATCTAAATTTTTAATCTAAAATTTCTTACTAAAAAAAACCAAAAACTATCTTAAGCCAATACCACCTATCCCACTACCTGAATTACACAACTTTTCTATTATTTTATTATTACATACAACTCCAATTTAGGAAATCACTTATTTACCAAAACTGACGCCCACATTTGCAGCGAACAGGTTTAGCATCGGGATACTGGACTTTCACAACATGGTGGCAATCTGGGGCAGGACACCACTTTAACAGTCGATTGCACTGAAACACAAGACAGAAAGCTTAAAAAATGACAGCAAGTTAAATTATAATGCAAGATTTCCTAACACACCAAGCAATTACGTATATCATTTCCCTAATGCAAGAGGCAATGGGGTTATAGTACCACAAACATTAAAAATGTATCATCGATATTTAGTTTTTTATCAATGCTTTCAGATACAATGTTTTTCAAAGACTGGAGACCCTGGTTTAATAAAAGACATGGACTACTCTTGTTCTATCTTCCACTGAGATAAAGAATGAAAGCCAGCTCCTCACCCACAGCAAAGAATACATTCTATTTCCTCAAAAACAAAAAAACAAAACAAAACAAAAAACCAAAAAACATAACTACTCAAGTATTTTTATTATGGAACAAAACTGGCTTAAGTAACCCTCTATACCAGAATTAAAATTGACCATTTTTTTAAAATACTGTATTCCTAAAATTATGCTATATTCTAGAAACTCTGACCTTCAGTTTAATCTTCAATAAAAATTATTTCTAGAATTAGAATACCAAATTACACTGATGCTCTTCTACAGGGGGTAGCAAAGTTCTATAAAGAGCCTGAGAGTAAAGACTTTTGGTTTCAGAGGTCATAATAGCCTCTATAGCAACTATTCAATTCTACCACTGTAGCACAAATTCAGTCACATAACAAATGGGCATGGGCATAAACCTTATTTATAATAACAAAAAGGCCACAGCATCTTTATTAACAAAGTTTATTGGTAATAGAAGCTAAAACAAGCAGATACTGCAGGCTTAGTGCATCAAATATGATTAAATATGACATCATTAATAATCTGCTACAATTCTCTGCAAAGGGTAAAGAGGGCTGAAGAAAGATTATTATAAAAATAACTTGCTATCAAAGTTAATGATCTATGAAGCGATATCTACCTATTGTTTCATTACATTCCTTTGAAAATAAAATTATTTTCATGTGTTTCACATGAAATCCACAACCTAAGTTAATGGTAAAGTTGCCTTTTGCTTTCAAGAGAATTTTATATAAACCTAGTATTTCTGTTAATAAGAAAAACTGTTTTTATTAAAAGAAGGAAAACTTGATCACTTACCTCTACAAAGCTATTTGTTATTAAATGTTGATACTTTAACTTAACTTTTGAATCTGTGATCAGGCGCCTGAAAGTAAGAATAAAAATAACTTACTAAGTTTTTAGCCAAGAGTATTTGCCACATTTATAAAACTTCAGTATCATAGCTATAAAATCTGCCCAAATTGAAAACACTAAAATGTATACACTACCAACAAATATATTTTAAAAATGAGCAATAAACCAATCAAAACTATTTCAAAGTTTTCATACTTTTATTTTTGTAGATGTTCCTCCTATGTTTCTCTTATACGCTTAATATTCTATTTTTAACCCATTTGTATTACAGTTGGTAATAAATTACCAACTACTCTATACCCATTTTACAGTGTCATGAAATCTTATCTTAAGACTGCAATTCTCGGGCCTCCCTCGTGGAGCAGTGGGTTAAGCAACACACCCTGGGGCTAACGGCAGTCACTGCAGCACCAGTTCAATCCCTGCCTCCGGCCAGGGAGGGGACCCACATGGCATGGCAGACCTCTCCTGCCTCACCCACTGCTCCCCTCAGCAGTGTACTTCGGTCGATCTGCCTGTTCTGCTCCCCACTCTGTCTCTGGTGAATCTTCTCACCACACCCCCGCAGTGCTGGCCTGTACCCCAGTTCTTGTATGCATGCATAAATAAATAAATCTTTAAAAAAAAAAAAAGACTGCAATTCTCAATCACCTTCTCTCACGATCCCCTCTCAAAAGTTAGTATATAAAATGAGAGGCTGGACCCTCCCTGGTGGTGCAGTGGCTTAAGCTGACCCACATGGTGCAGCAGACCTCTCCTGCCTCGTCCACTGCTCCCCTCATCAGTGTGTTTTGGTTGATCTGCCTGTACTGTTCCCCACGCTGTCTGGTGGATTCTCTCATGCCCCACCCCGCATCTCTGGCCTGTATCCCCATGCTTGTATGCATAAATAAATAAATCTTTAAAAAAATAAAATTGAGAGGCTGACAGTGATGTTAAGGAATGGATCTAGGTTTTGCAGGTCATCTTCTGAAATCTCTGGGTAATTTACCAGAAATGCTAACTGACTGCAACCTGGCTTCTCTTCTCTAACTAAAAAACTGTAATTCATTACAATTTTTAAGACTCACAGGAGCCCATGAAAGTGAAGAACCTTGAAATCTTAAGTTTTGTTAGTCTTAATGGTAAACAGTCTTGTGAGTGTTTTATAAGTAAAAGGTAAAGCAAAGAGGGAAAAAACCAAACAAGTACCCACTGAAAAGCCAGTAAGAATTGTATCAAACACACACATAGTCCAACCTCATTAAAATCTTTAAAATAAATAAGAAAGCTTTGTAGAGTTTGACCTCTTCTAATTTTTTTTTAGCTTCTTATCCCTCTTTTTCAGAACCCCACCCTATCCTGTAACACTTTCAACCTACTCCTGCCACATCAGTAAGTCTTTCAAAATACTAAGCACCACACCCTCCTCAGAGGCTTTGCATAGGACTGCTCCACTGGAAAGAAGAGAAGAATATCATCATGGGGCACTGAAGTAGAACCACCTAGTTTTGAATACTGGTTTCACAACTTACTAGCTAAAAACTGAGGATAAATTCTTTGACCTCTCAAGCTTTTTAGTTTATTATTCTGTGAAAAGGAAAGAAAAAATAGGGTTGTGAAACTATACCAGTGCCTAGCAAACAGAAAGCATTCAATAAATACTAGGTGCTGCTATGATTATTATTGTGATTACTATATTACTCTCTCAGCAAAAATGTTACTTGCTCAAGGCAGCCTTTACTAACAATTCCTCACATCAATCTAGATGTACAGTCCCTCTCAGTTATCATCACCTCTATGTACCTCTTCTTAAAGAATATATCATAATTGTAGTTAATTATCTGTATAATCATCTGTTTAATATCTGCCTTCTGGTTCCCCTCTCCCAATCACTAAGTTCCATGAAATGACCCCTTGTATCTAGCATTCTGCCTAATTTGTAGAAAGTGTTCAACAAATATTTGTATCAGTAAACCTATACATTTCCCATAAACTGAAGTCCAAAAATAATGTAATAATGATTCCTCAAGTTAATATCAAAATTACTCTATGACCCAGTAACTCTACTCCTAGATATGTATATCATGTAGCTCCAGGAGAATTAAAAACAGATGTTCATTAAAAAACATGTACGCAAATATTCATGTAACAAACATTTCCACAAAAAAAGTAGAAATAACCCAAATGTTTAAGCGCTGTTGAATGTGTAATAGCCACATAATGAAATATCATTCAGTCATAAAAAGGAATGATACATGCAAGAACTGGGATGAACCTTGAAAATATTGTTAGGTGTAAAAAGTCAGTACGAAAGATCATATATTATATGACTCCATTTAAGTGAAATATCCACAGCAAACAAATTCATACAGACAAAAAGCAGATGAATCATTGTCAGATCTAGCAGAGGAGGGAATGGGGAGTAACTGTTTAATGAATAGGAATTTCTCTCTGGGGTAATGAAGTGTTCTGGAATTAGACAGTGGTGACAGTTGCACAATATTATGACAAAAATGTCCCCGAGTTGCATACTTAGTTAAAATAGTGAACTTCATGTGATTTACACTAATTAAAATAAGGAAAGAACCAAATCCAAAATCAGACTCCCTGACTAGCAAATACATATTACTCTTTTACCCATAATGGTTCTCTGATGGGACAAATTCTCAACATTTCCTAGCAGACTCTACCATAAATAGCTGTCTATGCCTTGTTTGGCCTACCAGAACTGGCAAGAAAAGAATTCAACCTTAGTTATTAGGCTAACGGTATTAAGGCTTAATTATCAAGTCACAATTCATCTGAAAAGAGGAAGTAAGAAAATAATTGTCAACCCTGACAACAAGCAGTCTGAAAAAGGTATCATGTGAACCACTAATAAACTAACTTGCCATGAGGAACTGCTTTGATGGTGTTACACTTTAAGACTGAAAGAAACTTCAGTTATAAAAGCAACATAAAAGGATTTGAAATTGTACCTCATATGTTCTGTTCCCATGCCTCAAAAAGCTAAATGTCAACTTGTCACTGACGCATTATTCTGTAAAATTATGAATCTAGAGGAATAAAACCTTAATTCTCTTGACAAAAACATGCTGTCATCACTTACACTGACATTGACTATGCCATCTCTGATAGCGACTTATACTGAATAACCAATAAACGAGTTGAACACAATGTCATATGCATTTAACCATCCTTGAGTTCTGGGATAACCAACTCTGTCTTCACAAATTAGACAACTGGAGAACTGTGATTTGAAACCAGGTAACTTTTAACACAAGGATGTATTTAGCATGCCAAGTACTAAACCACACCTTATGCTTGTGCAGTACCTTAGGCAAATCAACAATATGATTCAATTTAGGACTACTAATAAAAATACTTTCTTTAAAAAGTTCCACCCCAGGGCCAGGGCCTCCCTGATGGCACAAGAGTTAGCAGTAGTACTATGAAGCACAAAGGGTTATGTCACAGCACTATGAAGCTATCTGCAACCACTGCAGCATCCCTGGCTAGGGAGCTGACCCACATGGCACAGTAGACCTCTCCTGTCTCGCCTATTGCTCCCCTCAGCAGTGTGGTATTTCAGTAACTTTGCCTGTTCTGTTCCCCACTCTGTCTCTGGTGAATCTTACTCCCCCACATCTCTGGCCTGAACCCCTGTTCCTGTATACATAAATTAATAAAAAATAAGTCTTAAAAAAAAGTTCTGCCTCATCCCCCCACCTCCGGCTATACAGAACATAGGTTTCACGAGGTTATAAAAAGTCATACAGGACAGCCCTGGAGGAAGCATCAGCTTGTGAGGAACAGACAAACAGAAAGAAAACTATTAGAAAATGGGTTTAAGAGTAATTCTGATAGTGTAACTCAGGTCCAGGAAGGGAGGGCTGCTTTGTTCTCTTTTGCTGGATATCAATTTGGAGGTAGCCGTAAGATCAAGTCAGATTGTTTTGAAAGATTATAAAGTCTGCCTTGCAGAATTAAACCATGTTTGATTCTAGCAACTGACTGTAAAGGCAGGTGAGAACATCGAGCCTCAGATTAAGGAAATTACACAAGATCATACAAATATGTTAATGAAGGCAAAGAAAAGCTGAACAAAAAGCAGAGCTGGAAGCATTAGAACAGAATTGAATCAACATAAATCATAGTTGCCTATTAACCTATAATCTTCTGAGAATAAGTCTACTGAATATGAGAAAAGTGAGGCTCGACAAAGAAATTTGCTCAAGACTATATATACATACATGAATAAATTAGAAATAACTACTAACCAGATTTTATTTTGAAGCTCCCATTTCCCTTTTTCAAAACACAGTCTCTCCTCTCTGGCTATAGTACAAAATTGTTGTATTAACTGCCATCGTATCAAGTTTGATGAGTTGATGAAATATCATAATTTGTTCTTCTGAGGACAAACCATTCTACTAGTGTGCACATCCTTAGTTAGGTCTGGGTATACTGAGGGGCACCTACCTATTTGTGAGACTATAGATCACATGTCAGCAAACTATTGCCTATGGGTCAAATGCTGCCAACACCTGCTTTTATAAATAAAGCTTTGTAACAAAAACACAAAAGATGTTCTCCTCCTGCCATAAATGCAGACAAGTATAAAGAAGGAAATAAAAAATCATCTATAATTCTATCACTTAGGAGGAATACTCAACATTTTAATCAATCTGGGGTCTTATCCTCTCTTGTTTTTATAAATGTCTGATAGATAATTTTAAAGAGAACTTTTCTATATTAGCTTTATTCACTTATAGGAATTTTGAGTACACTAAAACATTTACAGACCTTTTGAACAATTGTATTACATTCCATCTCCTCTACTATTTTGGATATGTATGGTTGGGTTATGACAATGTGATTAACACTTTCATAATATTTGCTTGTGTTTTTGTTATTAACAACATAACATTTACTGTCATCTGAATTCATCTAATACCAATCAAAGGTCAAAATGATCTTATAGTTATCTCTGATTCATTTCTTTCTCTTACATCTCACTTCTATTATCTTAAAAATACATACAAAATTCAACCATTTCTCACTTTCTCCTCTGCTATCATACTGGATCAAACTACCATCATCTCTCATCTGGACTGCTATAATTGTTTCCTAATCTCTCTGCTCTTACTTATAGTCTACTACTATAATAGTAGTAGTACAAATTACTAACAATAGTTAAGAGGAACCTTCTGCTCAAAATACTCTTATGACTGTCTTGTAATAAAAGTCAAAGACTTTACAATGGTCTATAATTTCATACAGTCTGCTTTATGTACCACTTCCTTCAATCTATAAATTTACATTTGAAGTTCAGATATCTTTTAACAGTTTAAATTAATCATAATTATTAATAACTTACTGCCTATATACTTTGTCTTTCTGTCAAAAGCATCTTATTGTGTGGTTCAATGAGGAAGAAATTATTTCAGTATGAACTTGAGTCTGATCCCGGGAGCATATATTTTACAACACAGTGTTCCTACGTCTTTTGTGCTAAATATCCTCCTTATAACAGTATGTTTAGAGTAGTACTTTTCCATTTCATTGTGGAGAAATGATAGTGACCATTCAATTTATTCCACTATGAAGACACACAACTCTTAAGCTACATGTTATCAGAACATTTTCCATAACTGTGATCTGCCTTAAAAATATATACAATATTGGGATAAGCAAAGATTTCTTAAAGTATCAATAATCATGAACAGGAAAAAATGATGCCATTAAAGTGAAAACTTTTGTTCATCAAAAATCATTAAGAAAAAAGGCAAGTCACATATTGGAAAAAATGGTTGCAACATATCTAGAAAAAACAACAGAATATTTTAAAAAATCTTGCAAATTAATTAACAAACAGGAAAGTAAATAGGGCTAATAAAGTTTTTACAAAGCAAAAGAAACCATAACTAAAAGAAAAAAGAGACACACTACTGAATGGGAGAAAATATTTTCACATCACACATTTGACAAGGGAATGATATAGGAAATCTAAAAACAACCCAATCAAAAAAATGGGCAGAACTAAACAGACACTTCTCTCCAAAGACTTACAGACTGAAAGTAGGCACAAGAAAAAAATGTTCATTATCTCACTTATCACCAGTGGAAAGCACATTAAAACCACAATGAGACACCACCCCACACCTGTGAGGATAGTCCATAAGAAAAAGACCAGAAACAAGTGCTGTTAAGACTATGGTGAAAAGGGGGCCTCCCTGGTGGCACAGTGGGTTAAGCAATGCACTATGAAGCAAACTGCAGTCACTGCAGCCTGAGTTCTATCCCTGCTGCAGGCCAGGGAGGGGACCCACAAAGAGTAGCAGACCTCTCTTGCCTTGACCGCTGCTGCAGTGTGTTTCAGTCAGTCTGCCTGTTCTGCTCCCCACTCTGTCTGGTGAATCCTCTCACCTCCCTGACTCTGGCCTGTACCCCAGCTCTTGTATGCATGAATAAATAAATAAATCTTTAAAAAAAAAAAAAAGACTATGGTGAAAAGGAAATCCAACTAATTAGGTGGGGGTAGTGCAGACTGGCTCAGTCCTTATAGAAAGGAGTATGATAGTATCTCAAAACATTAAAAATAAAAGTTGTATGACCCAGTAAATCCAGAAAAATACAGAACCATTAGTTTGAAAGGCAATTTGTCTATAAAATGTGTTTAATGCAGCACTATTTTACAATAGGTAAATTATGGATCATTATTAAATGCCCCCAAACAAGTGATTAGATCAAGAGAATGTGGTATATTTACACATAATGGACTATTACTCAGTAGTCAAAAAATTAAACTTAATACCATTTGTGGCAACATGGATGGAGCTGGAAGTATGCTAACTGAATTAAGTCAAGACTTAGCTATGAAGTTATAGCCAGCCACTGCAGCATGTGTTCGATCCCAAGCCAGGGAACTAACCCACATGGTGCATCAGACCTCTCCTGTCTCATGCCTGCTGCTCCCCTCAGCAATGTATTTCAGAAGATCTGCCTATTTTGCTCCCCACTCTGTCTCTGATGAATCCTCTCACCTCCTGCCCCTCTGGCCTTTACCCCAGTTCTTGTATGCATAAATAAATAAAAATATATCTTAAAAATAAAATAAAGTAAAGCTAATGTACTTCACATACTTTACCGAATATATTTTAGAACTTAATGAAAAAGTAAAATAAAAATTAATACATAGCAAATTGAGCCTATTATAATTAAATGACATCTTTCCATGTAAAAATTGAGATGCTCTACTTTACTGCAATGAACATACATATCAAAGTTTAGTTTGTCTCTTGCTTCAGACAGTACAAACCATAGGACAGTAGGCAGCCTCACAATCCTATTTGTGATTTTTAAGATACTGATAAAAATTTTACAACATAAGAGAGCATATCTAATATAAAGCAGGAGACAGAAGAAATAAAGTGAAGCACAGCATTCATAACAAATAAAAGGAGATGATTTCCTTAATCCCCATAGTAAAAGGGTTAACATATAAAGCTTTTCCCTGATAGAACAGGAAATAATTATTTAAGAATAGCATTTAGGTTATAATACTGAATTTAAAACAATCTATTATTAAAAATAACATCTCTGCCCTTTTCAGACAAATAGAGAATTAGACAAAAAAGGTATGGCTGTGTACACCATCGTCCCAAGAGTATTTTTATTTTATTTTTTTCCAAGATTATTTTTTAAAAAAGATTTATTCATAGAAGAACTAGGATACAGGCCAGATGCGTGGGGAGGGATGAGACAGAATGGAGAACAGAACAGGCAGATCGACAAACACACTGCTGAGGGGAGCAGCAGGCAGGTGAGAGGTCTGCCACGCCATGTGGATGGTCATCTCCCTAGCCGGGGATCCAACTCGTGCTGCAGTGTCTGTGGAAGCTCCGCAATGTGGCGCTCAACCCCTTGTGCCACCAGGGAGGCCCCTCCAAGATTATTTTTAAATCTTGTATACCAGTTGAAAATATTTAGGGGCCCTGGTGGCGCAAAGGGTTGAGTGCCACACTGTGGAGCTTCCATAGCCACTGCGGTGTGAGTTCAATCCCTGGCCAGGGAGGGGACCCACACGGCAAAGCAGACCTCTCCTGCCTCCCTGCTGCTTCCCTCAGCAGTGTATTTCATTAGATCTGCCAGTTCTGCTCCCTGCTCTGTCTCTGGTGAATCCTGACACCACCCTGCACCTCTGGCCTGTACCCCAGCTCTTGTACACATAAATCTTTATAAATTAAAATACAATTATTTTTTAGATTTATTTATTTATGCATACAAGCACTGGGGTACAGGCCAGAGGTGTGGGAGGTGAGAGGATTCACCACAGAGAGTGGGGAGCAGAACAGGCAGATCAACAGAAGTACACTGCTGAGGGGAGCAGCGGGCACAGCAGGAGAGGTCTGCCGCACCATGTGGGTCGTCGTCGTCCCACCCCCGCCAGCAGCAGGGATCGAACTCGCGCTGCAGTGGCTGCAGTTTGCCTCATAGTGCGTTGCTTAACCCACTGCGCCACCAGGGAGGCCCTAAAATACAATTTTTTAAAAAGAAAAATGATTTTCTTAGAAATAGTGTGATGGGCTTTTTCATCACCTTTGTTTTTTAAAAACCCATACATGAAAATAAATCATAATATATTTTAAGTACATCTCATAGGGGTACTCAATCAGAGTATCACGATTCTAGTTGTATGTTAATGCTATCGCATTAGTCAAGGTGACATCAAACATACTACTTGAAGGTCTTAAAGACTTAATATAAATACATCCTCTAAGGTTACCACAGAGTATATTAAATAGAACAGTTAACAACAGAAGCATCCACAGTTTACTGTGCCCTCTCCCTTCCGGGCAATTTTCTACTTTCACCCTTTAGGAGATTTAGTGCACTATGGTGGTATACCCAATGGGGGTACCCAAATATTATCTCAACTATAAATTAATAAAAAATAATTTTTGATTAAGTTAGATATACAAATGGCTAATTTTACTTTTTTCTATATTATCTGATAACTTTCTTATATACATGCAATACTCCTTGTTTTACGCTTTAATGCTCTTAACTACTTATCTGCTTAGTCATTCTTCAAGTCTCATTTAAAATTGTAGCTATAGTTAATTTTGTAAATATATATAGAGAGAGGAGGGGTGATTAGGACTTTGGGCCTCCCTGGTGGCGCAGTGGGTTGAGCGGCGCACTATGAAGCGACTGCAGCCGCTGCAGCGCCAGTTCAATCCCTGCCGCTGGCCAGGGGGACCCACGTGGCGCTGCGGATTTCTCCTGCCACCCCGCTGCTCCCCTCAGCAGTGTGTTTCGGTCGGTCTGCCTGTTCTGCTCCCCACTCTTTCTGTGGTGAGTCCTCTCACCTCCCGCGGACTTTGGCCTGTACCCCAGCTCTTGTATGCATAAATAAATAACAATAAAAAAAATCTTTAAAAAAAATAAAAAACCCTGCTAGAATGAATACAAATAAATGAACATTAATTTAGAGAATAATTTTCATCATCTCTTAAGAGCATCAAGAACAAATTTTGGGGGCCTCCCTGGTGGCGCAGTGGGTTAAGCAACGCGCTATGAAGCAAACCGCAACCACTGCAGCACGAGTTCGATCCCTGCTGCTGGCCAGGGAGGGGACCCACATGGTGCAGCAGACCTCTCCTGCTGTGCCCG
>JAGFMF010012103.1:1519210-1546229 GCA_019455555.1 Galemys pyrenaicus
CAGTGTACTTCCGTTGATCTGCCTATTCTGCTCCCCGCTCTGTCTGTGGTGAATCCTCTCACCCCCCACACCTCTGGCCTGTACCCCAGTTCTTGTATGTATAAATAAATAAATCTTTAAAAAAAAAAAAAGAACAAATTTTGGGGCAACAAAAGTTCTCAAATTACCTTCCTGACTTTGAAGTATAAATATAGGAAGCCAGTAGAGAAGCCCCCACCTAGCCCAGTGATGATTAGCTATAATGATTATCATAGTACAAATCAATCACTGAAATTTGCAGTTAGGACATAGGTGAAGAAAAGGAAGAATTACACATTTGCAGTTACTTATTTAAGGATACAGAACTAGTCCATAAAAGATATTACAGAATAAAAAAAGATTAATTCATTGAATCAGTAACCTTAAAGATTTAAGAGTCTAATAGCACTGATGATTCAGTGAATACTTTCAGTTTAGCATTTTCAAAATTAGAGCCACACATTCAGAATGGAAATAGCAAAGGACTTAAGCAACACTAGCAAGATATCAGAAGCTACAGAGATTATAGCCTCAAAAAGAAAATGACAAAAATATGGGTAATTGCAACAGTGTATGGTAATGGAAATATGGGGGAGATAAGGAGTATATAGAATGTGTGACCAAACCAAAATAGAAATTTAAAATGAGGCTTGAAGAATGACTAAAAGGATAGTGGGTTAAGAGAATTAAAGAGTAAAACAAGGAGAGAGTAATACATGTGAGAAAGTCATGAGATAATATAAAAGTAAACAAAATAAAATGCATAGCAGTTTCAAGAAATCAAATCAAGTTTTATGTGGCTAAAGAGAGTTCTATAACTGAGAAAAAAGGCAAAATATTAAGTCACACAGATGAGCAAAACAGGACAAAAGAAAACATTTGTGAAGAATTGGATGGAGCCGAAAATAGGTATAAGGTAATCACCTAGGAGGCAGCGGCATATTCCCAGCTAAGAGAAGATGGCTGTGATCAGGTTAATGAAGGTAGGAACAGGCAGAGAAATGGATGGATTTAAGCACAATTGTAATGTGGAACTGAAAATTTGGTGCAAAAATGAGTACTTAAGATATATACCAACAGTATACAACTATATAAAAAAGTAAAAATTCCTCTTCACAATCCCCAAATCTCCAGCTGGTATCACTACCAAATTTCTTTTTTGAGTATTCTTAAAAGCTTTCTGTATTCAGGATGAAAATTCAGAGAGCTCAAGAACTCCTATATAGGATAAACACAAAGAAACCACATCAAAAACATATAGTCAAAATCATGAAAACAGCAAGTAAAGAACAACAGCATAATTAAAAGCTGACTATCAGAAACAATGGCGGCAAGAAGGTAGTAAAATGATGTTCAAAGTGATGAAACTATTGGATGAAAGGCCAAAGAGCATACATTTGTAAAAACTTCTAAATTGTATTATAAAAAGGGTGTAACAGTTTATATACCTGTTGTATTATATTCTCACATTAGATATTACCAACTTCTTTAATCCAATTTGAAAAGTAAAAAATAAACTAAGTTTTTTGTGTGTACGTGTGTAGAAGAACCTGAGTGTAGGCCAGAGATGCGGGGGGGCGAGGGGGGGATGATGATAAAACATTCACCAGAGAGAATGGGGGGTGGGGTAGAACAGGCAGACTGACTGAAGTGCACTGCTAAGGGGAGCAAAGTGTGAAACAGAAGAGGGTCTATTGTACCATATGTGGGTTAGTTCCCAAAATGATAATGCTGAGACTTAACTTCCAGGCCACCAGGGAGGGTCCCAAGAAAAACTTTTTAAAAAAGTTGTAGTATTTGATTTTGATTCACATCTATTTAACCAGGTATGACAGTGGCTACTTAAACATTAGTTTAAGGGCTCCCTGGCCCCTCCCTGGCCTGGTTTCACTGGCCTGGGAGTCCCACTTTATTTCTGTTCCTTTCCTTCTCAATAAACTTTTTCTAAACAACAACAAAAAACATTAGTTTAAGACTATTCAAATTTCTTTCTCTGTGAACTGCTTACACATGTCCTTTCCATAGAAACATCTTCTTCCCAATTTGCAAGAGCCCTTACACTAACCACACATTTGTTTTGTGTTCAAAGTATTTCCTCCATTTCCTATTTAGCTTCTCCTCCCCAAAGAAAATTTCATAAGAAATAGCTTTCTCATACCTCACTGCCCAAATGTCTTATCACTACTCTAAAATGTCTTCCACTATACCATCAAAGTTGCATCTGTAAAATGCAAATCTTATTAATGTTAACAACATATTATGAAACTCATCACAAAATGTCACACATTTCATATCCCCATCTCTAGTAATTCTAATCTGTGCTGTAGTCACAACAGAATACATCCTAGAGAAGTTCATGACCTATTTAAAAATACAGGCATCTTTTCTTAAAATATTACCCTTAAACCAAATATTTACTCCTTTAATACTTCTAAGTAAATTTTCCCTAAACATTTCAAATGGAATAATTTGCTTTAGTTTATACATACAGAAAACTTAAACTCTGCATTTTAATTACTTATTAGTTAACAATCCTCTGTGGGAAGGAAATATATATCCTATTTAGTTCTCCTGTACATCTGTGCTAATTAACAGGCCTCCAGTAAATGTCTATAGAATGAAAAGACAGTGATGAAATGTATCAATGAAAGAATACAAGAAAGCAAAAAGTGTTAAGGGGAAAAGATAAACATGTATGGAAGTATGATGGTACTTCAAGATGAAACAAAGACAGCTTAAAACAATAATGGATAGGGGTCTCCCTGGTGGCGCAGCGGGTTGAGTGCCACATTGCGAAGCATCTGCGGCACATTAGTGTGAGTTCGATCCCTGGCCAGAGAGGGGACCCACATGGCGCAGCAGACCTCTCCTGCCTCACCCACTGCTCCCCTCAGCAGTGTATTTCAGCTGATCTGCCTGTTCTGCTCCCCAGTCTGTCTCTGGTGAATCCTCTCACCTCCCTGGACTCTGACCTGTACGCCAGCTCTTGTATGTATAAATAAAACTTAAAAAAAAAATAGATAAAAGATTTATTGAAATATAAAAACAGAATTCACATCCTGACAACGGTAATTATGTTTAACAAGTCAAAGTAGGGTGAGATTATTAATAAAGTGGAATTAGCTTTGTAAACTGTTTTGGTTAAGTCAATTTATGGCTTTATTAGTTTTAGAAATTTGCTCATTAAAATCCACGGCTGTTTGTACTTTACCTCCAAATCCCAGTACTTAAACAGAGACATAGCTTTCTATACAGGCAATTATCCAGGACCTAAATAAACTGTGTGGACCATTCAGGCCCTCAACCTTTTCCTCCACTTAGTCAGGTAACCCAAAGTTGTGAAAACAGCACTGAGTGAGGAATTAAAACAACCTGGGATTTTATCTCAGGTTCAGGAACTGCAGTTTCTTCAAATTTCTTTCTCCCTACAAAAGAGAACCACAGATCTGAGGCATACAGCAGGGGAGGGGGAGAGAGAGAGGTCAAAACAGGGGAGGGGTAAGCATAAGGGATGGGGGAAGATGGATCACAGGTGGTATGGTTGTGGGAGAACTACAAGGATTATACCTGAGGGGAGAAACCAATAATGTCCAAAAATTTGTAATGATGTAAGAAAATAAATTAAAATTCTAAAGAGAAAAAAAAAAATCTTGTGTAAGGTTAGTCAACAGACTCTGGTAGTGGTGGCTCAGGACCTAAAGCAGTGTTTTAGTCAAGGCCAAATTCTCCCTGCATAGCACCCAGCTAATGAGTGATCATGGCAAGGGTACCAGAGACTAGCCATTTCTGTTTAATAAGGCATCCCTCTAAGGGCATTTTATGCACAGGAGTTCTCCAAAGAGCTCCCAGACTCACAGATACCTCATAGTCTGAGCTGCCTCCTAATGACTCCTTTCTTTCTTTCCTTTAATAGGAAAAGAAAGCTCTGCATTAAAGTCTGTCTACTCTTGCTCCTCTTCCTCTCTACCTTGCACCGAAACTGTCTCACAGTAAATGTTCTTCCCTTATTTTAACTGTTATGGCATCAGTATCCTAGAAAATCTGAACTGACACTGACGTATCTTACTTTCCAATTCCAAGGTTTACTGGAATCTAGCTATTATATATTGCCAATTTTATCAGAATCGAGAGGGCATTTAACCAAATTACAAACGGACTTTTATATGACACCAAAGGAACAGACTAGAAAATCTCTTCAGATCTTAATCATTTTACCTCCCTTGAGATAGTGAACAAAAATTAATTTGGTTTAACCAACTAACCAATATTCAAAATGCAGAATCTGTCAAAAATACTTACATAACTGTGTTGTCATCCACTAAGATATCACAACCATGAGCAGGACACGAAATAGTCTGAAAAAGATAGAAATTGAAACTATGTTTCATTCAAGAAAGACTTACGCTGATTGCTTACCATTACCACACACTTTGTAGGTTTGGAGGATACCTTCATAAAGTTAAGGACACCTTAATAAGATCTTAACTGTTCCCTTTCTACTGAAGTAAGTGTGCACATGTATGTTTATCAACATAAAATGACTAGGATTGTTGAACTGAATAACTATTTTTTCAGTTCAAAAAGCAAGAGATCTTGCCCAAAAACAGATGAATGGGTCAAAAAGATGTGCTACAGATACTATTCAACAATCAAAACAAATAAACTTATGCCATTCACAGCAAAATGGATGGAGCTAGAAGGGATTATCTTCAGTGAAATAAGTCAAAAGGAAAAAAGAAAAATATCGATGTTTTCACTGATAGAAGGAATATAAGGAAACCAAACAAAGAGTCAGAAAAAACAAAAAGATAAAACTAGCAGGTAGATTATAGATACAAGACATAGAATGGGAGGGGGAGATGTTAAAACTAGAGAGGGATGAGCACAAGGGACTATAGTGATGGTTCATGGGTGATATTGTAGTGGGAAATTTATGGGAACTACACCTGAGCAAGAATTCTCACAAAACTGCTTAACAAGTTTAGTATGATATGTACAAATGGTGATGCCTGCTGAGGAAACATCATTTGGATTGGCTCTTTAACTAGAAAGCCAAATAGTAACTGTCTTTCAGTTGTTTTAATTAAAAAAAAAAAAAATCCCCTCATGCAATTCATAATCCAGAAAGCTGTACTTGTTTTGTGCAATGTTCTAAGTATTTACAAAATTTAACAATAAATGAACAAAAACAAAAAGACAAGTTGGCATCTTTACCTGTCCCATGCCTTCCTCCATTATTTTGGTAGTTAAATATTCACTCCAACACTGCATACAAAACTTATGTCCACATTCAAGGCCAGTGAAATACTGCAACAAAAATAAAACATAGACTTTAAAAAGACAAAAAGATATTATCAGAAAACTACTATGCACAGAGTATTAGTAAGATCTATTAAGTCACATTTCTCATAGTGACTAAAACACCAATTTGACACTCCTACTATGAACTTTGAGGTGAAGAAATATAGACATGAAAATACACTGAACATGAAACACCTAGTTAATGAGATATACATAATTTATAATTTTTTTGAAAGGCTAACAACAAGTTTGTATTAAGTATAAGAACAACAAAAATAACTCAGAGGCTGTGTGAAAATACAGTAGTTACCAGAGAGGAAGGGATTTAAAGGAAAGGGCAGAGGGGGTCAATTTGGTAGAGTGAATGGCACTAGAACTTTGGTGGTAGGTACAATGACACATATACACATTGAGATGTGGAGCTGTACTACTGAAATGTATTTAGTAAACAAAAGGTAAAATTTTATGTAAAAAAAAGTCACAATATTTCATATATCATGTGCCAATAGGCATATGAAAAGACAGATACTTAATCTGTCTTGGGTATCAGAGAAATGTAAATAAGAACCATAATGAGACACCATGTCATACCTACTAGGATGGCTATAATAAGAAAGATAGCAGCAAGTATTAGCAGGATATGGAGAAATTAGAACCCTCATATACTGCTAGTATACAAAGAACTTTTGGAAAAAGCTCCGGTATTTTCTAAGATTAAACAGAAGTTATCACATGGCACAGTAATTCCATTTGTAGGTCTATTCGCCCCATAATGAAAACTTATATCCACACAAAAACTAGTACATGAATGTTCACAGCAGTATGAACTAGAATAGTTCCAAAGTAGAAACAATCCAATCGGTCATGAACTGAAGAATGGATTAAAAAAATGTGGAATAGTCACAAAAAGGAATGAAAACTTGATACATTTTATAACACAGATGAACCCTGAAAACAATATGCTAATGTAAATAAGTATATCACAAATGACAACATACTGTTTTGTTACGTTTATAATAAAAGATCCAGAATAGGCAAAAATTTACAGAGAATGAAAGTACATTAGTAGCTGAAGGACTAAGTGTATGAGTTAAAAATATGGGACTTGACTAAAAAAATACAGAATTTCTTTTAGTAATTATGAAAATGTTCTAAAATTAACTGTCACTGGTTGCACAGCAATGTCTATAAACTAAATATCACTTTAAATAGGTAAATTGTCCGGTACGTGAATTATGGATCAAGCAAGTACTTTAATGATACTTGAGGGTCTAGAGAACTGTATTTTTAAGGGATTCAAATAAAGATAACTATATAATATTTACCACTAAATTACTTTTAAATGAATAAGTAATACAGACTCATGGTAAAAAGAATTATTTAACAGTATGAGTTTATTTTGAAAAATGTCCTCCTCATTCCATCCCTGCTCTTTTTGCTCCATCCAGAAGTAATTATTATTTCCAATATCTTATTCATTTTTCCCATAGATATTCTAACATACACAAGCACACATACATTAGTAAGAGAACCACACATACTGTGCTGTGTCTTTTTCTTTTTTCAATTATTTAATAGAGTTCTGGTGTGGTGCTACATTGGTAAACATGAATCCATCTCTTTGTACAGTATATATGAAAGTACACAATTTAAAAAGTCTACTGTTGAATGGATATTTAGATTGCCTATTGTTTTCCTACTATACCACTGTACTGACTATATATGCAACTTTGTGACCATATGAATGTATCTTAAAAGTTTATATTATTATTTTTAAAAATTATTTATGCACACAAGAACTGGGGTACAGGCCAGAGGTGCACAGGGTGAGAGGATTCACCAGAGACAAGAGTGGGGACAAAATAGGCAGAACTACTGAAATACACTGATAAGTAAAGCAGCAGGCAAGACAGGAGAGGTCTGTTGCACCATGTGGGTCAGCTCCCTGGTCAGGGATCAAACTCATACTGCAGTGGCTGCAGATCACTTCACAGTGCTGACTTAATCCCTCGAGTCACCAGGGAGGACATTAAGTGAAATTATTAATAGGTATACATTTATAATTGGATAGATCTTACCAAGCTTCATCCAAAGAGGTTGTAGCAATTTACACTGTACAAAATAAATTGGTTTCTCACACTCATGTTAACACACTATATTATCTAAATCCTTGATCTTTGAAAATTAACTAACTTCATTAGTTTTTAATTTTACTGTGTATGAAGTTTAAGCATTTGAAAAAAGTTTTAAGCTGTATATATATTTTTTTCTGTGTACTCACTTCACCCATTTTCCCACCGGGTTTTTTCCTTAATGATTTAGTGGAGATTTTTATTGATTTGTTTATAAGCATGAAAAACATTTTCTCCCTGTTTTAATTTTTAATGTTCATATTTTGCTGCCATGTAGCATTCTTATATCTAGCACAATATATCTATTTAAAAATTTATGGTTTCCCATGGATGGAACTGGAAGGGATTATGCTCAGCGAAGTAAGTCAGAAGGCAAAAGAAAAATACCAGATGGTTCCTCCCCTAGGAGGAATATAAGGGAACCAAATAAGGATCAAGGAAAGGAATAAGAACAATAACAACAATAAAGACACAAAAACCAAAAATGAAAAGACAAGGGCAAATTGGGGACATTTGGTGGGGAGGGAAGAGAGGAAGGATTGAGGGCAGACGGGAGCACAGGGGACTGAGGTGATGGTGCACTGGTGTTACAGTGATGGGGAATACATGGGGATTGCAATTGATGTCAAATATATGTAAATTTTAAAAAATTATAAATAAAAAAACTTAAAAAAAGGGGGGGAGAAATAAAAATTTATGATTTCCAAATTAATTAACTTTGACATAAGGAGTAAGAGTTAGAAATCTGTTTCTATTCCACATGGAAATTATATTGAAAAGTAAGTTTCCTCATACCCATGCCTGTTCTCTACTTATTTCTCTCTTCAAGGTAATCACAAGTTGTTCCAAAACTGTTTACTAAATAATCCACCTGATTTGAAACATATAGTCTATAATACACTAAATTTATTTCATGCACATTGGATTCTGTCCTGTTCTATTTCACTTGTATGGAAGGACTAGTTATGGCTCACTTGTCAGCTCCCATCACTCTTTTTTAAAACACCTTCAACTATCCTTTCTACAAACTCTAATTAGCTTTTAATTTCCTTAGAATTTAAAGTTTTCTCCATATAGATCTTTCACATTTCTTGCCAATTTTATTCTTAGCTCTTTTATTCCTTCTGTGGGTTAGTTTTTATTCCATTCCATTTTCTAATTAGTTGTTACATGAAATTTCTGATGTTACTTATGAAATTAAATGCAAACAGGATATAAATTTTATACTATAGCATAATAATTATATAAAAAAGTATAGAAGCAGTTATGGAAGAAAGCATGCCTAAGTCCTGAGACTGAATTTACTGTCCAAACACATGGGAAATGTCAAATTTTATACATGGCACTATTCAGATTGACAATAATTGTAACTCATTCACAGGGTAAGTGCAGTAAATATTTAGGAGATCAAAATTCTTGCCCATTAGAGAACTGGAAAACAGGAATCTATTCTCATTACTCCCCACTAGTGAAAGTGATCAGATACTAAACTTGCCAGATCACAAATGGAGAGTATTTGATTTTCAAGGTCATAATGAGCAGCATTCTGCTTACAGACAAATAGAGAAACAGAGCAACAATTCTAAAATATGTTGTTCTTAGCTTAAAAACATCTCTATGCATTTTATTCTTTTCTCAAATAGAAAACCTTAAGACTCAATTTAAAGGTCTTGATCATTGTTAAGTGATGACTGTAAACAACAGCTCTGCCTTTAGAACTTCTAGACCAGGGTCTATGGTGAGGTAAAAAGAAAGCTTTTCTTTCAGGACTTTTTTTAAAAATGAATTTCCTAATTAGGTAACAACACTAAACAAATCAGAAAAATAAACCACACATGCATATCTAAAGTTAAAGCAAAATCATATTCATTGTACTTAAGAGTTATCATTATCATATGTTATCATATGTATGGGTATCTTACCATCTATCTTGTATTCCCTTCCCTCCTTTCTTTTGATGTATTTGTACTTTTACTACCTTGTGCTTACCTATTTGGTTCCCTGGGCCTTTGGTGACTTAGGAGACTAGAATATCTATTAATCAAACTTATACCTATTTATATCATAAATATATTTGAACAAGAGTACACTAAAAATATATGAATTGTTAACCTACAAAAAAATAATCAACGGTCCTGACGAAAAAGAACTAAAGGAGAATACACATTCCTAAAAGTTTCATTTATCTTCACCCTTTTATATACACAGCAACAACTGTAGAATAAACTAAGAATAGTAAGAATTATCTTTCTTCTTTTAGAAGCCGATTATATAATCTCTAAAGATGAAGTTATTTTGTTTATAAAAACTTAGCAAGTAATCAGGGCATCAATTCCCTCATCAAATGGAATGAGTTAAAAAGGAGATAAGGGATGTCTGCACAGCCTCAGCGCAGAGATTTCATTCAAGGCTTTGCAGGTTTCTTTTCCTCTCGTTCTAAACCCAAAGACCTCTCCTGCAACCATGCTCAGCCAGATCCTCAGACAGGCCAAGAAGCATTCTAGTTTAATCCCTTTTCGCATTTAATGGAGCCAGAGGTTCTCCAGCATTGTATGCCATGTGTCTGGCTTTGTTCAATCCAGATGTCAGTTGGGATAGAGAGAATAACCCAGAACCCTGGAGCAAACTGGGTCTCAATGATCCATGTAAGTTCTACTCAGTGAATATAGAAAACAGCAAACTGAAGGAAGAACGTCCAGACTTGTAAATGAGATATTTCACTATAAAGTTACTTAAAATGAAGGTCTTTCAGAAGCCATCAGCACAATTTTCCACTTAACTAGGAAAAACTTCCCCTATAAGTGCACTATATATCATGTTGGTATATTGTTTCGGTTGGAGTTTACAGTAATTAGTAAATATATGAAACTTGGGAAAGAAAATTTAAAAAGACATAGGGCTGGATCTAGGTAAGATATTTAAGAGTTCTCTATGGTACATTAATTCAGAGGTACCACTGGAGTGGGGGATGGAAGGTGTGGACTATACTAACAATCTTCAATTTTGTCTTTATTAAACGTATTTTCTTAGAAAATGAAAATTGCTTACTTCATAAAAATTAAACGTTGCGGTTCCAGTTCTATTTCCTAGCACACCTAGATTTTAAGACTGCATTCAAAATACTGTAAAATGATTAACTGTTGCCAGAACTAAGAAATCCCTACACTGGCTACAACAGTGAGTGAGGGACCTCAAAAAGTGCTCCCAAGTCTCAGGATATTGTTTTTTAAAGGATCTTAGACATATCACCCAAGAGAGTTAATTCCGAAGAACAAAACTAGCAGAGGCATTTATTAAAACAACAACTGTTTTCGTATGGCAGTGTATAAGGCCAAAGTTGCTTTTTAGTAGGATTATGATATTGAAGATAGAAATTAATAAAAGTATTTGAAGAGAGTATTGGAAATCGAAAAACAGGTGTTACACAATGTAAGTAAAAGATAAATCACTCATCCAACTAATAAAGCACCAATGGAGAGCATGAGGTGATATTTACTTCTAAAACTGAAGAGGATGAAATTAACCTTCTATATTAGTCCAAAAAGTACGAGAAGTCCTAGTTTCATGATGATTATATATTTCATATTACTTGGCATAGTTTCCGTAACTCTTCAACTACTTTCCAATCTATGTTACTGCTGTTTACTTTCTTGTCCTGTAATTTACAGTCAAACCTGCTATGAAAGTAACGCTTTATACTGCCTCTAATTCATTTCCCACCTTCAAGTCAATGAATGACTCTTCAGCTGCTGCATGTAGTGTGATTTCTCACCCTTACCATCTACTTAAAATAATTTTCCAAGTTTCCTGTTAATCCAATTCATGTTTCAATTCCTTTCTCTTAAGTTTTTAGCATTAATTACCATTTTTGGAAATTCATTCTCTTCTGTTAGCTTCTGTGTTAATACCTCCTCCTTGTTCACCTAACATACTTGAGGTTAGTAGTTCATATGTGATTTTCTAAGTAAAGTCCTTCCCAATCTAAAGTGGACTAGGGATCTCTCTAATAGGTCCTCACAGCAGCATACTTGTATTAAAGCAGTACCTCTCTTTCTGAATGTCATTTTACTGAACTGCCCAGCAAAGCCCATTAATTATCTGAGGAAGGCATTATGTCATTATTCCATTGTGCTTCTAACACTTAGAACAGTGCTAATGTGATAAATGAATCAATGAATAGTAAGTTCTTCATCATCAGCTCCAAGTACAAGCAAAATTTACACTGCAAATCCCCAGTCATGATTTCCAATTCCAATTCCAATTTGTTGAGACAGTCATTATAGTAAGTGCACTGAGAAAGAGGATATTTGTGAGCAGTTAGCGCCAGTACTCAAATTACATTTAAGAGTCAAGTTAAGGAGGAGAGAGCAGGAGAAATGCCAAAGAATAAGGAAACCTTGCATAACTTGAGAAAAATTACTTTGGGTCTTACTATTATGTTATCTCACAGTTTTTAACAGTTTACAGTTTTAAACTGTGAATGCCTTACAAAAATGTCAACTGGTAAAGAGTATTTGTTAAGGAAAAATGAAAAATGATGAATTAATTTTTAATAGTAGTGCTGACTTTTCTTTGAAAACTTTAGAGTGCTTCAAGGTGAAGGAAATGTTAACAGTTTTCAGTTTGAAAGAGATCTGAAAGAATATCCTATTGTATACATTTGAGAGATTAGAAAATATTTGTATCTAGTGATTAAATGACTTACTACCTCCCCAAAGTCAAAAAGTTTTAGTAGTGCTAGAACTATGATCAAAACTTGAGATTTTGGAAATTTATCTTCTTAATTATTTTAACTGATTTTTAATTTTTAAGCGTATTTAATTAACTAATGATATATAATAATTTATTAGAGTTGCTGAACTAATTAAGAGAATATGAACAAGTTATAATTAAGTAAATAAAATTATTTCTTATTATCTTAAAACATTTAAAGGTGAATGAATTCCAAGTAACTAAATACATTTATGCTAGAAATATTTTTTATGCTTACTAATAAAATAAGGCCTTTATAGGAAGATTACATTTATTTAAGCCTAAAATTTATTTACTAGACCTAACTCTAAACCATCTAACCTCTACAGGCTTTAAGGATACTTTTATTTAATTTTCTTTCTTTTATTTAACAGAATCATCAATTAATTAATCCTAGTCTTTGCCCCAACTCTGTCACTACCTGCTATGTTTAAGAATCTGTTAGAATGAATCTGTACAAGTGAAAATCTTTTTTTACGAAGTAAATTAGTATTAAAGACATTTTATAAATATTTATAAAACTTAGTTTAAATCTACCTAAATTTTGGCAAAAAATAACTCCACTCATGTAGCCTACCTATTGGACAATTTTCCTATATTGGTAAAATAAATATGAAAAAGATTTAAGTGTGTAATGATAAACTGCTGCTTAAAAAAAAAAAAAACAAAACCAAACAGGGGTGGGAAGGCTGATAATAAGAAAGAAAAATTTTTACCCTTTCTCTTTCTTTCCTTATCCTTCATATATTGACAGGTTACTGCTTTCTTACAATCCCAGACTCCCAGATCTTCCTTTGTTTAAATAATGAAAATTAATTACCCTCTGAAATACAGAGTCAGTGCTATCCTTAAACTACCAGATACTCACCGAGTTAGGGTAGTTCAAGTAGCAGATCTGACAAGGCATATCCTGTGCTGATGACCTTGTATTCATCTGGCGTGTTCGAGACTTTTTACTTGGATTAATTACATGACACTCAGCAAAGAGCTTCTCCAGGTTTCCATCAAAGTACCTGCATTATTTAAACAGAAAGGATGAGAGCCCAGCAATATCACACTGTTAGAGCTCTCCAAAAACCGGATTTTCTATAGGGAAAAGCAATGAACTGTAAAATACACCAAGAACATAACCTTTTTGGCTCAGAGGAAGTAAACTGTATTACTAAAAATTACAGCCCAAAAAGGTATATATATATGAAAACAGATCAAGTTTTTGTTGCTATTTTTACTGTTTTTATCCTGGAAATTTAATCTACTGGTATTTTAATAAAAGCTTAAGGATGAAAGGTGTGCTCTCTCTAGTGGTACCTTATGAAAAGTAATGGTATTTTAAAAGACTTGGTTATATTTTATACAAATGAATTACTTTTGTTAGTAATTTTAGTTACAACAGTTTAAATATATTCCCAAGTGAACTGCCTACAAAGTATAACTCACCCTACAAATCAAGAAATTATTGTGTATCTCAGTCTACAAAATACTTTCTAAATATTCTTTTGAAACAAATTGTAACTTACTAGAAGAGGAGAGAAATGAGGAAACAAAAGACATCTTAAATGTTTTATATAATCTACATTAGTTTTTCATAAAATGTCTAAATATACAGTAGTAGTTTAGTATCTAAGATAACAAAAGCATGTTATACCAAGTACTATCTATAGATTTTAAACTGCAAACTTCTTGACAACAGATGGTGTGAGCACAGTACTTCTCATTAATCTATATGGACATGGACCCTGAACTCCTTAAAGAGCTTTTTACTCTAAAGGGGAGAGCAACAGATATAAAATCTTCCAATCTGTGAATCAATATAACCAGTAAAAATATTCATCTCAAATGGGTCATTACTTTTTTTACATATAAAGCTCAGGTTTCTGTAATTACAACATTTTTAACATATAAACTGGTGGTGCTCAAGTTAAAAAATTCAAGAAATTTCCAGTATTTTTTTTTAATTTCCAGTATTTTTTATTTAAGATTTATTTATTTATGCACACAAGAGTTGGGGTACAGGCCAGAGTCCAGGGAGGTGAGAGGATTCACCAGACAGATGGACTGAAATACACTGCCGAGGGCAGCAGCGGGTGAGGCAGGAGAGGTCTGCTACGCCATGTGGGTCTCCTCCCCAGCTGCCGGCAGGGATGAAATTCATGCTGCAGTGGCTGCATTTTGCTTCATAGTGTGTTGCTAAACCCACTGCGCCACCAGGGAGGCCCAATTTCCAGTATTTTTAATGAAGGACTTATTCAGGTTTTGTGTCAAAGCACTTACTACACATGCAGAAACTCATTCAAATGAAAACAAAGCACATCATTCTTCTAAGATTAACACACATTTTGACTAAATTATGTCTCAATGAAAAAATCAACATATTACAAAAAGGCAACTCATAAAATTGTTCTAATGATTCGGGTAATCAAAATATAGAGCAGAAAACCAAGTGCTTTCCTACAGTTTCTACCTTTGAGAAAACTTAAGATGAAAAGTTTTATATGAGAAGTAGAAAGCATATTAAGCTAACACTTAAATATGAACAACAACAAAAAAGAAACACCTTGTTTTCATATAAAATATTGAAGCTCACAGGATCAACTTGTGTCATTCAAAATCTGGTTGAGCACCACACTATGAAGCAACTGCAGCCACTGAGACATGAGTTCAATCCCCGGCCAGGGAGGTAACTCACATGGTGTGGCAGCCCTCTCCTGCCTCACCCACTGCTCCCTTTCAGTCATTCTGTACTTCAGTCATTCTGCCTGCTTTGCTCCCCACTCTGTCTCTGGTGAATTCTCTCACCCCCCACACCTCTGGCCTGTACCCCAGTTCTTGTATGCATAAATAAATAAATAAAAAATAATAAATGAATGAATAAATCTTAAAAATAAAATGTGGCCACTTGTAACTAGCAAGACCTAATATTGTGGAGAGTGTTCTCTCCACAGTCAAGTAGACATTTCTATAATTTCATGTAAATAATAACATACTCCAGAATTAAACCTACTTTCTCACCAGCATCTTTGTTAATGAATATAGGTCTACATCATCTTCATTTTTGTGTTTTCCATTTTAGCTATGCTACTATAATTTAACCCATTTTATACTGAGAAACATTTAGGTGTTCCACATATAAACACTCCTTTATTAAAATCCTTGTTCATCTGATACTGGGAGAAGTATCTAGACTTAAACTGCATTTATTAGTGAGGCTAAACATTTTTCTATAAAGATCTTACTATTATTTCATGAGTTCAGTACATAAACAGTAAGACAAACCTTTTATTGCATGTTATGTTTTTTTCCCTTTAAATTTCTGACTAACCTTTCAGCCTTGTTTAATGGTGTTTAAGTGTCACTTTAATTTTTATGCAGGCAAATTTACCACGCAATCCCACTGTGATTTCTGGGTTCATAGCACATTTGGAAAAATCTTCATATCCAAATATCATAAAAATTCATTCATGGTTTTAGTTTTTTCTTTTCTTTTTTAAAAGATTTATTTATTTTTGTTTATTTTTTTTAAAGATTTATTTATTTATGCATACAAGCACTGGGGTACAGGATAGAGGTGTAGGGGGTGAGAGGATTCACCACAGAGAGCGGGAGCAGAACAGGCAGATCAACAGAAGTACACTGCTGAGGGGAGCAGGGGGCACAGCAGGAGAGGTCTGCTGCGCCATGTGGGTCCCCTCCCTGGCCGGCCGCAGGGATCGAACTCGTGCTGCAGTGGCTGTGATTTGCTTCATAGTACGTTGCTTAACCCACTGCGCCACCAGGGAGGCCCAAAAGATTTATTTATTTATGCATACAAGAACTGGGGTACAGTCCAGAGGTGTGGGGGGTGAGAGAATTTGCCAGAGACAGAGTGAGGAACAAAACAGGCAGACTGAATGAGGTACACTGCTGAGGGGAGCAGCAGGTGAGGCAGGAGAGATCTATTGTACCATGTGGGTCAGCTCCCTGGTTGGGCATTGAACTCATGCTGCAGTGGCTGCAGATGCTTCACAGTGTAGTGCTTAACCCTTGTGCCATCAGGGAGGTCCTAGGTTTTTCTTAAAACTCTCCATAAAAACTTCTGTTTCACATAAATTATTTTTGTATAATTTGGAATAAAGCAGGGATTCCATTTCATTTCAATTCAAGGATCTTTCAACTACCTGAAATCCACTTTATCCTATCTAGGTCTCAGTTCAAATCTATTCCCTCAGGTAAGTATTCCTTGACAGTTCCTCTTCCACAAATGTGTTAAGGTTCTCTTGTATTACATCTCTATGGTACTTTACCCTTGGTATAATGTTTATCACATTATTACCTCTGTTAATCACTATTTATGTTTTTCTGCTAGAATATTATACCCAATGAAGACCAATGCACTATTATTATACTCGTTTCTAGAAGAATCTTACTGTAAGCACTTTCTATTGTTTTAAAGAGTAGCTGACTTAAAGAGTAATTTCGTCACAATAACTTGACAGTAATCTATCTGAATTACTTTGTTTTTTAAAGGCACATTTCTTAAAATTTGCAGATATTGGGCTTTTATAGCTTTTTGATCCACAGAACTTGTAAATACTGTCTATGTAAACAGAATGGTGAGCATAAGAATTCACTTATATTCTTGGGCAATGAAGACTTAGAAGTCTTTCCCTTAAATTAAGTTTCATCTTATAAGAAATATAGCATTTAAAAATTTATTCTTGTTTTAATTTTTATCACATTGTTTACTTAATAATGACCGCAATAATTATCTGTAAGATCCTGAAATCTATTTTACTAAATATAACTTAAAATCAATACTTAAACCTAGTTCTTCATTTGTCAACTACAAACAAACACATTGATTGTTCTTGTATATATGACCCTACAACTTAACCATCTAGTTTTGGTTGGAACTTCCTGATGTCTTTTTTCATAATCATTTTAAATAATTTTCTTTTCACTAATTATACATTGTTTTTATATTATATAGATTTTCTATCAAGAATGATAATGGCTTTTGTTTCCTAAACTTGATCAGTCTAATGATTTAGTTCAAATGTTTTAATAATATATCACAAGACTCACTTTTGGCCAAAAGTTTTCCCTGAGGCCCTCAATATTCTTTATACTATACCCTCCATACCCTCTTCTTCCCCTTTTTTGTCAAGTCTGATGTCAAAATAATTTTTCTCATTTATAATTCAAATTATTTTTCCAACCAACATATATATATATATATATATATATATATATATATATATTTCTTTCTCCATTCTTGAAGCTTTGCAGTTCTACTAGGGTTTATGTTTCATTTAGCTGTCCTCTGACATGTCATTCAGGTTTTGGAATATATTCAAAATTCTTTAGTTCTTAAGATTATCCTGTTTTGATTTGTACCCAATTTTTGTTAATTTGTCCTCCAAATTCCCCATATGTGAATTCCTTTTATCCTTTTCCTACTTCACATATCTCTAACAGAGTATCTGCTGTATTTCTTACTGTTGCCCATGTGGTTTTAAAATCTGCAAGATTGCTTGTCCTTTCATTTTCTTTTTTTTTAGTTGCCAGCATCCTTTTCATATTGTTCTGTTGTTTTACCAGTTCATCTTTGACTCCTCATCTCAAGAGTCTATGTTTACACTTCTATATCCTTAAGAGAAACAAAGCAACTGTTTTTCTTTCTAATCATTACAGCTTTATTAAAAGACTACTATACTCAAGAATATGGATAGATTCTTAACTCCCCACTCTTTGTTATCTAGTCATTATTTGGAAGTTCCCTCAGTTTGCTGGCTTCTATGTACATCCTTACATGTGAGAAACCACCCAAGATGAAGACTGATGCAGTGTGAATTACTACAGTTGAGGCACTTTAGTTAATAAGTTAACACTTATTTCTGTCTCCACTGACTTTGGTAAAGGGTTGCAAAGCTTATGCTAGGCTAATGCTTCTCTTCTTCTCTTCCTTTCTGCAACCCTTTCCTATCCTTTACAGAAAACCACACTGCTGAAAACAATGGCAGAGGGTTTTTCCCTCAGTCTAGTTTTCAGTGGGGAAAGGACATTCATTGTTATGGGGCCTAGATGTCTCTAGATTATAATTTTTTAAAAAGATTTTATTTATTTATGCATATAAGAGCTAGGGTACAGGCCAGAGTCCAGGGAGGTGAGAGGATTCATCAGAGACAGAGTGGGGAGCAGAAAAGGCAGACTGACTGAAACACACTGCTGAGGGCAGCAGCGGGAGAGGCAAGAGAGGTCTGCCACGCCATGTAGGTCCCCTCCCTGGCCGTGCAGCGATCGAACTTGTTCTGTAGTGGCTACGGTTTGCCCCATAGCGCTTTGCTTATTAACCCACTGTGCCACCAGGGAGGCCCTCTAGATTATGATTTAGAAGGGCAATTTAAGAGGTTTCTTGGTGGTGATTATAAATTTTCTCTCTCCAGGGTTCTTCAATTCATTCAATAATGCTATAGAAATATAGGTAAGCAAAGTGGCAATCAGTTAATTCTCCAGAATATCCAGATCTTCATTTTTAATTTTACTTAACTGCTAAACAGAAATAAATCAAATAGTATGAATTAAATTTCAAAGCAGCAGGAACAGCGACAAACTAAAAATACCATGTCTGGTTGTGGGGCAGAAATGACTGGCAGGGTAGACTAGTTAAATGTTTTTTTTTCCCCCCTGCGTAACAGTGGCATCACATTTTAGTATTTAATTCTGCCATTAGTTTATCTTAGAAGCCACTGAAGTTGCATACTTTATAAAAGACAATTGTTGAAGAGGTACTTATTTTCACAACAGAAGCATAAAAGCAAAAATGTTAAGCTAGTTTAAAGTTACACAGTAACTTTAATAGAGAATACTCTACATTCTTATGAGTTCGATTATTACTGTAGGCCTTTAATGCTCCCATTACATTATCTATATATAACAAGTTAATTATCAGTTGCTAAGAAGCTGAGAAGCTAAAATATACACCTACATGAAAATCCATAAAAACACATTATATATCCATGTATACACATGCATATGACAAATACTTTCACTTCTAAGTAACCAAATAATTTTTGCTTCAACACTGTCATGTAGCATTTTATGAGTACCAAACTTTAATTTCAAAAGGGAACATGTTAAAAAAAGTTGCAATTATTTGATGCCTTAATTATAGTTCTAACAAAGCACTAAAAAGATCTGTGATACCAACATCTCTTCTAGAAACTGCCATTCAACTTTCCTTTGGCTCCATTAACAACCTGTTTCTAATGGTGTGTTTTTTCCCCACTTTTAGAAGATACATTTAAGCAAAAATGTCACAACAGCAAAGGAATAGCTTAAGTTCATTTAAATCATAATGGATGAATAAGAACTGCCATGTTTATAAAAAGCAAAATAATATTCAAGGCACCAAAATGACAGTCTAAAAATGGTAATAAAGAACAAGAGAATATATACATTAGTATTCACCAATATTTAAATACAAACATTACTTTTCAAGCTTAATCCTCACCTTCTATAGAAAGAAGGCAGGAGATACAGTTTAGTAATATAAGCAACTTATTAAGTAACACTGCAGTAAACCGTTCTCTTCTTGGAAATGAGAATAGAAGATGTGGAGCAGTATTTTTCATACACCTATATTAAATGATTCACTCTATCCGTTTGAAGTAGTCTTTCAAAAGAATGAATAAAGGCAAAATGTAACTGGCAAACACATTAACTTCCACTGGGTAAAGTTCAGAATTTTAGACAACTAAAAAAAATTGTCTAAGGACTTATGGATAGAAAATCTTTTCTAAGGAAGATTTCTGGCCCTTATGGACCTAAAAGTTTTAGGATTTTTATACTAATCTATAAAGCAAATCACAGTTAACTATTAATGTATTACTTGTGATTCACAGCTAACTAAACATACTAATCGTATTTAATTTTTAAAAAGTAGAGTACTTGAGATTACAGTTAAATTCAATGTAATAAAAACAGCATGATATAATCTCCTGAGCTTGCTTATTGTTAAGCAAAAGACCACCTGGCAAAGAAGTTACTAAATATTACTTTCAGTTTCAGCACAAAAATTTTATTACATAAATATTTTTTAGAAACTTTCTATCATTTGTTCCTCCATAGCTTATCCTTTTCTGGATTTGGAAAAAGGATAAATGGTGAAAGCCAGTGTGGTTACAGAACTAACTAAAATGAAATAAATAAAAGGTAACTGCCTAGGCTTGAATTAGCCAAATCATAACAAAATCATGTCATCTTCCAAAATAGGTTTCTACCTCCATTTATTGAAGAAAAATTTAAATATGCAAAAGCAAAAAGAACAATAAAACTAAACTCCAACACATCCAGCTTTAATAATTACCAAACTTTGCTGATCAAAAGGTTTTCTGAACAGACTTGATCCTATTATAAACTTTCAGGACAATTTAACTTGCTAACTGGCTAGTCTGCTATTCCCTTCATAACAGAGGAAAGAGAATTCTACACTAGAAGCTTCAGAAGATACAGACGTAGGTTTCATAGCATGTTCAACTCACATTTAAACACACAGGACATGAAAAATCCCCATGTTCTCTGACTTGATTATGATTATTCAATTTATCGAGTTCTTCTAACCTGAAGTTCCAGAAACTTCAAGTGTGCAGTATCTAAAAAATATCACTTATGTATATGTTCATCCTCCCTCCTAAGCTACAAAGCTTTTTTTCTCTTTTTCAAAAAACTACTGGTACCCAAAATGACAAGAATAAATTTTTTTAAACTATCCATTACTTCGAAACAAAAAACCAAAAGACCTCAAATTCTGTGCACTGTCTAAACACCCACACACAACCAAGTCTGAGACCCTGCCATGCTCAATGGTCTTTTCTTCCTGCTACATATGAGCAGCACAACTTAGTGAATAAAATGAGTAAATAAAATGAAATAAACTACTTGTGACTCATGCAAATGTGGGTCTGATTCCAACACAGACAAAGATGGTTCCTTCTAGTATATGAGAAAATATATATCCTTTTACTATTTTGGTAATGATGTTTCAATATATTTAATGGAAATCTTCAGGTTGCAAATGCTGAGTATATATAAACTAAATTATGTTTAAAATCTAGCTAAAACTAAGAATACGCAATCAAAATACAAGATATATGTAAGATCCATTTTCACATAGTTTCCTCAAATATTAAGCAACTACCTGTTGAAACTGTGCTAGTAGGTGGGAATCTTTCAAAGAAAAAGATGGATAGCTATTTTCAATGTAACATGTTAAGGATGCAAGTTATGAGAAGAAAAGCTAGGGAAGTAAAGGAAATAGCAGTTAACTTCAAGAAGTTAAGATATACAGGGCATCATACAAGTTCTATGTGATATACAGAACTGCACACAATTGTGTCTGTGAGCACAACCTCTGAATTAAATAGCTGATGTTTTCTGAATTGGTTCAAGGTGACTGGGACCTGAAGAATAAGAAGGTTGCCAGCGGAGTATAAAGGAATAAGTATAGCCATACAAAGATGGTATACAAGAATGATATACAAAAATCATTAGTATATGTAGTAGAAAGCCACAAAATGAATTGACATGACAAAATAAAAGTTTAGAACAAAGTTACACTAGGAAAACAGTGCGGAAACAGTCTTGACAAAATGTCGGATATACTTGTTGGTACGCCAAAGACACAATTAATGCTACACGTGAAAACCAAGTTGAATCTTCCCTTCTAGGGTTGTTGTTTATACACATTTTAATTTGATTAAATTTGATTAAATTTGATTAACACAATTCTAGAAAAGTGCATAAACATAAGTGAATTTACAAAAGGTTATATATGAATCATTGGTATATAACCACAAGCCATAACAAGAACACCGCTAGGACTTCAGAAGTCCTCTAAACAGTCCTCTCTTCATTGACAAACTCTCTTTCCAAGAGAAAAAAACACTATCTTGTTTTTCTTTATCACTTTATCACCTAAATAAGAATTCTTAAATAGTATATTTTAGCTTTGCCATTTTTTTTCTCACTTTTGTCCGTTTTTAAATTTCATATAAGTATATTTTTGGATGTTTTTCCTTTTACTTAATCTGATTTGCAGACCATTCATAACAGTCTGTGAATTTCAATGTAGACGTGCATTTCTCTTTCCACTAGATTAAAAACATACATGGGAATGTTGGGGGGGGGATTTGTTTTTATATGTATTTTTTAAGCTTATTTAAAAACAATTTATCTGTAGACTCCTTTGCACTTATAGCCAAAAGGCCCAGAAGCAATCTGTAGACTCCTTTGGGTTTTCTATGTACACTATTCATATCATCAATGAATAATCTACTAGCATCTCACTTAAAAGCATAAATATAAATTATAAACTTTATTTTTCTTTTTTGGTATAATACTGGTTAGGACCATCGGTATAATGTTGATCAGAAGTGGAAAGAGCAGATATCCATGTCTTCAGCTTCTTCTAAAAGGGAACTCTTTTCAACATTTCAATATGAACTAGGGTATCTCTATAGATTTTTTTTTAGATTTATTAAATTCGCAAAGTTCCCTTTGGTGCCTACTTCGCTAATGGTTTCTTTCAAAAATTATGCGTGATTACTGATTCTTAGCAAAATTCTTCTTGAATTTTTTTTTATTAATTTGTTCAACTGGGCAATCATACTGTTTCATGTTAAACCAACTTAGCATTTCAGGATAAATCTGAGTTGGCCATGCCTGGTTATTATCCTTTCTATATATTGCTGATAGGAAGTTGCAAATGTTTTTGGTTTTCTGTTTGCATCTATGCACATGGGAGAAACTCATATAGGAATTGTTAGACTTCTTAAATAGATGGCAACTTTGTCTTTATCAATCTGGAAAATTATCAGTCATTATATATTCAAATATTGCCTCTGCCCCACTCTCCTCTAAGAGTAGGCGAACCTTGTCATTATATCCTCTGTATTTCTTAACTTCTCTTGTATATTTTCCATCTTCCAGTGCTTAATTCTGGTGTTTTGATCATCTAGTACACAAAACCTCATTGGCTTTGTTCAATCTGCTGTTAAACTAATTTACTGAGTTCATATTGCTTGTTTAGTTATAAAAATTGTTTTTATCAAATCTGTATGACAGCTCATACTTTCCAGTTACCTGTTGATAGCACACTCATTTTAGTCTAGGTCTGACAATGCTAATATCTGGAATGTTTTTTTTTTAAAGATTTATTTATTTATGCATACAAGCACTGGGGTACAGGCCAGAGGTGTGTGTGTGTGGGGGGGGGGGGGTGTGAGAGGATTCACAGCAGAGAGCAGGGAACAGAACAGGCAGATCAACGGAAGTACACTGCTGAGGGGAGCAGCGGGCACAGCAGGAGAGGTCTGCTGCACCATGTGGGTTCCCTCCCTGGCTGGCAGCAGGGATGGAACTCGTGCTGCAGTGGCTGCGGTTTGCTTCATAGTGCGTTGCTTAACCCAATGCGCCACCAGGGAGGCCCTGGAATGTTTTAATTAGAAAAATAATTTGAGGACTGAAGAATCATTCCCCAGGGGAAAAAATTTTTTGCTCTGTCAAGCATCTGGGTATATTAACAGTCTGGAATTATCTTAATCCAAGCTCAAAGTTCAAAGTTTTCTACTTTCTAGACCACACAAATGACCTGAATACTGTCTTTAGTGTCACCATCCTAAGTCAGGTAGACAATTTCCTTTTATCTTTATTAAAAGTTCTCTAATTGGTCATATCATATTATATTATTACTATATTATATTATTACTATTATTGTATTTCCTCCCTGCAAAATGGTCTTACATCACATTTCAACCTGTAAGGGCTTTGCACTTGACAGGAAAAAAATTGATTTGCTCAGAATTCAAGGTCCTTTCTAATGTGCTTCCTATTACATGTCCAATCATTTCCCATCTGTTCTTCATGTATTCCAACCAGTCTAAATCTCATTACAGTTCAACAACTATTTTCCCTACTACCTATTGTATTCTAAATCTTACACTCTCCTCCCTGTCATTCAAAGTCCAATCAAATGTCATCTCATCAAGAAATCCTTTTCCACCAAGTCAGAAATAACTTTTTATGCATTCTCAGAACACTTTATCTCTAGGTGCCGTGGCGATAGAAACTGTGCACAACACGTCGTTATTTGTACCTCTTTGTCACTAAACCTCTGTTCAGTGTCTTACACTACTGATATTAAAAAATATTTTTATAATTTGAGTAATTAGATAGCAGGGAGAATGGGACAACCAAATGGATAAAAGAAAAATGTCAGATAGCTAAGTGGTGAAGCAGAGATCCAATGTTCTTAATCACTATAATAAGATGGTACATTTGCCACTTTCCATACACTACAGACTGCAGAAAAAAAACTGTGCGAATGCCATCACAAATGCCAGGTTTCTGACAGCACAAATTACTTTCACATGCAAGAAGCTAACTTAACTTTCAAACAATGTATTATTACACTATAGCTAAGAAAAGTTCCATATTATGACAGTAAGATATCAATGCTAATACAAGAACCTATTTGCTAAATGTATGTTTATGTCTCAGAATGATAAGAGGAAAGTTATTTGCAACATAGTCTGTGAAAGATGGAAATCAGTCTTCAATATTCTTTGATGATTCCTGTCCAATAGAAGTAATGAATCACTGATTACCTGTATTTCCATCCACCTCAAATATGCTAGTTACATCTCATTAGCACCCACATACATGCTATAAACTAAATTGAGTTTTAAAAATCTATCAAAACAGGCCAATAAGGAAAAGAAATCTGAGGTGCAGGAGTGAGGATACTTTGTTACACTCTAAAGGAGCTTGATTTGGGGAGTTTTGTCTCAAATTTCTAACAGAAATATGACTTACACATGCACGCCATAAAACTTGTTATAGAAAAGAAACCTAGAGATGGCTGAACTCAAAATATTTACTAAACATTGACTCTTACTAGGTAGGGGTTGTGTCATATACTAGGAATGGGAAAATGAGTGAGATAGTTTCTACAAAGAGAACACAAATAGAAGTGAGGAAATAATCAAATACATAATTAAGGTGCCAAAGGAGTAAACAATCATGAAATATGAAAAGTTATCTTAGAGGGCCTCCCTGGTGGTGCAGTGGGTTGAGCAAAGGCACTGTGAGGCAAACTGCAGCCCTACAGCAGCCCGAGTTCAATCCCTGCTGCAGGCCAGGGAGGGGACCCACATGGCGCAGCAGACCTCTCCTGCCTCGCCCACTGCTCCCCTCAGCACAGTGTATTTCAGTCAGTCTGCCTGTTCTGCTCCCCACTCTGTCTGGTGAATCCTCTCACCTCCCTGGACTCTGGCCTGTACCCCAGCTCTTATATGCATAAATAAATAAATATTTTTTTTTAAAAAAAGAAGTTATCTCAGAAAGTTGAGTTTTGAAGGACAATTAGCAAAAAGGACAATAAGGAATGCTAGGCATAGGCCAATGACAGAACAATTCCAAAGGAGCACCCTACAGTTGTGCATTTAGCAGCCTACATTGATATTCCCAGAAACCTGGTGTCAGACAAAGGAAGTATTTATGAAATTGAGGTGACACAAAAATGAATATGATGATATGACCTTAAAAGCCTCCCTGGTGGTGCAGTGGGTTAAATAACACACTATGAAGCAAACCGCAGCCACTGTAGCACGAGTTCGATCCCTGCCACCAGCCAAGAAGGGGACCCCACATGGCATAGCAGACCTCTCCTGCCTCGCCCACTGCTCCCCTCAGCCGTGTGTTTCAGTCAGCCTGCCTGATCTGCTCCCCACTCTGTCTCTGGTGAATCCTCTCACCTCCCGTGACTCTGGCCTGTACCCCAGCTCTTGCATGCATAAATAAATATTTAAAAAAAAGTTTTGTACTGCTGAAGTGTAATATAAGGGCCTAAGTAAAGATACAGAAATAGAAAACAAGCTAGACAGGCAAACAGAAGCAGGATTTTTAAGAGTCTTGTTTTATCATAAGAAAAAAAAAAAAAAGGACAATTCATTTTCCCAGTATCTTGTGCTGGGAGGCTTTCTATCTGGCAGGAACAGGATGACTATAGTTTGAGAAGCATAGTACTTTAAGAAAGTTCAATGAGGGCCTCCCTGGTGGTGCAGTGGGTTAGGCAGCACACTGTGAAGCAGACAGCAGCCACTGCAGCACGAGTTCAATCCCTGCTGCCGGCCAGGGTGGGGACCCACACTGTGCAGCAGACCTCTCCTGCTGTGCCCGCTGCTGCCCTCAGAAGTGTACTTCTGTTGATCTGTCTGTTCTGCTCCCGGCTCTGTCTGTGGTGAATCCTCTCAACCCCCTCCCCACACCTCTGGCCTGTGCCCCAGCTCTTGTATGCATAAATAAATAAATCTTAAAAAAAAAAAAGAAAGTTCAATGAGGTATTTGTTCCATCAACGGGGGTAAAAGATAGCTACCTTTCAGAGGTTGCAATAGCAGAAGTACTGGTTATGGCCATCATATGTCCACTATTAACAACGTAAGTGTGAGGCTTGTGACCAATGGCAGCCAGAGCATACACTTGAATAGCTGAATATTGTGACTTGGGCATTTCCCGGCTAGACAGCCTTCATGGCTGATTTTCAATCTTTAACGTCCTTTTCACTGAGCTGCTTAATGTTTTTTTTTCAAGGTAAAGACCCTGAGTGATACAGTACCAGGAAAGGAGAAGGTTCAAGATGCATAAAATAGTGGAAGCAATATCCCACAGAAATTATGATAGAGGGCCTCCCTGGTGGCGCAGTGGGTCAAGCAACACACTATGAAGCAGACTGCAGCACGAGTTCGATCCCTGCTGCCGGCCAGGGAGGGGACCCACATGG
>JAGFMF010012103.1:1561949-1607272 GCA_019455555.1 Galemys pyrenaicus
GTGTACTTCCGTTGATCTGCCTATTCTGCTCCCCGCTCTGTCTGTGGTGAATCCTCTCACCCGCCCCCAACACCTCTGGCCTGTACCCCAGTGCTTGTATGCATAAATAAATAAATCTTTAAAAAAAAAATGAAATGTAAAGAATGTACATATTTAAAAAGTTAATAGTAACCTAAAGCTTGAGCAATGTTCTTTGTCACATTTCAATCGCTATGATTCCAATGTTGACAACCATTTTAAATTCTTTCTGCTATTTTTTCACTTTTATTCCAAATAATATGCTCACAGATATTGTTTTTTCTTTTTTTTTTTTTAAAGATTTATCTATTTATGCATACAAGCACTGGGGTACAGGAGAGGTGTGAGGGGGGTGTGAGGATTCACCAGAGACAGAGCGGGGNGTTTTTTCTTTTTTTTTTTTTAAAGATTTATCTATTTATGCATACAAGCACTGGGGTACAGGAGAGGTGTGAGGGGGGTGAGAGGATTCACCAGAGACAGAGCGGGGAGCAGAACAGGCAGACAAACAGAAATACACTGCTGAGAGGAGCAGCGGGCACAGCAGGAGAGGTCTGCTGCACCATGTGGGTCCCCCCCCTGGAGGGATCGAACTCGTGCTGCAGTGGCTGTGGTTTGCTTCGTAGTGTGTTGCTTAACCCACTGCGCCACCAGGGAGGCCCCAGATATTGTTTTTTCATTTTAGACATTACTTACCACTTTCCTAATGTGAAAGATGAAGACCTAACACTACCCCCACTTTTCTTGTATAATTTTCTCATTTTTATTTAAGCCATGATCCTTTTTTTTTTTAAACAATCACCCCTTTATTTTTCAACAATCAACAGGAATTGCAGAAAGAGAGCAAAGGAAGGGAATTATCAAAGCAATATTAGAAGTTAATTTTTCAAAGATTTAAAAGGACACAAGTTTTCAAGTTGAAAGGACCCAATAAGAGGCCAACACAATCATATTCACACACATCTCTCTTAAAGACCAAGGATAAAGAAAAAAGGCTGATTCTTAAAATAGTAATAAAAGGTATAAATAAGAACAAGACTGGTACTAGATTTATTAGCAACAGTGAGTCCTGATATCTTTCACATATATTCCAATATAGGCAACCTAATAACCAAATCTAAAGGCATTATCAAGGCCACAATGAGTTATATCCTAAAAAATGTTATGTGTGAGTTAAATTAAGGATGTACTCCAGCAAAGTTAAATTAAATCAAGAGAAGACAGAAATCTAAAATAGCCTCCAATTCAGGGGAACAGTGATGCAAAGTCATACAATGAGCTTAATGGGAAGGACATTCCTGACTAAAAAAGCAGGATGGAGGGCTCCAGGAGCACAATTACAATCCAAATGACCTTGATACCAGAAGCACCAAGTCTTTTTTTTTTTTTTAAAGATTTTATTTATTTATGCATACAAGAGCTGGGGTACAGGTCAGAGGCACAGGAGTAAGAGGATTCACCATACAGAGTGAGAAGCATAACAGGCAGATCGACTGAAATACACTGCTAAGGGAGCAGCAGGCGAGGCAGGAGAGGTCTGCTGTGCCATGTGGGTCCCCTCCCTGGCCAGGGATAGAACTTGCACTGCAGTAGCTGCGGAAGCCACACACTGTGTCACTCAACCCCTTGCGTCACCAGGGACGCCCAGAAGCACCAGATCTTAAGGTTCAGAGCATTTGATATTAGACCTGTTTAAAAGAAAAAAAAAAAAAAAAAAAAAGCTGTAACAATAATCCTAATAATTCTACTTGGACTGTCACTGAAGATAGCATAACCACAAAAACACTGTTCAATGTTGTCACTTTAAAAATCAAAAATCTATGGTTACAGTCATAAGACAAAAGGACTTTACTAACACCAAAGTACAGCTGGTATGAAATGGGATTCTCAAAGATTAAAGAAGAGATGCCAACTGGTGATGAAAAAGAGACATCTTTTTTTTTTTTTAAAAGATTTATTTATGTATACAAGCACTGGGGTACAGACCAGAGGTGTGGGGGTGGTGAGAGAATCCACCAGACAGAGCAGGATGCAGAACAGGCAGATCAACAGAGGTACACTGCTGAGGGGAGCAGCGGGCACAGCAGGAGAGGTCTGCTATGCCATGTGGGTCCCCACCCTGGCCGGCGGCAGGGATTGAACTCGTGCTGCAGTGGCTGCGGTTTGCTTCATAGTGCGTTGCTTAACCCACTGCGCCACCAGGGTGGGCCAAAAAAGAGACATCTTGAAGTTATAAAATGTAATCATTTGAAAACATATAGTTCTTTACATTTTCATTTGTTATCACACAAATTATTTTTTAAAACAATAGACTGGAGATAAGAGTATAATAATAACTACCATTCCTTAAGACCTCATTAAAATGGAAAGAATATTAAAAGGCAATTCAGAGAAACATAAATTAAAACCAATTAATATTTTATCAGACTAATGAAAAATTTAAGAGTCCCAACAGTTGTCAGCAAGGGTATACAGAAAATGTCAATGTACTGTCAGTGTAAAAATATCTTCAACAGCCTTTTGAAAAACAATCGATTTTAATTATAAAACTACAAATGTTTACCAAAATCCAGCAAGCCCATTTTTAAGGTTAGATTTGGTCAGGAAAGGAAAAGAAGGAGCCAAATGATTTAGAATGAGCTAAATGTCTAATAATAGGGAAAATAATAAGCTGATATGGTCATATTAGAAAGTACTGTACAAGTGGTATACTCCCATTATACTGTTGAAAAAAAAAATTGTAACTTGCAGCATAAAAATGGAAAAGGGCAGGAAAATGGGAAAGGGCACAAATAAATTTTTTTTTCCTTAATAAAAACATTTTAATTGTAATGCCCTTTCTTGTGGCCTAGAGGTTAAGTCTCAGTCCCATCACCAATATGACACCTGAGTTTGATCCTGATCAGGGAGCTAGCCCACATATAGCAAAGCAGACCTCTCCTGTCGCGCCCACTTAACCACACATTTCAGTAAATCTGCCTGTTCTGCTCCCCATTCTGTCTCTTGTGACTCCTCTCATCTCCCCATTCCCCGTACCTCCAGTCTACACCCTTAGTTCCTCTAAGCAAAAAAAAAAAAAATTTAAGTTGTAGATTAAATATTATTGATATAAACAGTCACTTGAAAAAATAAAATCTTAACCAAAAACTAGGTCCATTTAAAAAAAAAAATTCTCATCTTCCCACCTTACTAAAAATCATTTTCATACAGATGTAAATTAAAAGTACTATCAATATGCATTTTAAAAAGAAAACTGAAAAAGTAGAAGTTTCTTTTGAAATAGCAATAGTGACAGTCAGGATTAGAACAAACCTAAGTCTCTAAAATTGAGAATAATTTTACTTAATATTGAGTTGGATTGCCAGATCTGACAATTTTGTAGACATTACAGATTCATGACTAGTAGTCATTTTATTTGCCATACTATAAAGGGCTAACAAATGATTTAAGATCTATTACGAGACCAGGAAAAACCTAAAATATTATTTGGAAGAAGGTTTTAATATGGAAGAAAATAAAAATTTCCAAGATGAAAAAAAAAAAAAGAAAAGCCATCTTTAAAACACAATGCAGTATGCTTTGACCCTGTTGATTCAATAGACCTCTAATATGTTACACTGTGAAACTTCACTTCAAAATACATTTCCACATTCATGAAGCAACAAATGTCCTCAAAATACTATATAGTTTATTAAGGTGTTGCAAACTAACATCAGCCTTCCAGTCCAGAATTTAGGCTGTGAATACTTGAGATTTTCTGTCATTTTGAGATTCTGTCATTTTGAAAACCCAGCAATCTTCACTGAAAACCTAATACAAACTTTTATCTGCCTATCCACCTGGGAAATGAAACATTGAAAGGGTTCTGAGAAAACAGTGCATTAACCTATTTAGAATAAACACAGTCCCTTCCTTTTAGCATACCACATCAGCAAAGAAAGTGATGCAAATATCTGCATCCTTTAGCTATACCTTTAATGGCTCACTCTACAATCAATACTTGAGCAATATTAATGAGCAATCCAACACCTCACCTTACATAGGTAAGCATTCTATTTCTTTTACGTCAAAAGTTTGCATTGTATTGCCTAAGTTCCTAAAACTTGTCTTTGGTTTAAGGTTTCAGGATTAAGTATAAAAAAGTTATTTTTCTCCCATTCTAACCCAGTATTTAAAAAAAGCAAGGATTGCTATTGCTACCATAATCGCTATTATTTCATAGTAAATGGATACAAATATCTAAAAAATGAATGGTACAAATATTTAAATAGAACTCTTTGAGCTCCTTTATAGAAGTTAAAGAATAACCTGGGAAATTTATATTCCCATTAAAATATATCAGAATTGGGTATTAAATGTTAATATATAAATATACACATATATGGGCAAAACAATCTTTCAAGCCTCTTCTCCCAATCTGATAAATGAGATCCTTTGTCACCACAGTTTCTGAAAACCAGTCAGGTCCATTAATTGAGTAAATGACATTAATATTCTCCATTTAATAATTTCTTTCATTCAGTATTTTTTTTTAAATGATAGGGGCAAACAGTAATTTACTCTGTTGCCTAAGCAATGGTTTAAAAACCAGTGAAACTGGGTCCTTTACAAATATTTTGTATTTGTCATGTCAGAACAGGCTTTCCATAAATATTTACAATATAAATGGTGTGCCCTTAAATAACAAGGCACTTGCTATCAATAAGTGTATGCAAATGTTTGTTTAAAGGTCCTTTAGTAACTTGTCTTTGGAATGATTCTGTCCTACCTTTGCTGCTGCAGCCCGCCTGTCCTTTGCATCACTGAATTCATACTTCTGGAAGTACCCAATATGCACTGTAACAGACAGATGGACAGATCAATGGGCCACAGCGGCAAAGGCCAGATAGACAGACTTGATAAAAATTAATTTCAGGGTATATAAAGGGGAAGGGGCAACTATAAGAAAACATCTACCTAATATGCTATAGTAAAATACCAAACTTGACATCTGCACCCCTCCCATCCACATATCCAAACAATCTATTCTTGATCTGCATGCATATTATTCCTTTCATTCAAATATAGGCAGTACCAGTTCAACATGCAAAATAATCAGCATTTTAAACACTACCTGTCAATTTTACAGATACAGCAGGCACTTCTGTAACCATGCCACACAATTTCTTCAGATTGCTCTTTAATAAGAAACTATCACAATTTTTTAAAAAAGCCCATCTCATACCAAAATTAAAATAACAATTACTAAATGCAGAAAATTTCTAAAGAAATGCCAATGTTTCTAACTCACGCCAATGGAATCACTGAATTAAAGTCCTACTTCAGCATCTCACCAGTCTACATTTTTCTATCTCGCTCTGGAAAAATGGCTGCCAATGGGGCTTAAACAAATATATAACATTCTCATTAGACCAATTACCAAGATATAATCAAACAATTATATACAAAACTATTAGCACCATCTTTAAAATCTATGTAGAACCCTCCACTTATCTCAAATCCATTCAAACAAGTATTCACACTTTAAGAAGCTTCTCTAAAGGTTATTTTAAAAAATTTATTAATACTCAAAATGCTGACCTGGCTTAAGGTTCTTCAAAAGCTTACATGCATGCAAAATCATATTAGTTTAACCAAATGTTTTACTTTTCATACACACACACACACACACAAAATAATATAGGTTCATGCTACATGTTTAAGAAACACTAAGGAAGGGGCCTCCCTGGTGGCCCAGTGGATTAAGCAACTGCGCACTATGAAGCAAACCATAGCTACTGCAGCTAGAGTTCGATCCCTGCCTCCAACCAGGGAGGGGATCCACGTGCCACGGCAGACCTTTCCTGCCTCACCCACTGCTTCCCTCAGCAGTGTATTTCAGTCGATCTCCCTGTTCTGCTCCCCACTCTGTCTCTGGTGAATCCTCTCACCTCCCTGCATTCTGGCCTGTACCCCAGCTCTTGTATGCATAAATGAATCTTTAAAAAAAAAAAAAAAGGGGGCCCTCCCTGGTGGCGCAGTGGGTTAAGCAGCGCACTATGAAGCAAACCGCAGCCACTGCAGCACGAGTTCGATCCCTGCTGCCGGCCGGGGCGGGGGACCCACATGGCATAGCAGACCTCTCCTGCCTCGCCCGCTGCTCCCCTCAGCAGTGTGTTTCTGTCCATCTGCCTGTTCTGCATCCTGCTCTGTCTGGTGGATTCTCTCACCCCCCACACCTCTGGCCTGTACCCCAGTGCTTGTATGCATAAATAAATAAATCTTAAAAAAAAAAAAGGAAAACAAATATTTTATATTATTTCACTCATTAGTGAAAGGTAAAGAAAAGGAAAAGCAATCAAATACAAGACAAATCCTTAAACTCAGACAACGAAATGGTGGTTTTCCTGAGGGGACATTTGCTGAGCTGCTGAGGGGAGAAAACGTATACCTGAAACCAATATACTGTCAGAAACCTCTGTTACCTCAATAAAAAGAACCGTAAGACAAACAAGAATTCATTGAGTTTCTATTATGCCAGAGACAGCATTGTTGTACCGTGTGCTATGGATAAACACAACTCAGCTCTCACTGAAAACCGTATGTATCTAGCTAGAAAGACTTAGTAACTGGGATAACTATATTACAATCTCATATAAGTTACACCAAACATCCTAGCAAGTGCTATGCAAACATACATAAAAACACTAGAAAAATAGAGGATCAGGACCTGGATAGATAATATCTGAGCAGGGTCTGAATAGGAGTACATCAGGCAATTAAGAGAGACTCAAAAGAGGGACCAGTATGAGCAAATATGGGAAAACACAAAAGTTTATTATACACTGAGTAATCGTAAGCAGTGCAAATGAGGGTGGTGGGACAATCAAGAACAGCAGGAGATGAGATTGAAAAAACCAGCAGACATCAAGATTGTGAATCCACAAATGCCATATTAAGTATCTGGGACTGGACTTATATTAGGAAATAATGTGTATGGGGCTGGGGGAGATACGACGTCTTTCTAGCAGAAAAGTGACTAGTATATTTGTATTTAGTAGTATGACATACAGACTGGAAGCCTAGTAACACGGAAGGAATTGAAAAGAGGTCTTAGGTTGGCATTAGTTAGTAAAGAAAAATTAGGAATTACATATAACAAATATCAGATTAATCTAACCATGGAAAACTGAATGTAGGAAATGAAGGAAAAAAAAAGAACTAAGGATAATTTTCAAATTCCAAGAACGGTTAATTGGTAAGTCAATTACGGGAACAAGAGCCTTGAGGAAGAAGGCAGTAAATTTGGGTTTTAGAAACACCTGTCCAGAAAGTCACAAATCTCAATATGTGTACATCATGGGGCTTTATTTATAGATACTTACTAAAAATCAGACAATACCTATTAGTCTCTAGCTTATACTTAATTCTTTTTTAAAAGTACAATTGTGATTAAAAGAGACTATACTACCAAAGTAATTGGAGTCAGTTAATATCTGAATTAGAAGTATGACAGTTTCAAAGAAGCTAGCAAAGCAAGCCTGTAGAGAGAAGTGTCTGGGGTTACAGCTATTCTTAGTATTGTCTAAACAAATGTCTTAGTAATAAGGAAATGTTACTTAATACTTCATTATCTGCTGTACTTTTTGCCAAAATGTATTAAGTGTCAGGTCACTTGTGATACTTCTTTTACATGGAATATAGCAAAAAGGAAAATGCTATTGAACAATGTTTACATGAGAAAAATGTCATGGGAAAACTCCCAGAACAGTGTTTGTTACATCTCATTTAAATCCTTATAACCTTTTGGTCTTAATACTAGTGACTATCATTTTAAAAAATGGTAAAGATTCTGAAAATAATTTGCCTGAGTAGCTGCCAGCTCAATAAGAACTTTTAAAGTCACCTTCTGAGATGCCAAACTACCCACCAACTTAACTCAAATGCCAACTAAGCATCTATGACACATCAAGATACAATGCATTATTCAATATGAAGCCAAGAGTAAATCAAACAAAGCCAGATGAACAATGTCACTGGGCAAATGAAAACTTAGAAAGAAAGCAAAAATCTAGGGGAAAACTATGACCGAGGAAATCTACTGACTCTAAAAGTATGCTGGTGGGCCTCCCTGGTGGCGCAGTGGGTTAAGCAACACACTATGAAGCAAACCGCAGCCACTGCAGCACGAGTTCAATCCCTGCTGCCGGCCAGGGAGGGGACCCACATGGTAAGGCAGACCTCTCCTGCTGTGCCCGCTGCTCCCCTCAGCAGTGTACTTCTGTTGATCTGCCTGTGCTGCTCCCTGCTCTCTGTGGTGAATCCTTTCACCCCCACCCACACCTCTGGCCTGTACCCCAGTGCTTGTATGCATAAATAAATCTTAAAAAAAAAATAAAAGCATGCTGGTTTTCTGGAATTAAAGGTCCAACATTTGTCCATATTTTCATTACCCTGCAAAGTTCTGATTTGTTTAAAATATATTTAGCTTTTAAAACACTGAAAATAAAGCAAGGACTGCCACTATGATCTCCATGGGCCTTAAAGAATCCAGACATTCTATGTTAAAAGCCTCTGACTATATAGATCACTCTCACCTAATAATAAGTGGTTATCAAATGTTATCCTAAAGAGTTCTTTTATTTATATTATTTAATGGGAATAATTAAGCTATTTGTATTTACATAACAACACAGTATCAATATAAACCATGAGCTTATCTTTTATCTTAATATATGTATATATATAATCTGTAATACTGTGGTTTGTAATACTATACCTATTAAAGAAAAATGGTATAAGAGAAATAGACAATATGTTTTACCAAAAATACAGGTTCACTGTCATTCATAAAAGGAATGAAGGGTGATTGGTTAACTTCAGAAAAAGAAGTTTTTCCTTAAGGATTCAAAAATAGATATGTCAAAACAAAACAAAATCTAGGAACAATGAAAGTTAACATTAAAGTAGAACTTAATTTTCATTAAGATTTAAACATCCAAATAAGCTATATCACAAAACAGCTTACTGTAACTTACTTGTATTTAAGTAGAGACTGAAATGTTTGAGAGGATTCCCTACTTAGAGGCACTGACAAGAATGAAGGCTCTCAACCCTGACTGTCTATTAAAATAATCCAAAGAATGCCTGATCAAACTCCCACTCACTTCATCTGGAGCACAGCCTAAGTACTTGCATTTAAAAAAAAAAAAATCCCAGGAAAAGAAATCTGAATGAGTAAACTGCATCAATGTCAATTTACATCAATATTGGTTGTGATATTATGCTATAAGTTTGCAAGATGTCACCACTGTAAAAAAAAAAAATCAAGAAATAGTGTATGGAATCTCTGCATCATTTCTTATAACAGTGTATGAATCGAAAAGCACTCAAAATATGTAATTTTTAAAATCCCCACGTTACTCTACTATATAAGATAAAATTAAAGAAAAAAAATCAGTTAACTGAACAATCTCAAATTCCTGTCAATTCTAAGAGACTGTAAACTATTCTTTTAGTCATTGAAAAATAATTAGAAATATTTACCACTTTAACCTAAAAGTAATATGCCCTCCCTCCTATTAGTATATAAACCTGATGGATAAACATACAGTAATAGTCATTCACCTCATGACTAAGGCATATATGTCATATAGTAGACAGCCTCTAAAATGGCCTCCAAGACTCCTCACCTTCTGGATTTCAAACTCCACTGTATCTTGAGGGTGGACTAAATTTAATAACGCATTACAAGTAGAAGAATATGGCTAAGTGACCGGATGGCACTTCTGAGATGAAGTTATAAAAAAACGGTGGCTTTCATGTAGGAGGCTCTCAGATTTCTTGCTCTAGAGGAAAGAAGCTACTGTGCTTTGATCACCTTATGGAGACCACATAGCAAATAACTGATGTCTCTGGTTCAACAACCAAGTGAAAAATCTGAAGTCTGCCAAGAGGAACATGAGTGAGTTTGGAAAGGGAGCCCAGTCAACTCTCGAAAGCTGCAATCCACCTTGTGGTTGTGGCCAGTTACAAGAGCCCCTGAGCCAGAAGTGCCCAGCTTAACTACACCCTGACCTGTGATGTGATATAAAGAAGCTGTGAGATGTTTGTTTTTGGAGGGGGATAATATAGGGCTAAAGATAATATAAATGGCAACCACAGGTCAAATCTAAAAGAAAGGAATCTAATCTGATGACTTCTGCTTCCCTTTCTTCATAGTTACCAAGCCTCCCAGCTTCTACATCATCTACAACTTATAAACTCTATCCTACTTTAGTTGATCTCGCCATACTTGGACACTTACCCCATTCTTACTGTTCAGTTTCTTAGACTGGCTTTCTATCCCTCTTTTCCATCCAAATTGTAGTCATTTTCCAGGTAATACTACACATTACTCTTCCATGAATACTTAATACTATCCATTTGGTACTAAGCTAAAGGTTTTGAGTGTGTATATCCAAAGAGGTATTTTTTATTCTCCTTAATGTTCAGTGAAGTACTAAGTAGATGCATTTACAGTATCCTAGACCTTATTATCCCTCCAGTGTATTAAATAACTATTTTTGTTTAAAAAAAAAAAAACTCGGGGGTGGGGATGGGTAGAAAGAAAACCAAGTGCTCCAACCTAAAATGAGATGTCACTAGTTTGGTTTGCACATCTGAAATAACAGTAAATATCACATTATCCTAAGAATAGTAGTAATATGACAAATGCCCTCCAACTCTATGATTAGCTTAGTTAAGTATTATCCAGATTCTTGAAATGTTCCTTTTGTTACTTTCTTATACAACTTCTCTTGTAAACTATCACTAATCATAACACTGTCTTTAACTTTCGATTAAGTCAGTGGGCCTCAAACTTCAGCTTGCATCAGCATCACCTGGAATGTTTGTTGTAACAGGCTGCTGGATCTCCACTCTGAGAGATTCTGAGTATTGCAGAGTTTCTTATCATAAGTAATTCAACAAATGTTAATGTAAATTAAATTTACAGCTGGGAGAAGATAAAAATTCAAGAGTAAACTATACCAAATACCTTAATAGCCTCACCTCATAATCTCTCTTCCTCCCTAACCAATCAGGTTAAGTTTTCTTGATAAGCACACTTGAATTCAATTTCTTGGAAATAATGATCACCTTGAATTAAAGGAAATTAGAAAAAGCATTACTGGCCAAAAAAGAGGGATCAACATTTTCTTTTTTTTAAATTTTAAAGATTTATTTATTTCTGCATATAAGAGCTGGGGTATAGGCCAGAGGCATGGGAAGTGAGAGGATTCACCAGAGACAGAGTGGGGAGCAGAACAGGCAGATCCACTGGAATACACTGCTGAGGGGAAGCCGCAGGTGAGGCAGGACAGGTCTGCTGCGCCATGGGGGCCCCTCCCTAGCCGGGGATTGAACTTGCGCTGCTGTGCTGCAGATGCTTCATAGTGTGGCGCTCAACCCACTGAGCCACCAGAGAGGCCCTCAACCTTTTCTTGAACAATATTAACTGTTTTTGACTTATCAGATTGGAAAAAAAGCGCAGAACAAAAACTGAAAGTTCTGGGATTAAATTAACTTGCAAGGAAAAGGCAAAAGCCAGGTCTAGAACACTTTCCCCTGCCAGTACACAATGATAGGAAATACACTGCCACTCTTAATTTATACTTGAAACCTCACATTAGTTCTTTAATTAAAGCTTTCAATTAAAATAAACACGGGGCCTCCTTGGTGGCGCAGTGGGTTGAGCGGCTCACTATGGGGCAAACCACGGCCACTGCAGCACAAGTTCAATCCCTGCTGCCAGCCGGGGAGGGGACCCCACATGGCGCAGCAGACCTCTCCTGCCTTGCCCGCTGCTCCCTCAGCAGTGTTTCAGTAGGTCTACCTGTTCTGCTCCCCACTCTGTCTCTGGGGGATCCTCTCACCACCCACGCCTCTGGCCTGTACCCCAGTTCTTGTATGCATAAATAAATCTTTTAAAAATAAAGAAAATAAAATAAACATGAGATAAAGTTAAAGATTTCCAATCAACAGCAAGGTAAAGGTTACATATTTCTGCTGTCTTTATTTTTTTTTAAGATTTATTTATTTATGCGTACAAGCACTGGGGTACAGGCCAGAGGTGTGGGGGGGGGGGGAATTCACCACAGAGAGCGGGGAGCAGAATAGGCAGATCAACTGAAGAACACTGCTGAGGGGAGCAGCACGCACAGCAGGAGAGGTCTGCCACACCAAGTGGGTCCCCTCCCTGGCCCGCAGCAGGGCAGCAGGGATCCAACTAGTGCTGCAGTGGCTGCAGTTTGCTTCATAATGGTTGCTTAACCCATTGTGCCACCAGGGAGGCCCTCTGCTGTCTTTAAAAGAGGTTATTATTTAGCATAACAAATCTTAGAATAGTGATATGCCCACCTACTTCTATTTATACCTCTCTGATTACTCACATCCAACATCCCCTAAACCCCTCCTTCCCCAATGCACCTTTTAAAATGTGTGTTCCTACCTGTTACTGGTCTTCTCACTCTATTCATTCTCTGAGTCAAAATCATGACAATAGATGAACAATGACTATTCCAGTAGTTCAAAACTCACTGGAGTTACTAAAAATATCTAAATGCTTAGGCTCCACTTCAGATTGAACTAAAGAATAACAATCTCTGGGAATGGAGCCCAGGGACCTGTTTCCCACCTCTCTATGCTCCTCAAGCAAGAACCATGCCCTCTATACTTAACACAATGACCAGCACAGATACAAGATACAACCAATATCTGCTGAACATTGTTGTGCAGACAAAAACCAAAATGACAAGTTTAAATATTCCTTCAGTTGAAGAATTATGTAGTGTTAAATAAATTAGCTATTTAGGCAGCTACATTAGAAAAACACTTTACATCAGCAATACCAATTAAGGATTTTAAGTATTTCCCTAACATCAGTATAAGTTAAAGAAAATCCCTGATTTTTTAAAATTCAAAAACTAAGGTGGGCACAAAGGATTTAAATATAACAATACCGAATTAAACAAAAATAATGAGAGTTACAGAAAGTCAGAAATCAAGAATTTCCTAAAAAGCAATCATAAGATTAAAATAAGTTGACAATCCTTTTCTCCGAAAATTTATTTTCAAATTCAGTAATAACATATCTAATTTCATATTAAAAAGTAGCACTGAGGAGCAGGGGATTTACTTTTTTTAGGATAACCAGTAAGCTAGCTAATGAATTAAGTAAACAGTGGTTTTTGACTTAAAGATTAAAACTTATTGTCACATTAAATAATGTTGTTTTTAAAGGGAAGAACCAAGACAACCAATAGTTAACACCCCTTTGGCTATAAAGAGGTCTTTTATGTCCCTAAAAGGGTAAAATGAACAAAAGCAAAAGACTATTTACGAAAGAGATACCAATGTCCAATCCTTAAATTTCACTCTCATCAATTAAAAAAAGTCTATTTTTTTAATGATCATTTTTATCCTAATAAAACACTGATGAGGGGAGCAGTATATTTTTTCTAAAAGCTACTGGCAGTATGTATCAAATGAATTGAAAATAAGCAAATCATCTGACTCGGCAATACTAGCCTAAGAAAATAGGAAAACATTCTATGAGGATATTCCCAATGATGTTTGTAAAAGTCAGAAACTTAAAAAAAAGTCCATGACAACAGATTGATTAGACACTTATTTGCCTAAGCACTTGAAAAATACCTCTTTCTTGTAACCTGCTTTTTTCCTATTGAAAATAGTACAGTGTAATTCTGTTATTTAAAATAATATAGCTTCCTCAGAGGAAAAATAACTACAGTTCAAATTTTGGTACATCTCTCTGGAAGGTAAGTTTACTTTTTTTTTTGCCTAGTAAGTTTTTTCTAACAATGTGCTACATTACCAGTGTAGAAGTGTAAATCTATTAGCATATAACTAGAGCGTAGTTGAGATTTAGTAAGTATACCATTTGGAAAAAACTAATTTGGGATATGGGATACAACCTACCTTTTGATTTATGGATATTTCTAAATTTGAACTTCTAATAAGGGATATTTATATATTCAGAATTCTATGAAGCAGACTAAAAAAAGAGAAGAATTTTCAAAAATCAGTCATGGATGCATGGTAAAAGTAGGCCACCTAAAAAAATCCCTAGTATTTTGTAGGTCTTACAGATCATTTCATCTGCATTTATTCTCTCTCCCCTAAATTAACAAAGAATGATGTCATATGCATTAGCTACATCTCTGAAGATGACATGAACTTGTAAGGCTGGGGCTCAGTGATTAAGACAGACCTAAGAACAGAGAAAGTTGGATGAGTTCATCTATGTGAGAAAAGATCATCAGTTTAAAAATTAAAAATACCCATAATTTTTAAAAAATAATCTAAGATGCCAATAAAGCTAGGTAATTAAGTTTGAAAACATCAAATATTACATAGTTGTAAATAAATGAAGACAATTTCAAGATTTTACTGTTGTTATTTTGATCAAGTTGGGGGAGGGGAATAAGTAAATTTCCCTCTGACCAAAGAACTATCATATTTTTAAGATCATAAAAAGAGCAGCAAAATTTATCTTTACAATCCTTTGACTTCTAATGTAGACTGAATTATCTTTATGGCTTGAGATTTCCTCTGCTCAGTAATAGAACTAATATCAGATTTTACTATTATTCAAAACACTGATTTCAAATGAGCCAAAATAGATTGCTCAATGTTTAAGAGTGTGCTGCTTACTAGCCAGTTCTGTACAAATCTGTTAATCATGCAACAAAAAGAAGATCGTGACATAGTACTGATTTGTCAGTGACTAGGTAATTAATTTTAAGGGAGAAAAGCAACGACTGACATACAAGACAACAATAGTAACTTGCTGTTCATGCATAGTTACCTTCAACGTACAATAACTACCCTAGTGTTTTCTGAAAGTTGCACTGAATCAAGACTCCATTTTTATCCTTCATTCATAACTTCATTCACTATAACTATGTTCTTCCAAAGAAATGAAAACTTTTGATTTCCTAAAGCTCAAATTGCAAAATCTCACCCGCAAGGTTAAATGAGATGTGGTTATCAACTTCAACCAAGATTAACTTACTAATCACGAAATAGAAATTATCAGAGAAAGGAATACAGAAGCAGAAAGCCTTTACTTTACAACTCACAATAGAGTCTTGTCCACTAACAGACAATAACTGTTTGTTGTTGTTGTTTGAGCTGCAAAGCTGGATATGCAATCTGCAGAACTATTCCAACAGCTTCAACTAAGTCATATGTTACAACTAGGGAAAGTAGCAGTTAAGTCCCAAATCAACGGCTAAGACTAGATGCAAGCGGACGCCTCACCATCAGAAAAGAAGACCCATCAGCACGTCTTCCGAGAAATAGCTCCCTTCCCCCACCTTTAAGTAGGCACTTAAGACTGCCAAGCAGATCTATTTCTTTATTAACTGGAGCCCATTTGGGGCAACCGTACACCAAAGCTGCTCTCCGGCCTACTCTAAACCATTCCAAAAGTGCTCAAGTTGAGACTGAAGGCCGGGGTAACCCTCTTGGGCGCCCAGTACTTCATGCTCTTCTCCACCACCCCGCCTCCAACCCAACCCGCCCCTGTAGGCGCTCCTGGGTCCAGAGGATCGACACGGGACCCAGGGAAAGGCAGGAATTGCCCGCAAGAGCAGTTTCAGGCGGCCGGCGGCCTCCGCCATAGCCGGACCTGGAAAGCACCGCCCCCAGCGTACCTCCCCACACCCGGCTAACCCGCGACGGTCGGCTTTCGACACCCTCAATCCCCAACAGAGGCGGCGGAGGAGATAGAGCCGGGAGGCACCAGGCTGGACTCAAAACCAGGCCTAGGCCTGCCCCTCCGGGCTGCGCGGGTCGCCAGAATCCGCTCCCCGGTCCGACCCGGTCCAGCCAGCGCGGCGGCCACCCTCACCTGGATGACCTCGTTGACCTCCCGGATACATTCCACCATGTGTTGCAGAATCTGCTCGGCCGTGAGCACCTCGTAGCGGTAATCCTCCTCCTGCTCGTGCCCCGGCCCGCCGCCACCGCCGCCGCCGCCGCCGCCACCGCCGGGGCCCAGAGCGCTGCCGCCGCCGCCGCCCGTCTCTCCGCACAGCAGTCCGTCCCGCTCCCCGCCGACGCCCAGCCCAGGCTCCACCAGCTCCACCTCGCCCAGATCCAGATTATCATCGTCTGGCTCGTCCTCGTCCTCGTCCTCCTCCTCGGCGCCGCTGTCCTCCTCGCTGCACTCTTCGTCCTCGTCGAACTCGTAGTTGTAGCCCTCGTCCGAGTCCATGGCGCGACGCGCGGGGGCCCGGCGGACGCTGGCCCTGAGGCGGGGAGAGGGCGGGGACGCCGAAGCCCCGGCTCTCGCTCCGGCTCCGGCTGATGTCCGGACGCAGGCCTGGCTCCGGCCCCGAGGGCCGCGGCTCCTCCCCGGGCGCGGCGGTTGGCGGTTGGCGGCGGGCGGCGGCGGGGAGGGCGCGGAGGAGGGAGGGAGGGAGCGAGGGGGCCGCTGGCCGCCCGCCTCAGTCAGACGCGGCTCCACTCCGGCCTCCGAGAGAAAACAGTCCCCAGCGCCACCTCCACGGCCGCTGCTACCGCTACTGAGCCAACAAAGGGGCGTGCGTCACCGCGTCGCGCTGCGTCGTCGCGTCACTCCTCGGGGCGTCACCGCGCCCCGCCCCGCTGCCCCTGCGTGGAGTGCAGGGAGACCCCTCCGTCCGCTCGGCCGGCCCCGGGGAGTGGAGCTCCACCAACCTCGGCGTTTCGGTTCCGGCTGCGGTCGCTCCTTGGACCGGGCGGAGACCTGGGGACCTTGTTCCTGAGGAGGTCGCGGCTGGCTCGTCTACAAAAGAGCCCCTCGCCCCCGGACCGCCCGGGTGGTGGTTTGTGCCGTAAACCACGGGCGGGTCCCCGCTAGCCTCGCCTCGGGGCCCTAGAGACTTCCCGCGCGCCCTAAAGTAATCCCGAGAAGCCCTTTGCTGTGGAGCTAAAATTCCTATTGCCCGGGTTATTAAATAGAAATCTGTTTTGGGGGGAACCTCTAAATTGTGTGACAGGTGAACCTTTTTTTTGAGGGTTAACTTGATTCTGTACACTGCTGCCGACGTGCCCCGGGTTTTAAATTTCTTCCAGTGACGTCATTTTTGAAAGCGCTTCCTGAACTCAGTAAAGCCCGAGTGAGGGCCTTAAACCACGCAAGCGAACATAACTTTCCTTAAATGAGCAGTGTCTAAGGGCTTTACAGATACGATTTCTTCACAGCCTCGGTACCCAATTTATACCTAAATCTCAGAACGAGAAAGGGCCAAGACTAGAGAAATGCTTGTTGTTTCAGTGACTGGGTGACCTGAAACATTCATCATTAACAGTGCTTCATAATGCATAATATCTGTTGTACGAGTAGTGATTGAAATAGCTACGAGGACTAAATGTAGTAGAGAGTGTTTGTCTCTAGTAATGTGATGTGTGAGCTGAGTGTTGGTGAGAATGGCCAGAAATTTAATAGAAAAGATGGTTTAAATCAGAGGTAGTAACAGGTTTGTAAAGTAGCTTATCTGGGGGAATTTAAAATGCAAATCTGGTAAATGACAAAATATTAGACAAGTTTTTAGGTTCTAGGACAGTAAGAGTATTTTATGCCATTCTTTAAAAGTGAGTTGATATCTTTTTTTTTAAAGATTTACTTATTTATGCATACAAGAACTGGGGTATAGGCCAGAAGTGTGGGGATGGAGAGAGAATCCACCAGAGACAGAGTGGGGAACAGAACAGGCAGATTGACTCAAGTACACTGCTGAGGGGGAGCAGCGGGTGAGGCAGGAGAGGTCTGCTATGCAGTGTGGGTCACTTCCCTGGCTGGTGATTGAACTCCTGCTGCAGTGGCTGCAGAAGCTTCAGTATGGTGATTAACCCTTGCGCCACCAGGGAGGCCCTGTGAACTGATAATCTTTTTAAATAAAGCTGGAGACATGTTCTGAAGGGAAAGACACAAGAAAGTGCCCTCTTGGAACTGGCCAGATTGAAAAACTTTTCGATCTGAATCTCTTGTTAATAAATCTTACTGTGTAATCATTAATTCTGCAAAGTGGAAAAATTCCTTTAATATGTAAACAAACCTCTAATCTTTTTTATTTTTTACTTATTTATGCATATAAGTGCTGGGGTACAGGCCAGAGGTGGTGGGGGGAGTGAGAGGATTCACCAGAGATAGAATGTGGAGCAGGACAGGCAGATAGACTGAAATACACTGCTGAGGGGAGCAGTGGATATCTGGAGAGGTCTGCCAGAATGGTCTGCAGCACCATGTGGGTTCCCTCCCTGGCTGGGGATGGAATTCCCTCTGCAGTGGCTGCAGAAGTGCCAGAGTGTAGCACTCAACCCCTTGTGCCATCAGGGAAGCCCTTCTTTTTTATTTTTAAGTAATTACATTTACTAAGATATTTCAGGATTTGCAAAATAAAACCTTTTAAATCAATGCTGATAGCTCTTGGTCCTTTGATTCTGTTTTTAGTTGTTGTCACAACTGGTACATTCTAAGGACTCTAGCAGCCCTGCTTTCCACCTACGTTCATTGTTAGATACCTAGAGAAAAACTCAGTCGTACTTGTCAAGATCCTACTCTTCTGCCCCATCTTTCTTTTCTTTGAACCCTTATCTTGAATGAACCCTACCATCCATATCCTCCCTTTTGGTACTGGAGCAACTGCCCACTAGTAGAGAAATTTGTATAACTATATGCATTCTATTACTAAATTCCAATCACCAAGCACTAAAGAACCCTCCAAGGCCACCAACCAATCCCTTTACATTTTTTGAAAGCACCAAATCCCAGTCACTAGACCATCAGGGAGCTAACTTACATTTTCTAAATTGGTATTTCACTCTAGGAACCTTTTCAAAGCTTCACCAGTTTTCTTAAACCCTACTACTCCCTTCCAAATCCTCTCAAAGTAGAGGAATTTATAGCACAGAGAAATTTGAAATTACAAAGACCAATGTGACTGAAACATGCTATGCTAAGCAAAGAAGAGTGTTAAGGGATAAAGTCCTAGAAGGCAAATTAAGGCATTATTGTAATGGGAAATGCTAAAGAAGTTTAAGCAGAAGACAAGCTATGATCTGTGGTTAGGTTTGGTTTTTAAATAACTAGGGTTGCTATGTGGAAAATGGACTATGAAAGCAGAGACCAATTATGAGGCTACTGCAACAGTCCAGGTAAATAACAGCTTGAGCTGAGGTTTTAATAAAGAGATCATGAGAAATGGTCAGATTCAGGTATAATTTGAAAGTCGAGTCAACCTTCAGCCAAATCAACAGAATTGGTGGTAACTCAATGGGCCTAATAGAGGAATCAAGGATGCCCACTAGATTTGGGGCTTCAGCAAAACAGATGAATGGTGGTTCCTTTTACTGAAACAGTAAATTTGACATGCTTGTTACACATTGAAGTAGAGATGTTGAATAGGCAGTTCCATATACTTATGTACATTACTGAAGTTCAGGATAAGTCAGAACTGGAGACAGAATTTCACCAGATTTGATATCAACAATGTTGGGAAGCAACATAGGCTAGAGGTTAAGAGTTTAGGCTTGAGAGGAAACAGAACTGAGTTGCCTCTGCCCCTCCAGTTGCTCTCTATAACCTTCAGCTCATTATTGAGCATCTCTGAACTTCATTTTGGAGAATTCTAACTCCTACTCTCACATTATTTCAGATGAAATTATGTACTTAATGCACTTCTTAAGTGCTCATTGAAAAGTGTAATAAGACACCTTACATTGTATGGGTTAAACTTGCCAATTGGATTTATAACTTTTTCACTGACTATGTTAATTATGCTTATATGCACATAGCCAGTGTCAGAAGAAAATTGGTTTGCTTTTTCTCAGAAACCTTTCCATAGTCTCATAATTTCTTTTTTGGTCAATATCATAGTGTTTCTTAATTTTGGGGTCTTCTATTCATGGATAAACCTTTATAACTAGATTCTCAGCAACACTAATTTCATTAACATTTTAGGAACTGTCTTAGAATCAGGTTAGGTTATGTTGCTATTTAAGGAAACTAGTATAACAACTTCTCTCTGGCCCCAAATTGGCCAAGGGATGACCCACATACAATGTTTTTTCAAATGACCTGATCTTAAAGGTAGTGCCTATGTTATTGTTTACTCAGCTATGATGATTACTAGCTGTGGTGATTACAGTAGTGTGCAAACAACAACAGGACAAGGCCCTTGAAAAAGAGAATAGGCGAGTTAATAGTCCCTTCATGCCAGAGGAATCATTACTGGCAATTCAGTACTCCCATTATCCCCATGTCCTAGTAGGTAAACAAATATTAGTACACATTTATTAAATATCTACTCATGCAGCAAAACGCTATAAAATATTTATATGCTCACCAAATGGTTATGAATGGTTTCTACCAATAGGAAGAAAATTAAAAAGCAAATGCTTTTTGATTGACAAGCCAGTACTTTTCAAATAAATAAAAATTAAAATAGCGTTATATTTTTCTAAGAGCAGATAAGGCCTTCAAAAGGCATTCCACTAAAAATTCTTACATATGTAATTAAAACACTGTTTACAAAATGAAATGGAAAGAAATTGCTTTTTTTGTCATTTTGTTTATGGCAAAATTTGTTTCTCTCTTTTTTATTGATGTAACATTGGTTTCCAACACTATATATTATCAGAGGCATAGGATCACATGTCTTCGGATGCTTATACCACCAAGGCACCCACAATCCTCCATTATAGTCCATTGTCCCTCACCACATTGTCACTAACCATTATGTCTTCTTCTCTCCTCCCCATCTTGTTGCCTCAGTTCCACAATCCTATTTCTAGAATTTGTTACTGGTTTGGTTTTGTCCGATGGGTTCATTTTGGTTTTCTATTCAATGTATTAATCATATATCTAGTATTTTTCTTTCTCCTTCTGATTTTGCTTAGCATGACCCCCTCCATCTCCATCTATGTTGTCACAGATGGTAAGAGTTTATCCTTTCTTCAGCTGAGTAATACTCCATTATGCATATATACCACATCTTCCTGATCCATTCATCTGTCTTTGGGCACTTAGGTTGTTTCCATAACTTGACTATTGTAAATAATGTTGCAGTAAACATGGGAGTGCATATATCCATAAAAATTGGTACTTTTACATTTTTCTGGTAGATACCTAGGAGTGGAATTGCTGGATCTATTGGTAGGTCTATTTTTAATATTTTGGGAACCTTCAAACAGTTTTTCATAGGAGCAGAACCAATCTACATTCCCACAAACAGTATAAGAAACACAAACAGTGTTTCTTTTTTTTCTGTATCTTTGCCTATACATGCTGTTTCTGGTCTTTTTGATGTGGACTGTTCTTACAAGTGTGAGATGGTATCTCATTGTGATCTTGATTTGCATTTCCCTGATGATAAGCAATTAGGAGCATTTTTTTTTTCATGTGAGGCAGAAGTAAAGTTCTTCCCAGACAAACAGCAATTATTTGCTAACATTAGACCTTCCCTACAGGTAATGTTGAAAGGGGCTCTCCTGTCTAAATCAAAGAGTGAAATCCATGAAAAACTGAACAAGGAATTTAGGTATAACCAGAAAACTATAGATAATGGCAATAACAAACCTTCATCTAGCAATAATAGGCCTACTTGTAAATGAACTGAATTCATTAATCAAAATATGCAGAGGGCCAGTTGGATCAGAAAATAAAATCAACTTTTTCCTGTCTCTGGGAAACTCGTCTGAGCTCCCAAGTTAAACATAGGCTTAAAATAAAAAGTTGAAAAATAACTATACGAGCAAATGCCCTTCCCAAAAAGGCAAGGGCAGCCATATTTAGATAAAATAGACTTCCAGCTAAAAAAAGATAATAAGAGATAGACATGAACACTATATAATAATTAAGTAATTAATACACAAAGAAGGAATATCAAAGTATGTAAGGCAACTATATAAGACAACTGAATAAAGTGGATGACATAGGCAAATTCTTAGAAATCTGCAACCTTCTGAGACTGAATCAGGAAGAAAGAGAAAACCTGAACAGATGAAACAAAAGCAAAGAAATTGAAACTGTAATCAAAATCTTACCAAAAATACAAAACCTAGACCCAGGTGGTCTCAGTCGTGAGTTCTACCAAACTTTCAAAATAACCTAATACCCAAGTTTTATCAAACTCTACCAAAAAATAGAGAAAAATGGAATGCTTCCAAACACATTATATGAAGCCAACATCACTTGGATACTAAAACCTGAAAGTCATCAAAGAAAATTACAGACCAACCTCCCTGCTGAACATAGATGTAAAAATCCTATAAAGTTTATTTTAATGCAGCATTTTTTTTTGCTTCTGTTCCTTAATGTCTAGTGGTTCCTTTTACAAGGCAAGAAGTAAGAAAATAAAAGGACTAAATTTTAGTATAAATTTAAATTTTAGCAAAAGTGCAAGGTACTTTGCATTTCTTTAAAAGTGCCTGTGTACTTTTGTTACAAATAACATTTATGAGTTACCCCATTGTCAAAGGGTAGCTCTTACTATACCTGTTCTATGTGGTAAATAATAACTAGACTTCGAGCAACTGTGGCTGGATGCATCATTAGAAGTCTGGTGGAGATAATACTAACCAAAATTAAAACTCAAGCTTCTTTGTGCAGTTCTTTTGATAAATAGCCTCTACCTTATCTTTCTTCTAGAATACAGGGTCTGTATACTAACAGTGAACCTAGATTTTATGGAAATAATCATCTATAACTTGTGGTAAGGTAACGCTGGAACTAGAATTGTACATACTATACAATTAGACAAAGGTACAAAACTATAATGTCTGAGTTCCCCATAATTGCTAGACACATTTTTTTAGCCCAAATGTGCTTATACTTTAGGGAAAAGTAGCAAATAATCACATCCTTCCATAAATGACAATATACTTGTCCATATATTTGACAGCCACTTAAAGCAGAAATTTTTTTCAAAAGAAAAGCTTCTCAGTTCACAGTATCTTTAGTTTATTTGATTATGAATATATTTGAATGAATAGGGAAAGAAGGGTCAAATATGTTCTTGAGTCTATTATTTGCCAGAGTAGGTGCATGTATAGGTTAGGTTTATACCTTAGGACCCTGTGAATTTGGACTTCTTCATTTTATAGATGAAGGAAAAGGCTCAAAGATGAACAGCAATTTGCCAAAGTTTACAACAGTGGCAGAGCTTTGATTCAAATGCAGATTTTCAGAACATATGGGCATTGTTTTTTACCATACAATTCTCAATAATTTTAATAAGATGTTATTCCTAGTCTAAAATGTGCCTGGAGTAGTTTCTGTCAAGCTAATGTTGTCCAGGTTGTCAGCATAAACACTGGCAAAGGCTGTTTATTCCTCCTAGAAATATATAATGAAAGTAGTTTATTGAATAAATACATATATCTTCCACTATTCACAGTCCTGCTATATTTTTATAGATAAGTCTTAACATTTTTAATGAAAACTTGAAATATATAATCATAATTTTGGGGGGATCAACCAATCAAAAGTCGTTTATTAATGTCTACCAACTACAAAGCACCTTTATAGGCATTCTGAAGAAATACAAAAGAACCCTGCTATCTCAGGCATTATAATTTATGTAAGATGAAGAGGCAAAAGTCAAAACAAATGATAAATTATAAAAATAGTAACTGTGCAGATGAAGAGATGTTACAAGTCGAGAAGAATGACACAGATAGTAAGTGCTAGAGGGGGTCAAAGGAGACAGCAGTCATTTGACTGGGGTATACTAAGAAAGCATTATATGCTGGACTTTCCTTACCTCCATGCCTTTGCACATGTTATTCCTTCGCCTGACATCTTTCCCATTGTTCTTTACTCCCATTTAATCCGTATGCTCAGGAATACTTTTTTTTTAAAGATTTATTTATTTATGCATACAAGAGCTGGGGTACAGGCCAAAGTTGCAGGAGGTGAGATAATTCACCAGAGACAGAGTGGGGAGCAGAACAGGCAGATGGACTGAAATGCACTGCTGAGGGGAGCAGCAGGCGCAGCAGGAGAGATCTGCTGTGCCATGTGGATCCCCCTCCCTGGCCAGCAGCAGGAATCAAACTCGTGCTGCAGTGACTGTGGTCTGCTTCATAGTGTGTTGCTTAACCCACTGCACCACCAGGGAGTCTCAGGAATACTGTTTTTTCAAGCCATTTCAAACTTGGAATTTGACACCTAGAACATGAGTCATCCATATATGTCCCATCAAACAAACTTCCAACTTTTGATAATACTGGAATGAATTAACATAAATCTAGAGCTCTTAGTCAATACACATTTGTTGTTTTCTTGCCTTGAAGTGTGCTAAATCTTGCCAACATTCTATCATCATTGGTGTTCTTACTTATTCATTCTCTCGGGTCTTGTGAAAGCTTGAAAGTTATGTGGAGAAGGCCTGATGTCATGTCTTCCACAGAGCCTTTTTCGAGGGTTTCTCTATAGGACAAATGCCCATCTCACCTCCAACATCCCAGCTTTTAATACTTCAGGGGAAGAAAGGATTGATACAGGATTTCAACAGACTGGACACATCTGATTCAAAGCAGCCTTGTCATGAATGTGTAAAGGAGCAGGAAGTAAAAAAAAAAAAAGCCTTAAGGACGTCAAGCTTGTTAATAACAACAGCACCAACTGGCAGGTCCGCCTCACCCCACAGCTTTTAGAAATGAAATCACTTTTCATCCTTTTTAGTTTTGACTTTGTTTTGTTTTTGGTTTGACTTTCTTGGGTTTATATTTTGCATTTGTTTTATTGGAGACATTACCACATTTTAAAAGGCATAGTCACCTCTTTTAGCTTCAGGAACCAGATGACACTCCTCACAGTTATTTTGCAATGTGGCAAGAACTGGTTTTTCTATTCTATCTATGCAACTATACCCTCACAGACATCAACAACAAAGTAATAATGGAGGGCTTGTGGTGCATGACTTCTTGTCCAGAATTCTTTATAAGCTGATTCATATTTTGCTTTCATGAAAGGATAATTGAACATGTTGTATGCATGGTTTGACTCTTGAATGCTGAAGTACTGAACAGAGTTCCCATTTTAAATCTTTTCAAAGGTCAATAAAATAATTAAGTCATCTCATTGTATCTAAATGGATGGTCTCGTTTATATCATAGTTACTGACTGGTGTATTTTCATACATAAGGCAAATTCAGGTATACGTAGGCACATTTTTTTGTGTGTGTGAATTATAACAAGCTTCATATATGGGCTATAAGTTTTTGAAGGAAATAGATATATAAATTATGAATTATAAGTACCAAAATGAAGTAATGAAGTATTATCTGAAGTTTGGAGGAACAAGAAGATGGACATCTCAGTGTGGGAGGCACACAGGGGTGTCATGGAGAGCTAGGGGAAGTGTGTCCTGGGCTGAGTACTGGGGGGTGAGAATGGTATGAAGGGGAAAATAGGGAGTTCTGAAAAGAGTGAGTCTCTGCATATGCATGTAAATGTGAAAGAATGTGGCATATTGAGCCATGATCTGTTTGGGAAACTGTCAGTAGAGGTCAGTATGACTGAAATTTAAGCTGTCCATAGAACTTACAAATATATTTGTAGCTTTTCTAGACCCTCCTCATATTCCTTTCTCTTTATCTATTCTCTAAAACAAACAAGCAAACAAAAACTATCTTCTTTCTCCTTCCTCTTTAGGTATCTTGCCTAAAGTTTCCACAAGTTGCAAACAGTAGCGATAGAAATCAAAGCCCTGATTTATCTCTGTTTTGAGTTTGTGTTTCTTCTGCTTGCTAACTTAAAGATTTTTCTTTCATTCTTCTAATAAAGCTTATCATACTTTTCTTAGGATTTTCGTGAAAGAGACTATGCCATACCACTTGCTTCACTAAATTAATTCATTGCATTTGGATGTTTGGGGCAATTGTGTTACAGGGCAACCCTAATATAAAATGGGTTCCCCTCACTGGGTCTTCCACCCGCGCGCTCAGAAGACTTTTAAAAAGTCCCAACTCCAGGTACACGTGGCAAAAGTTATTAACACGTTTTATTTTATGAAAGAAGGGGAATAAAATAGTAATAATACCAAGGGAAAAAAAGAAGGATACAAATCCACAAATACTCTACCAGATCTAAGCAATGGCGCGTTGAGAGCTGGCTCGAGTCAAATGAGATGGCTCCAAAGGAAGAGAGATGTCTCCCGAAGTAAGGGGTCTGGCTCCTCAGTAAGAGAGAGAGCCCCAGGCTCATCTCTGGTTTTATAGCCAGCCTGGCTGCTTAACTCCACCCTCAGGTCCCAGTGATCCACTCTTTGATAATCATCTTATCGATTTGTGGTTCTGGAACACTGATAGTCTGGAGTGGGGGTTGGAGTCCACACACCCATAATCCATTCAGGACTGCCTTTTCCCCCTAGCAATAGGATGGGTTCGAGGAGGGGAACGACGTTCCATATTCATTCAATTAGCTATTTACTGGATATAATTGTTCATAAATCATTATTAAATATTATTGGAACTATAAAACAAGCTACATTTTCTATCCTTAAGAGCCTTATGATGTAATGCTGGAAATGATACAGAAAAAAGCCTAATGTCAGGCAACTAATCTAACTACAATCTGTTAAGCTTAGCACAAAGGTAGTGTTTCTCAACTTCTACCCTTCCCCCATTAGCAGCCCCCTAAGGAAGCTTTTGAGAACTCTGAAACCTAATCACCTCCTCTTATGAAAAGTTAAAACACTTAAAATAGTACATTTTTTACACACTCACCCTAAAACAACTTTTTCTCTCTTGGAAGTAATATTACCCATGTTGAGAATATATGCACTAAACTAAGGCTATTACTTTCAAAGTCTATGATTGGCAAACAAATTCATCTTTCAGAATTTTGGTAAATATCAAAAAGTAAATATAATTAAAATTAAATATCTTGAGTTAAAAGCCACAGTATTCGGGCCCTCCCTGGTGGCGCAGTGGGTTAAGCAACGCACTACGAAGCAAACGGCAGCCACTGCATCACCAGTTCGATCCCTGCTGCCTGCTGGGGAGGAGACCCACATGGTGCAGCAGACCTCTCCTGCCTGGCCCGCTGCTCCACTGTGTTTCAGTCCATCTGCTTGTTCTGTCCCCTGCTCTGTCTGGTGGACTCTCTCAACCCCCCACACCTCTGGCCTGTACCCCAGTGCTTGTATAAATAAATAAATCTTAAAAAAAAAAAAGCCACAGTATTCGATGAAAAGATAAAATAATTGGGTATACACATGTTGGCTGAGCTCAGGGCTGACACGCTGCAAGTCTAGGGGAGTACAGTCACAACATAGTCTGTGATGGGAAGAAAAGAGTAGAAAATCACTTGAAACTATAAACGTGATTGAAAGAGAAATGCAAGTGTATAAATTATTTCAATTGCAGCCCACTCTAACCATCTTAAACATTGCCTGACATTTATTCATCAAACTTGTATAATGTCTTCCCTCTGAGTTGATAAGTTATTCAAGACTATTCCTGTTGTTGTTTGTTCCTATAGTTTACATTTATATGACAGTTTTCAATATTGAGAAGGCATATAGTAAATAAGCTAAAGATCTGACTTACTTTGTTCCCTCATAATTCATTCTTAGTACATGTGCTGCCGAAGCGAGCACCCTCATAATTCATTCTTTCTACCAAGATTCCTACCCAATGTTGTATCTCAAAATAAAATCTAGATAAACTTTAAGTATAAGGAAAGATACCAGAATGTATAGAAGAAATATTGATGAATATTTAGTCATCTGGGAGTAGAGCAATTCTTATCAAGGACAGTACAGAGTAAAGGAAAAAGAGTAATAGATATAACTATATCATTTAAAGCTCCATCCACAAAAATACCATACTTAAAGACAAAGATGAACTGGGAAAAAAATTTCCAACATATGTGACAGTGTGTTTCTTTATCTTTAATGTCTAAAAATCTCATATGAACAAGAAATACGTATACCAGTGTGTTTAGGGAATTAACAGAGACATAGGGGAAAGTATAAATGTCTAATAAATGAATGAAATTGAAATACAAATTAATGACTCCATTTTTACCTTTCAAACAATAGTAATATAAAATTTTAATACTGATTGTGATGGGAGAGAAGCAGGGGTAGAATAACAACTTGTAGGAGCTCTGATTGGTACAACTTTCTTTTTTTTTTTTTAAAGATTTATTTATGCATGCAAGCACTGGGGTACAGGCCAGAAGTGGCGGGGGTGGGGGGGGGGTGGGGGGGGTGGGGTGGGGGTGGGGTGAGAGAATCCACCAGACAGAGTGGGGAACAGCACAGGCAGATCTACTGAAAGGCACTGCTGAGGGGAGCAGTGGGCGAGGCAGGAGAGGTCTGCTGCGCCATGTAGGTCCCCTCCCTGGCCGGAGGCAGGGATCGAACTGGTGCTGCAGTGACTGGTTTGCTTCATGGTGCGTTGCTTAACCCACTGCGCCACTAGGGAGGGCCTTGGTACAACTTTCAAAGAGGGTAATTCGTAAGAAAAAAAAAATCTCAAAATGATTACACCATGATTTTCTAGTAACTTAACCTAGGGAAATTTGTATGTAAATTCCCCAATTTGTACCTGCAAACATACAGTCTATAACTTGTAAGGAATTTACTAATTAAGCACATTATAATATAAAATTTTAAAACCATGCTACCATTTTAAATGATATTATGGGAAAAATATGAATTGATCTAGGAAGATGGTCATGATACATGGTTAAAGGGGGGAATCGCAGTTACAAAACAGTGTTAGAGAATTGTACTGTATTGTAGATGTGCATTTGTATGAGTGAGTCAATGGTATTTTTAAGACTTTATTAAGCTTCAACTTGCCTATTATAAGACTCACTCATTTTAAGTGCACAATTCAGTGATTTTTAATAAGTTTACATAGTTGTACAGCCATCACATTTTAGTGAAGAGATTTTTCCCTTTCTTATTTTCCTATATTTTCTTATACAATAGATGTGTATGGCTGATATTTCTTAAAATTCCCCTTTTGCTATTGACTTCTCAGAAAAAGAAGAGGCATGATAGAAAATACCAAAATCGTTATGATGGTAGTTAAAAGGTTTTCTGAAGAATGAAAAGGTAGCAAACAAATATACCCTAATTCTTAGCTGGATTAAAGACTCAGACATGAAAATGGTCTGCTTTCACTTTGTGTAAGTGTGCCTGTTTGTCAAGGGCTTCCCCCTATTATCTCCACCTAACTTTCTCTGACCTTGTTGACTCTCTCAGTATATTTAACCTTAAAGATATAAGCTACTAAAATTCCTAATTCAACCTTTATTTTTAAAAGCTAGTGAAATTAAGCTTAATACACATAAGGGAAGATGAATTTAAGAAGTAAATAAGAATTGGGAAAATAGAATGAGGAAAAATGATAACAGTTTAGATTGTTCAAAGACCAACATGCAATAAGCAATTGATAATAGTATAGAAATGAAATAGTATGTACCAAATAAACACCAATTTCCCAGGCAAAACTGCAATCATTTCCCACTTTTAAACATTTTATACTATCCTTGAGAAACGAGATCTAAAAATGCCAGAAAAATTGTGATAAGGGTTGAATTTTTCTAAAATTTTGTCCTATCCAAACACGTTTTACAGAAAAAGAAGTAGAATGTATACCTCTCTTTGTGTGGACACAGGATGGATGGAGGAAGATGGTAGAGACACAAACTAAAATACGAATGTCCAGTAAATGACAGCAAAGTTTAACTTTATTTGTAACTAAAGTAGAAATAAATAATAAGATTCCATTTCACCTGTCAAAATGGTAGAGATTTCATAAAATGCTGAACTTCACTGTTAGTAGGTTAACCAGTGCTGGAATAAATATAACTACATAGGAGAGAAAGGTGTAGTGCCAAAACCCTTCCATGTCAGGACAAATAAAATCCAAAGATTTTCACACAATAGGATTATAGAATACTATGAAATAAGTCACCTCTATTTCAACCTCTGCGTTTTAGGAATGAGAAAGTTGGATAAATATGATTTACCCATGTTCATATTAATGAATAATGTCAAAAAACTTAAATCAAAACCTTAATTTCTTCTTAATCTAATGCTGTCCTTAATCCTTATTCTCATGAGAGACATTATAGTTATAGACATACAGTCTATAACTCTATGGAATCAAAGTGTTTGGTTTCAAATCCTGGGTCACTACCTAAATAATCTTGCATAGGTCACAAATTTTTCTAGGTCTCATCTCTAAGGCAAAGGACCTAATAGAACATAGGAGTGTGAGGATTGAAATATTATATGTAAAATGCTTAATACAATATTTGGTACATAATAAGCATTCAGTAAATTTAGCTATTTATTTTTCAGTATAAATGAGGTTTGTACATGATAACATGATGGGCATGAATATGACTATAAAAATAGTAGAACAAGGAGTCAAAGATGTTGAATTTGTGGTGGAGGCTAGGAAGAGAGAAGGGGGTATAGAGTGGAGAGGCAAATTATGAGTCAGAAAACAAGCTAGGATTGACTTAGAGCAAGATACTAGAAAGGAGCTAGATCACAGGAGAAGTTTATCTGTCTGTCTGCTGGCCTATCTAGCCATTCTTTTTTCAGGCCTAGCTCAACTATTTGCTGAGATACAATTACTAGAAAAATGTGGACTAGTGATTAATTATAGACTAGTGATTAATCTATAGATTAGAACAATTACTTCAGAGAACCACAACTTTTATCAGAGCAGGTTGGAGAATATATTTTTTAAAGATTTTATTTATTTATGTACACTATAACTGGGGTGTAAGCTAGAAGTGCAGGTGGGGCTTGAAAGAATTCACCAGAGACAGAGTGGGAAGCAGAACAGGGGGAATTACTGAAATACACTGCTGCGGGGAGCAGCAAGCAAGACAGGACAGGTCTGCTGTGCCATGTGGGTTAGATCCCTGGATGAAAATCAAACTCCTGTCCCAGTGGCTGGCAGTAGCTTGATAGTGCTGAGACTTTAACCCCGCAGCCACCAGGGAGGCCCGAGAATATTTTTAATTTAAATTATTTTAAAATGAACTACCTTTTTCTTACATCATTGATCTTACATTGTTTTGGAGGGTGTAGGATTTCCCCCCTCAGCTGTGGTCACCATAGTTATTCACCACCAAAGCACTATCATAGTCCATCATGGTCTTTGTGATTTTTCTCTCCTGCTTGCCCTGTTTTTACTCCTCTCCTGTCCCTCCCCTCCTCCTAGGGGGATAGCCTTTTTTAAAACCTAGAATTTTAAACATGCTGTTTTCAAAAAACAGTTGAGCCTTGGCTTTCTGCAGGGAGATCCAGAAATGAGACTGAGGGTGAGGACTGGAGAAAGGTGAAATGTCTGGACAAAATTGAGCATTACTCCAAAAACGAATGGGGCACCCAAAAGTAAAAAAGGACAAAGGAAAGAAAGGAGTTGGGAAAGTCAAGCATTGTGACAAGAGGCTAGGGTTGTTGGAACAAAAATGGCAGAGGAAGTCTTGTTCTTATTTTACTCTTTAAGAACAGATTGATTTAAATGTAATTTTAAGTCCTGTGTTGCTGTAATACGTTCTTTCTCAAAACATTTAGGTAAGTAAGCTTCACACTAAAGACTTGTTAACTGATAGTTCTCCTGATGAAGTCATTTATTCTTTTCAAGAATGAACTCATTCATGTTTTCTCAACCCTGAGCAGCTTTCCCTCTTTAAGCCCCTAGATTGAATTGGGTGGCTGTGTCTCTCGTGTGCCATAAGAACCCCTCAAACGTGGACTTAACCATTCATCTTTATTGCCTCCCCCCATCACACAGTGACCTACTCATAAATGTTCAATTAGTCTTTGTCAAAGGTTTGAAGGCTAAATGGTGCATGAATAACAAAAAAATGGAAGTTAGAAATAATCAAACAGCTGGTACAGGCACCTTTTTAGGCAAAGTTACAAGGTAGGTGAAGTTTGTCTTTATGAACCTCCCACATCTCACGCTCTTCAGTAGGAACCCCTAACTGAGGGTAATTATCCCCTTCATCCTACCTGAAAGGTCTCAAAACTCTCTGTCCATCTAGTTCTCACCATTGCAGCATCTTCTCTTCTCAACTATTAAAGCATCTGACTAGTAGTATTTAGCTATGTAATAATATGATTGATTTAAGTAATTAAATGTAAGGTATGATTGAAATTTTAATTCTTCGAGAATTTGCACTTTAAAGCAAGTCTGTTAATTTGTATTTATGGGAAGGACTATTTTGTAATACTTCCTGCCCTGTTCATTTCTTTCTCCTGATTCCTTACCTAATGTTCCCAAAATTAAAATATGTGGAAATGAGATACCATTTTGGAAGAGGGGTATAAAGATATATAAATTAAGAGGGGTATAAAGATAATAAAATTAAGGGCCAGATAATTTGACTATGAAGAGATACACACAGTCAGCAATAATTAAACAGTGACTGGTTAACGTGTTGAGAGTGGGTTTTCATAATGAACTACTAATATTTCCAACCAAAAAAGAGCTTCTGGTTTCAAAGGCCACCGTCTCTTAGGTGATACCATTTAAGGCCTTACTGGAATTCTCTGAATCTAGATGGTATACTGTGTCTCAGAGAGTCCAGGTCCCTTCACCTTTACTTTTTTCCTTCCTTCCCAGTTCTCACAAATAGTTGAGAATGGTTAGAAAAATCTGAATTTTGATGAAATATCTAAATAAAAATAAAAAGTGATTCGCCCAAAGTAGCTTTGGAGGTATAGAATGAATTTAATCATTCTGACTAAAATGAGGTACCTATTAAAATAACCTGGGACCATAGGGATCAGCAGGATTAAGTACCCTAGTGTTTAACCTTTAAGAGCATGAATAGAGGAGATTACATATCTAGCTGGTCAATCAAGGACCATAGGTCCAAGAAAATTGGATGTTTGCCAAAAGTCTACCTAATAAATTATGTGAGTACCAAAAATGAGGTTTGAATTTCCAAACTGAATGCTCTTTGCATTCTGCTGAGGTGTTCCATTGTGTAGCTTTAAGAATCTGGAGAGATTTCATGACCTGGACAACCCATCCATTGCCAGCCTTTCCCAGTCACAGCACACGACACCAACTGGAAACTTCCTTTAATAAGATTTTCACCACTTTCATTTTGATTCATAAGTTGTTGATGCATTTGACCTAAACCATACAATGACTTTCTTTCACCCCGAATAGTGACTTGTTGAACAAACAAGGTGTAATCTAGGGAGTGTTCAACAGTCATTCTACTGTCATCTCAGAATTACTGCTCATACTTATTCTACTCTTTTTACAAACCAACAAAGTATCTTCACCCCTGAAACCTTGCTGCTAGACTTTTAAAAGAATATTTCTTCCTTCTATTTCCTCGTATCTAAGATTATTTCTTTGTATTTTCATTACCGTTTCCCTGAGCTGAAGCTCTGCCCTCATCAGCCCTGTCTTACGTCATCTTCTTTTCATGTCCCTCATGCCCACTGGTTGATGGACCACTGGTCACATCCACTAGTGTTATCTCTGCCTCAGGCCTTGGCTCTACTATGTCAACTCTTTCTATTTCTGTCGGTAACCTTGCATGAGTTATTAACCCTATTACCACTGATTCATCCCCTATCTCTGACTCTGTCTGGGCCTCTGGTTCGGTCTGAATCTCTAGCACTTTTGGAATCTTCAGTCCTGTTTGAGTCTTTAGCTCTGTCTGGGTCCCTGCCTCTGTTTGGGTCCTCAGTCGTGCTGCCCCATTGGACTGCTTTTCTAGTGTCTGATTCATCCATGGGAAATAGCCTACATTGGTCTCATTTACTCCCGCTTCTGCTGAATCTGTGTTATCCATCCTTGTCCTTGCCATAGGGATCACAAGGAGATTTTGATCTGGTGGAGAAACCCGATGACTTATGTGACTGAATCCAGAAAGGAACCCTGGAGAGAAAGAAAAGTCGGGATCAGTGTTGCGGAATAAGTCATAGAAAAACTATTGGTCATCAAACACCCCAGAAGAGTAGCAATGGCTTAATTATTAGGAAATTTAGTTAACAATACATTTCTGAACATTGTCTTCTATTTAGGGTTGATTGATATCCCAACTTTTCTTTAGTACTGTATTTCTCAGAGGATGTACAAACCAACTTATTCAGGCATAAGAAGTAAATAGTAGTTTCTTTGTATATTTTTAACAAATCATATTTAAAATTTTATTTTTGAGTATGTTTTACAATGTAATTAATATATTGATGCTGTAATGCATGTCTACACTTTACAAGTAAATGTCTATTTGGAATGCTTGCTAAAAAGTGCTTACTAAAAGGGTGTGTGATGCAATGGTTTGCAGACTACTGTTATAATTCATTAATTAGTAAAAATAAATAAGCCCATAGAAGGAGTAAATGAAAAGTGTTATACTGGCAAAATTCCTGTTATTGCTCTGCTTTGTGTTTATAATTGTATAGTGACATTTGCTGTAAATAAAAGAAGAGGATTTAAGAACTATCTTCTGGAAGAAAAGAACTATCAACAGCTCAGTTATGTCTTTGTCTTCCTTTACCTCCTAAATCTTGCTCCTCTCTGTGCAGTCAGGTATCATAATAGAAAAAAAAATGTCTTAAATAAATTGGATACGCTTGCTACTAAAGTTTGGTCATTGACACAAAAATGACTCTTGCAGAGTCCTTCCAGATGTGAGATTTTAATATGCCAAACAAATAACCAAAAGAAAAGGAAGGAAGGTGTGAAGGAGGGAAGGAGAGAGAGAGAGAGAGAGAGAGAGAGAGAGAGAGAGAGAGAGAGAGACCAGCCCAGCCATGTAAAATTGCCTTTTCTGTGCTTTCATTATTTCACAGGAACATTAACTCACCTACTGTCATGTAGAAGACACTGCCACACCAGTTGAGGTAATAGACTAAGAGGAACTGGAACTCCAAGACATTCCTGCTGTACAATTTCACTTGGATGAGGAACAAAATGAGGCAGAGTAGGAGGCAGGTGCCTGAGATTAGAATGAAAGATGTCACTATCCATCATCGCCCTCCTTCTGCTCGCCCTCCCAATACACCCTCCACCCTCTCGGTATGTCATCACTCTTAGCCACCTCAATTATTGCCATTGAGGCCTACTACATTGAAGTGGTCATGGGAAGAACTACTTGGCAGTTAACCACCATGGGAGAGCAAAGGACTTCTACTTTGACCAGAATAATATTGTCAAAGTGGAACCTATGTATAGATAACACAGATAGAACAGGTAGCTAACTGGCTACATAGCAGTTTTCTGGCTACCTGAAGAGACTCCAGCCTAAACATCTCCCCCACTATCCACCAGATAATGACTTTCAGAGCTGTTTCCATTAAGTTAAGCATTACCTCTTTGGGGTTCCCACTTTAAAAGGCAAGAGTTCAGTGAGGCATAAAAGTTTATCAAAACATTCCTTCTTTGGGGAAGAAACAAGTTAAGTCTTATGAATGCAGGATTCATGTGAAGCTGGGAATGCCTTGGTAAAATGGGGGGAGATGGTACAGGAAGAGAAAGAAATGCAAGGACTTCAGGGACCAACTTTTCCAACCTCATCATGTTGTACCTGAGATGAAACTGGAGATGGATATGCCCAGATCTACGTAGATTTTGTCTCCTGGCCCTTTGGTGAAAGAGATGCTGAGCCATATAAGAATAAAGAAGATGGTGAAGGCAGAGATGAGGAATAAGGCCCTGGAGAGGTGGAGGTAGTCTGCCGGGGAAGGGGAAAAAGAAAGGCATGGCTGGAGCGGAGGTGACCTGCCCTTCAAAAAGGCTGGACAGGATCTAGGAGAGGGTGTGAATGACAATGAAGGACAGAACCAGGGCTTGTCCAACATGTAATGAAATAAGAGTAAGGACCCTCTTCCAATCTCTTCATTGATACATGGGGTTCCTATAACAAGGAGAGAAATAATTTATTCCATGGTGAGAGAAAAGGGGCAATTACAGCTTGAGAAGCATATTATGAAGTAATTTTTACTGACTAATATGTCTTTGTCTAAGGGAAGTTTCAAATGCAAAGGCACGAAAAACATAAGGTCTCTAACCATTCATTTCAATCATCAGGGAGTTGTAGCTCTTAGGTCACTGAGGAAATCTAGTCTAGACAAACGCAGGCCAAGTTATCCTTTTTGGAGGAGCTATCTTCGCAGGCTTGTGAACTAGGGGAGCAGGGTGGTGGGAAGGACAAAGGGAGAGTGATGAGCTATGGGGTCAGAGGGGGTGTTCTGAGAAGATCTACCAGTGGAGGGAGCCCCGAGATTTGGAAAACACTCACAAGATGACTTTGGTGTGTGATTCCAGCAGAGATCATTGTCACAGGCAGTCCAGAGTCCTGTCAAGATCTTCTCCTCTTTCAGCAGCACAAACTGCACCCAGTGTAAAGGGGACAAGCAGAGCAGCAGGACAAAGTTGACACCCAAGAGGCCAGTACAGAATATGCGGACGTAGCTTTGGGTCTTCCCCAGGAGCTGGCACTGATAGGGCGGCATAGTAGAGAAGCACTGCATGGGGTAGGGGCGAACTGGCTGTGGTGGAGAAGGGAGCAGGACACCATGAAAGACCTTCAATCAGGCATTTCCATTTCTACTCACAGAAAAGATAAGCCCTGGGTCCTCCGCCACGGTAACTCTTTCCTTCACGTTAGTCTTTAATCCTCTGACTCCAGTCTCCCAAGTTTTTGTCTTTGTTTTTTCACATTTTAAATATTAATTTTTAAGAAATAGGTTTTTTTTTCACTTGTCCCTACTTTTATTTATTTATTTATTTATTGCTTGTTTATTTATTTTTTGCATACAAGAACTGGGGTGTAGGCCAGAGGTACAGGGGGTGAGAGGATTCACCAGAGACAGCGGGGAGCAGAACAGGCAGACTGACTGAAATACACTGCTGAGGGGAGCAGCAGGCAAGGCAGGAGAGGTCTGCTGAGCCATGCGAGTTAGCTTTCTGGCCAGGGATTGAGCTCATGCCCCAGCAGTAATAGTGCTGAGATTCAACTCCTAGGTCACCAGGGAGGCACCTGTCCCTATTTTTAAAAAGATAGAATGACATTTTTGGCCCTCCTACCTTGCCATGTCTCCCATACCATACATAATTTGCTTTCTCCAAAAGGACCCCTGTATTACCCAGCCTACAAAAGGCTTCCTCACCCTGTATGTTGGGCAGCCCAGTATGCTGGCACTGTAAGCACCATGGAAAACCATGCCGTTTCCTTCCCGTCTTTCCATCCTAGTTTCTGGTGCACTACTCTTCTCAACTGCCAAAGAACCCAACTCAAGGGACCCTAACACCCTTTCCTGCCCCTCCCCCACCCAAGGGACAGAACACAACATGGCTGCAGTGACTGTCTCATTTGCCAGATGTAGTTCAAGCCCTTTCTCTAGCCCTGGTCTCTGCTGAGCTCCAGATACCTAAGGCAATGTGCTTGCTGAATCCAAGTTTTGGGGTTTTTTTTAAAGATTTATTTTTTTATTCATACAAGAACTGGGTACAGGCCAGAAGTGCGGGGGATGAGAGGATCCACCAGAGACAGAGTGGGGAGCAGAACAGGCAGACAGACTGAAACACACTGCTGAGGGGAGCAGCGGGTGAGGCAGGAGAGGTCTGCAGCACCTTGTGGGTCCCCTCCCTGGCTGGCAGCAGGGATCGAACTCATGCTGCAGGGGTTGCGTTTTGCCTCATAGTGCATTGCTCAACCAATTGCGCCACTAGGGAGAGCCCTGAACCCAAGTTTTACAGAGACACAACTCAGCCAAGAAATGAGTGGAATAATAGTGGACTGCTATTATTTAGCTATTTCAAAAAGATGAAATCTTGCCTTTCATGATAAAATGGACAGGACTTGAGGTGATTATGCTAAGCAAAATAAATCAGAAAGTCAAATACTGGTTAATTTCTTATTTCCCATCATATTATGTCCTGCAAATTCCACTCTTTCATTTTCTCAAGATCACTTTATATTTATTTCCACTTCCATAGATTATCTCTTTGACATCTCTGTCCTGGATTTTCTGTAATAGCTTGTGACTTGGTCTCTCGGCTACCTGGCTTACTGTCCTCCAGTTTATTCTCTACAAACTTACCAAGATTGATGCCCCTAAATGCATATCTCCCACTGCTTAAAATCCTCTGCTTGTTCCCCACTTCTATATTTACATGAGTTGTTTCAATCCAGCAAGATCAGGTTTCTGCTTGCTCACAGTATTCAATCACACAGTATGTTCTAATGCCAGGTGTTGTGTTAGGTAGTGAAAGTGGAGTGATGCACTTGAACATCATCCATGTGTACCTCTAAATCCTCATTCCATGTGTCCTTCCATCTTCATTCAAAGGCAGACTGACACAGACTTCATCAATGGATTCCCTTACGTCCACCTTCTCTTTGGGTTTGACCAGTGGCAAACATGGACAGCAGGTCCAGAGGTCCAGAAAGTAGTATGTTTATTCACTGGTTGTCTCCTTACCCGATTGTTGAGTATTATCTGTGTCTCCTTACTTAAGGTAACACTCTGATAGGCAGCCTTCTCCAAAGCCACTCTTCTGTGTGATCAGTTCCTTCCCCTAAAGGATCAGGTTTTGGAATGAAAATGAAGCTTCCCAACTAAGGTTTTCTCAAATCCTTTTCAGTTCAAAGGGGACTTTGTAAATAATCCCTTAACTGTCACAGATTAACTACTTTCAGCAAGCCACCTGTTTCCTTCTAATTCTTATTGTCATGGAGAAGAAAGCCCTTGACTGTAGGCCATTCTCTCCCTTCTCTCCTCCTCGAGCTCCAAACATTTTTATTCTTTTTTTCAGTTTCCTAAACACATCCTGGTTTTTCCTTTGCACATAGTGCAAATGGCATCTACCTTGCATATGGTAGCTATTCACACTTTCCACCTCATCTTTTTTTTTTTTTGGTCCACATTAGTCAAGGTTCATTTTGGGGAAAATTTTTCTTGAATCCAAACTTCAGCCCCAAACATTTTGTTCTATAGAAGGAACATTTTGTTCCTAAGCACTTTGTGTTTACCCCTCATGTATTTTTTATCACATAACATTGCAATTTGTCCAGGTCTTTTCTGGTCTGTGCATTCTTATAGGAGCAAGAACATAGCCCATTCAGCTGTGCATTTGCAACATCTAGCAAAGCGCTTGGAACAACATAATGATTCAGGAAATGTTTCATGACTGTATGAAAGTAAGAAGGTAAAATGAGAAAGAGCAGAGAGGCTTTTGATTTCCCGTATGGCATGCTTGGAGCTTGGAGTTGCACTCTACTATATTACTATCAGATTCATCAGGGATGTGAGATTCTAAGGCAAACTGTGGTCCCCAAATTCAGAAAGACAGAAATGTCAATAGAAAGAATCACAAATTTACTAGAGCAGAAACCTCTGTAGGAATGTCCTGCAAATTCCACCCTTTCATGTTCTCAGGACCACTTTGTATTTATTTCCACTTCCATAGATTATCTCTTTGCACATTAATCAAAGTTGTTTCAAATTCCCAGTTTGATAATTCCAACATTCTGTCATTTCTTGAATCTGGTTCAGATGCTTGTTCTGTTTCTTCAAACTGTTTTTTTGCCTTTTAGTATGTCTTGTGATTTTTTTTTTTTTTTTTAATAAGGGGACATGATGTTCTGGTAAAAAGAAATGTGGTAAATAAACCTTAAGAAATATGGTGATAAGGTTTTCAGGGAGGGGAAGTGTTTTACATTTCTAAGGTATTTTTGCAGTCTTTCAGTCAGTCTGTGTCTCTGAACTGTGAACTTCATGAGTACTCATTTACTCACTTTGCCTTGTGGGACAAGATGGCTAGAGGAGGCTGGAATTGCATTAGCTCCCTTTCCCCACAGGGAAGGTTCAAATAGGCTAGAATTAGGTATTTTCTTTCTCCCAGTTTGGTTAATCTCTATCAAAATACCCACAGTTTGAGCTCTGGTAAAGTATTTCTTTTCAGGACAGGCTTTGTTAAGAAGAGTGCGCTGGTGCATTTCAAAGTGGTCCCCCATCCTATTGGAGGCATGAGTGAATTTTTCTGATACTAATCCTGAGAATGTGTTGAAATTCTTGGAGATAAAATTCAGTCTTTCAGACTTGTCCACACTGAACTTCTAGTAATTTGTCAATTACAGTTCAGGTTTTCCTACTTCTGTAATGAGCATGTAATTCCAGCTTCCTCTAGTCATCCTGTCCCACGAGGTAAAGTGAGTAAATGAGTACTCATGAAGCTCACAGTCAGAGACACAGACTGTTACAGGGCAACCTTAATATAAAATGGGTTCCCTTCACTGGGTTCTCCACCCGCACGCTTAGAAGACTTAAAAAGTTTTAACTCTAGGTACACGTGGCAAAAGTTATTAACACGTTTTATTTTATGAAAGAAGGGGAATAAAATAGTACTAACACTAAGGAAAAAGAAAGGGATACAAATTTACAAATACCCTACCAGATTTAAGCAATGGCCTGTTGAGGGCTGGCTTTGAGTTAAATAAGATGACTCTGAAGGAAGGGAGATGTTTTCCGAAGGAAGGGGTTTGGCTCTTTAGTAAGAGAGAGAGACCCCAAGGCTCACCTCTGGTTTTATAGCCAGCCTGGCTGCTTAACTCCACCCTCAGGTCCCAGTGATCCACTCTTTGATAATCATCTTATCGATTTGTGGTTCTGGAACACTGATGGTCTGGAGTGGGGGTTGGAGTCCACACACCCATAATCCATTTAGGACTACCTTTCCCCCTAACAAGACTGACTGAAAGACTGCAAAAATACCTTAGAAATGTAAAACACTTCCCCTCCCTGAAAACCTTATCACCACATTTCTTTTCTTTTTTTTTTTTTTGATCACCAGATTTATTTATTTAAGCATACAAGAGCTGGGCTACAGGCCAGAGTCTCAGGAGGTGAGAGGATTCACCAGAGACAGAGTCGGAGCTGAACAGGCAGATGGACTGAAACACATTGCTGAGGGGAGCAGTGAGCAGACAATGCAGGAGAGGTCTGCTGTGCCATGTGGGTCCCCTCCCTGGCTGGAGGCAGGGATCGAACTCATGCTGCAGTGGTTGTGGTTTGCTTCATAGTGCGCAGTTGCTTAACCCACTGCGCCACCAGGGAGGCCCCATTATCACCACATTTCTTAAGGTTTATTTACCACATTTCTTTTTACCAGAACATCATGTCCCCTTATAAAAAAAAAATCACAGGACATACTAAAAGGCAAAAAAACAGTTTGAAGAAACAGAACAAGCATCTGAACCAGATTCAGATATGGCAGAATGTTGGAATTATCAAACTGGGAATTTGAAACAACTATGATTAATGTGCAAAAGGCTCTAATGGATAAAATAGACAGGATGCAAAAACAGATGTATAATGTAAGCAGAGAGATAGGAATTATAAGAAAAAATTAAAAAGAAATGCTAGAGATCAGAAGCACTATAATATAAGTGAAGAATGCCTTTCATGGCTATTAATAGACCAGGTACAGCTGAGGAAAGAATTCCTGAATTTGAGAATATGTCAATAGACACCTTAAAAATGGAAATGCAAAGACAAAAAAGACTAAAAATAATGCAACTGTGAAATAACTTCAAAAGGTGTAACATTCATGTAATGGGAATATTAGAAGGACAAGAAAGAGAACAGAAGAAATATTTGAAGCAAATTAATGACTGAGAATTTCTTCCAAATTAATGATAGAAACCAAAGCATGGATGTAGGAAGCTCAAAGATCACCCATCAGGATAAATGTCCGAAACAAAATAAGACACACAACATCTAGCCATATCATATTTAAATGGCAGATAATCAAAGGTAGAGAAAAAGTCTTGAAAAAAGCCAGGTTGTGGGACAAGGTAGAAGAGGGCAAAACCTTACCTATAAAGAAGTAAATAAAAAAGGTACATCTGGTTTCTAATCAGAAATCATAAAAACAGGGCCTCCCTGGTGGCCTAGGGGTTAAGTCTCACCGCTATCACCATGAAGGCCTCAGTTAGATCCCTGGCCAGGGAGCTGACCCACATAGCACAGCAGATCTCTCCTGTCTCGCCTGCTGCTCCCCTCAGCAGATCCACCTGTTCTACTCCCCATTCTGTCTCTGGTGAGTCCTCCCACCATCCACCTACCTCTGGCCTGCACCCCAGTTCTTCTGTGTAAAAATAAATAAATAAAATCTTTATGAAAAATCATAAAGCAAGGAAAATAGTGAACTATTTAAAAGGTTGGGAGAAACAAACACCAACCTGCAATTCTATACCCTGTGAAACTCCTTCAAAAGTAGAGGAAAAAATAAAGACTCACAAACAAACAAAAATTGAGTGCATTTATTGCCACTTGACCTGCCTTACAAGAAAATTTTAAAGTTCTTCAGAGAGAAGAAAAATGACATAGATCTGAAACTTGGATCTATATAAAGTGTTGTCAGCTTCTGTTTACACATAAATCAGAATCAATTTTAATTATTTGTACATTTGAACACTTGACTTGCCCTTTAAGATCACCAATAGATTTATGGTTTTAAGCATTGACTAATTTATTCAGCCAATATTTATTAATATGTTATTATAGAATCTATAATTAATAGGTATGTTTATAATTGATATCCAACAATATGATTAATTTAGATAGTTTAAATATTATAAATTATTTACTAACAAATATTAACATGCTAGGCACTGTTCTACTTATGGAGAGCATATAGCAGTGGGCACAATACAAACTCCCAGTGCTGTTGTCTCCACTCCAAAGGGGCATGCCAGGCTGCTATTAGAGCAACAATGCAGCACAATCAACACTCCCAATATTTCCAGTGGCTTAAATCAGCAGATATTTTTCTCACTCTCAGGTCTGCAGGTCATATGAAGCTGGGCTCATTTGACTGGGTTTGCCTATGTTTGGTGGGCTAGTCTGAACTCCAGGCTTACAATTGAGGTCAAGTCTGTTTCATATGTCTCTGTCATTCTGAGACAAGTGCCTATTTGAGAGATATTTTACTCCTGGAGGATGACAGGGCACAAGAAAGGGGAACAGAAATGCTTAGTGTCTTTTAAATCCTCAATTCAAGGTTGTTATAATCACCTCTGTTGACATTCCATTAGCTACAGCATGCCCAATGGAACACAGCGAGAACTTCCACCAACTGTATCATGAGGAGTTTCAGTGTCATTTGGAGAGATCATGGACATATAATTCTAACATTGGGAGGAAGGCAGTAAAGAGTTGAAGGCCTCCCTGGTTGCCTAGGTTTAGAGTCTTAGCACTGTCACCACTATGGCTTGGATTTGATCCCCGGCACAGCAGACCTCTCCTGTCTCTCCTGCTGCTCCTATTAGTAGTGCATTTTAGTAGATCTACCTGTTCTGCTCTCCACGCTGTCTCTGGTGAATCCTCTCAGCCACAACCCCCAAACAACCACACCGCTGGCCTACATCCCCATTCTTCTAGGAAAATAAAACAAATTTTTAAAAAATTGAAAACATGGTCCAATCTAGCATAAGAAAGGGTGGGAGACAAAAGTAAATATCAATTATTTAAAGCAAGTTAAGGGCATAACTCTATGAAGGAAAAGAACTATCTTTAGATAACACTGTTAGGGAAGGTTTATTGGATCAGGTAACATTTGAGTAGAGTCCTAAAGGAAATTAAGACACAAGACTAGCAGGATTCTAAGGAAAGAACTTTGTGGGAAGAGAGAGCAGTAATGAAATGGCCTCAAGGTGGGGTTCACGGAACTGCAAGGAAGCCAGAATCACTGGAGTAGAATGAGCAAGAGGGAAATGAAACCCATTTTGTGAATGAATGTTTAAGTTGTTACTAATTTTTAACTGTAAGAAACATACTGACTAACCTTATATATGCCTTTTTATGCATTTGAAAAAAATCTTTCTTCAGGGTTGATAGCTAGAGGTACAATTACTGATACTGATACAATTATCTTCCAGTTTACTAAATATTAACAAATTAAAAAGCATTATAAAATTACTTTACAAAGTATTATAAAAGCAACTTTTGGTCCCATAGTGGTGTGCAAAATTCCAATTTGAAGTTAATATAATTTTACACTTTTTAATATAACGATCATTTATCATGATATTTAATTACACATTTTACTGGCTCATCACATCAATAATCCTATCATAAGATTGTTGTAACTATTATAATAATATTTTATCATTGCTGTTTCATTCTATATTTCCCTAATTACTCTGAAGTTTAAGTTCTCTTAATGTGTTGCCGCTGATTTCCTTCTGTAATCTGCTTATGCAGATTCTTTGAACATTTTTTAGGTATTTGAAATTCCTATTTGCATGCAAATAGGAATGTTTATTTTGATTTCTCTCTCTCTCTCAACACCCTTTCATTCTACTTAATGGTTTTCTGGTTTCCTTATTTTGGTCAAAGGCTGCAGCCCAGATTTGAATCTCATAATGTGGTATTTTAAACGTCTGTTCTGTTCTGCTGTGAGAGCTACGACAGGCCAAGTTAATGCACCAGTGGTCTTCCTGGTTAAGCAAGGGTGTATTCAAGTTCCTTTACTTAATTAGGTCTATAGTTCCAATATGCTACAGCCCAAATCAATGCTTGGGATAGTTTTTGTTTTGCTTCTTAAGTCCCGAGAGTATGTTAGAGCTATGAATATGGCTCTAGTTCAAGTTTTGAGAAGCGATTTTAGTCCTTATAGTCTACAGAAATTGTCTTCATATTCATCTCTGTTTACCTTTGGATTTATTGCCTATTAAGTCTTTGTTTTCTTCTCTCTCCTGCCCTGCTATTCCAGTTTCATTTGGTGTTTTCTAGTTGGTATGTCTCTTGCACAAACAATGCAATGATTTCATTGTTTATATATAGATTTTTCTTTTTACATTACATGGCAATGTACATTATTTTGTTTTATATAGTACACAAAATATGATGGTCTAGAAGACATGCACAAGACATGTACTGTTGGATTTATATACTGGACCCCAGAATGTGATTGATGGGGAGAAAAAAAATTGGATTAGTTTTGCTGACTGAAGGAACCAGAAGTTATATAACACACAATAAACACTCATGAGGTTTGAAGGGCAACTGCATCATGTACATCATTGGCTGTGTTACCTCCAAGGTGGTGAATCTGTTTTACATTAACAAGTTTAGGACTACCATCAAGCATCAGGATATAACTTTAGGGTCTCAGGAATCAGTCCCATTTCTACTTTAAGAAATTGATGTTTGGGCCTCCCCGGTGGCGCAGTGGGTTAAGCAACACACTATGAAGCAAACCGCAGCCACTGCAGCACGAGTTCAATCCCTGCTGCCGGCCAGGGAGGG